>JAHWFO010019261.1:828195-867271 GCA_023313115.1 Rhysida immarginata | reverse complement strand
GTTAAAAAATTACCCCCCCCCCCCCCCCCTTGTGAATACACACGCATAGACTCTATCTCTATAGGACTGCTGCCCCCAAAAGTTTACTTGTGCACTAAAAAATTTTGAATTTTTGAAATTCTGACTTCGGATTCTTAAAGACCATCAAAAAATAGAATAGGAATGTCTGCAGACCCACTCTCTATCTTCTTTGTCTTCATCGATAAAATTGGGTTCAAAACTTTAAAAGTTCCGCACCCTCAGGGCCTCTATCTCCTAAACCGTTGGATCAATTGAAAAAACACCAAGAATAAAACATTTCTTGGATATTGTGTACAATCTGTATATACCATTAAAAATAGGGGTTCCTATTTAAGATTTCAAAGTTACCCCCTCCCTCCAGCCCCCCTCAAGGATAATATGACTAGTATACAGGGTGTTTCAAATAAAGTGTAACAGTGAAATATCTGGAGAAATATACATCGGATCAAAAAAACAAAAAATATGTGTTTAATGTTTTTCAAAAAACTTCCAATGATAAAAAACTCGATCCCCGACCACCATCCCCTGAGGGTGGGGGAGGGGGTAACTTTGAAATCTTAAATAGGAGCCCCTATTTTTAATGATGTTTTCAGATTGTACACAATATTTGAAAAATGTTATGTTCTTGGTGTTTTTTCAAGTGATCCAACTGTTTAGGAGATAGAACCACTAAAAGTGTGGAAGTTCTAAAGTTTTGAACACAGTTTTATCGATGAAGATAAACAGATAGCGGGCGGGTGGGTCTTAAGAGATATCCCTATTCGATTTTTTTGATGGTCTTTAAAAATCCAAAGTCAGAATTTCAAATATCTAAAAAATTTTAATACACACGCACAAATTTTAGAAATACGGTAGCTTTCAAAAAAATTTTGGATGCTTTATTGATTTGAAGGGGACTTCTCGAGATATTCGCACTAGTTTGACTTTTTTGCAATTACAGTGTCATCCACAAAAGATTTTAAAAATTTTTTGGATAAATTTAATATATTTTTTTCAGTAGAATCCGAATCTGCAAAAGAAATTGGGGTTCCCATTTGAAATTTCGAAGTTGCCCTCCACCCCATCCCCTATTAAATACAGAGGGGTACAGAGGGCTAATTTTGACCTATTAAATAGCATTCAAAAAACATTTGACACATATTTTTTTCTTTTTTTTGACAAGACACCCCGTATGAAAATTTCCCCATTTTAGTTTCATTGATGAATTACGAGGAGTGTTCAAATTTGACCTGGGTTTTATTTTTTGTAAATTTCATGGTTGTAAAAATCTAAACTTTCATTGTTGAAATGGCAACTACTGCCTGTCATCCACTCCTCACCACTCATGCAGACCCACTCACCTAGTTGCCATGACAACCGATTGTTTGTTTAAACGAAAATGGCAGACAGCGACGTGTTGACCAAAGTGGAGCAACGAATAATCATCAAGTTTCTCCACAACGAAGCGTGAAAGCATCTGAAATTCATCAGACACTTCAAAGACAGTTCAACGAGTCATGTTTGTCTCAATCATCTGTCTTTGCTTGGTGCCAAAAGTTAGAAGGAGGGTGAGAAACCACTGGCAATGAACCTCATAAGGCAAGGCCAGCAATTGCTGTCGATGATGGCATCATCGCACGAAAAAATGAACTGATAAGAGACAACGGGCAGATTCACATCCGGGAATTGGCTTCAATACTGAACATCAGCACTGGCAGTGTGGAGACCAACGTCCACGATAAGCTAAAATTCAACAAGTTCTGTGCCAGATGGGACCCTAAGCAACTCTCTGAGGATCACAAAACCACCCGGGTGGAAATCTGTTCCCAGCGATATGACAGGGAAGGTGACACCTTCCTAAGGCGTATTGTGACCACCACTCTAAGGAAAAAGCGACTCCTTACCAGTGGTGTTTGATTTCTGCAAGGCAATGACTGATCACACGCAGCCGAACTGACTATGGACACACTGAGGGAACTCAAATGGGACATCTTACCACATCCTCCATACAGCCCAGATCTCTCTCCTTGCGAGTATCACCTTTTGGACCATTGAAAGAGTTCTTGGGAGGGGAGAGGTTCGGCTCCAATGAGGAGGTGAAAAGGGCTGTCCTGACGTGGTTTTGATATCAGCCTGAAGATTTTTACAGAACCGGTATCCAGCTGCTCTCAGAACGCTGGAAAAAAAATGTGTAGAGAAGCAAGGAGAGTCCGGGTCGAATTTGAATGCCCCTCGTAAATCAATTCATTACAGCAGTGCGAAACTAATTTTGCAAAATATCATTGTTTGACTTTAAGCCTTTCGTGTAAAGTTTTGCATAGTTTTTGGTTTTCTATGTTTTAATTGTAAAATGTAAATAAATGTAAAGTAACAATTTTTTTTCTTTTTAATTGCCTCTTATAACTTCAGGTACATGATGTTAATAGATGGAGAAAATGAAGTTTATTTTATTGACCGAGACAATTGTGTCTTCCAAGTTGCCAATCTGCGTTTTCCTAGGAGAAAAGAAATGGATAAACATATCTTTGGGACTTTATTAGATGGAGTATGTTGGAAGAATCTTCGTTTACGTTTCTAAAATTTGGAATTCCATTAAAGTTTTGAATGTTATTCTTGGATTCTTATTGTTAATATGAATTTTACAGGAAATGGTCATAGATACAGTGGATGGATATTCCAGGCCACGCTATCTTGTGTATGATATAGTCAAATTTGAGGTGATTTGTTTTGTACAGGAATGAATTCTTAATAGATATTGCTCCAGTTCTAAGATGATGTAGATTGATTTAAAGATACTTGATTTATTTTCTTTTTTTAATTTTATTTTATTTCACCATAGAACCAAGATGTTGGCAACACAGATTTTGATCGGAGATTATTATGTATTCAAAAGGAAATTATAATGGCTCGCCATGCAGCCATGGAAAAGGGTTTTATTGACAGATCAACAGAGCCATTCAGTGTCCGGAAAAAAGACTTTTGGGATGTTACTTGCACACAAAATGTATGTAAATGGTAAAACTATATAAATTTCAAACGAATGCACTAAAATACTACCGTAATTTTTGGCAGTAATGCCGTGGTGGCTCTCCAGAGCCAAATACATTTTTCGTCGAGTCCTAATTGCCTTGCTGCTGCACAATTGCTCTTTGGCCTTTTCAATCTTGGCTGTTAGTTTAAAAGCTGCTGTATAGCTTGCACGTCGCTTTGGCGAATTTGAAAAAATACTCTGCTCATGGTGAAGATATACTCCACCTTGCTCTTGCTTATAGTAGTAATAATAATATATAATACTGGTGTTCTAACATCTCTCAAGCACTCTCGTGACTGTTTAGGCCCCACGCGTGTGCTCGTGAAATTTTTTGATAGTCAGCCCCGAGCACTGAGACAAAACTTTCACTGTCAGCCATTATTGCAAAGCGAAAAGTGGTGAAAATGATCAGGCGAGCTTGAACGTGATCAGATTTGAAAGTTGATAATGTTGGTCGTGTAGTGAACGAGGAGAACGTGAATAGTGAGAACGATAAGGGCGGGAAGTTTTTAGATGCAGTGCTGAAGTTGATCGATGAATATGGGCGGACTGGCAGTCTAAATCGTACTGGGCAGGTACCGGGAAAAATCGGCGAAGGCGGCCCTCAATCACGAGAAAGTAAAGGCATCCGTCCGTCCCACCGGGATTTTTCCCGGTGTTCCGGTGGTTCAATCCGCCGCTGTCGATGAACACTCACGCTCGATCGCGTGAATTTTTAATTAATAGGATGTGAATTCATTGATAAATTCATCAATAAATATAAATCAATACATTGCCACTACTCATTTTATATCGTTGAGAGAAACGCTATGAAGTAGCCCTAAAATCATGGGCAGAAATTTTTTTTTTTTTTTTTTGTTTTTGGAAAATCTCTGTAGTAACGCCGCGGCAGCTGGTATGCCGCACATGCCAAAATTTGTACTTTTATTAACACAAACGCCGCGGCATTACTGCCGAAAATTAAGGTAATTCTTATTTTCTTAATGAAACATTATAGCTTAGACCCATATTTCTTTATTCAAAGTGACCCCAAGAACATGTAATTGTGGATCGTGTTGTGGGATGCATTATAAATTACATGGGGGGAGGGGTTATTTTTTGAAAAAAAAACTTATTGAATGATTTACAGTATTATTTTTTTTTCCATTTTAAGAAGAATTGGATTATTTTTCCAATAGAAAGTAAGTAGAATAGATTTCATACTTTTGTATATTCCATGAAGACACCTGTGGGTGAAATGAGAATATATTGCAGAAAGTAGCAGTCTGCGCTCAGAAAAAAATTTGGAAGATGCTGCTTTAGTGCAATAGCATGTTACATAGCCTGTTCTGAGGCAACCCTTAATAATGAAATAATTTTGGTGTTGAAAAGGGAAGGAAAAAGATTTCACGACCTGGATTCGATCCAGGAACCATATCTATCGCTGACACCACTCTAGCGTGGACACTGAACAGCCCTGCTCTTAAGAAGTGTCTATTGCTTAGAGTGGTCCCAGGTTGCGGAATTTTTCCTTCTCTTTTCAACATCGAAAGTAAACCATTAAGGAAAGACATAGCCAAGTATCGAAAAGCTAAACTAATGGGCGTCACATAAATCATTTGAAGCATATTTCCAAAATTTTGAATCCTTTTTGAAAACATTAAAAAAAGGTTCCATAGAATAAATTCAACCATCTTTGAAGTTAATAATTACTCATATATTCATTCATGACAAGTTAATAATTACTCATATATTCATTCATGACACAGCATTAGAAGATGTTTGATATATTCCATATCTTAGATTTGAAAATCCCCAATGATACCATAATGGTGACCTTAGAACAAAGGTATTGAATCGAGTTTATCGAGTGGCGAAAACATACTTAATAATGCTATATTCGCTCATAGCTCATCGTTACAAGTCATTTGATGCATTATTTACTATAGCTTAGCATTGAAAATTTGTAGAGGGTGCCAGAATGATACCATTAGAGCACGTACTAATGTACTGCTTTTGACCAATTTCGAAATGGTTCATGCGATGAACCATATTTATCGATTAGCGAAAAAAGATTTTGAAAATCTTTCATAGTCTTCGAGAAGATCGAGTTATAGATGGACGGACAGGCACATCCCCCTCCCCCTTTCTAGTTATAGCATAAAGCATATTTTGGTACTTGATAAATAGACACCCTGGTCTTTGGACACCAATATTGTATCCAAATGCCAAGTATGCATATTAAAATATACAGTCGAACGTCGATATCTTGAATTTCATGGGAACAAAAAAAAATCGAGATAACGAGAAAGAAGGAGAAGAAACCACTAATCTACATAAAATATTTAATCAGATGATGGATGCATATTTTGGCAGCGAAGCTGCCTTCTTCAGCATACAGGAAAGCTTCGATCAGAGTAGGCAAGCTATTCTGATGAATTGTGAATAAGTTACAAGCTCTTATATAGCAAACAGTAGCCAATAGTCGACAGCATTACGTAGAAGATTAAACGAAAATTAGCGATAAAAGAAATCACCACACAGCAGGCGAGACTAGTATTACCGTATAACCGGCAACTTAATATGGACAAGATTGCCAGGGAATTTGGTCTGGAGATAACCTACAGAAGCACGGATACCTTGGGAAGATGACTGGGGAACCCCAAAGGTGTGATACCAATGGAAAATAGACCAGGTGTTTACAAACTTCTTTGCGCCAAATGCGAGGCAGTGTACTATGGGCAGTCACAGAGAGCTGTGCTCACATGAATTAATGAACACCTGACATGTATAAGGAACGGTAAATACGGTATATCTAGATTTGCAGACCCAGCACATGATTTCCGGCGTGAAGAGTTCGACATCCTGCACAGCACAACGGATCCAAGATTTCTGAACTTTTTAGAGTCCTACGCGATCAGCTGCGAAGACCCCGCAAGGCTTCTGAACAGTGATGGAGGCCCAGTGGATGTTACCCAGCTGAGAAACATTGGAAAACTGATCAACCTACCGAAACTGACCAATAGAAGAAATACCCGAACCAATGATGACCAACAAACGACGACCAATGACGAGCCAATCATATCCCTATTTAATGTTTTCACTTTTTGTTTGTTTTTATGTTTTGTTAATGAACGGATATATATTAAGAGAAGGACGAGACACAAGAACCCTGGAATACAATAAATAATAAAGATTAAATAAAAATACAAATTAGATAAAAAAAGGTATAATAAACAAAAATAATTAATCTAAATCAAAATAAAAAGCTGACGTTTCGGATAGAGCCTATCCTTTATCAAAGCAAAAAAAGGATAATTCTCTAAAAGCAAGTAGAATATTAGAGAATTATCCTGAAGTTATGAAAGTTGTACTAACGGACGGGGAAGTACTAAGTTGTATTACTAAAGTTATGAAAGTTGTTATGAAAGTTGTACTAAGTCTGACAAGGACTTCCATGCTAACGCCCTTACTCACTCCCTTAAAGCAAGAGGCTACCCCAAATCTGTCATACGCGCCTCTATCTATAAGCACCGCAATTACTGTTCTAACAACAATCCTAAATCTTCTCCAGCCATGGCCACACCCATGGTTCTTCCTTTTCATCCAACCCTCAATAGTATTAAAAATATCCTAAGGAAACATCAACATATAATTGACAACTCTCCTCTTCTCCATTCCATTCTACCAGAACCACCAAAAGTTTCTTTTAAACGGACATCTAATTTTAAAGATATTCTGGTCCATGCTGCTATTACTAAACCACGCACTTCCACTAAGGGATGTTCTCCTTGCAATGAAAAGCGTTGTGGCGTTTGCCATTTTCTTAACCCTGCTACCTCCATTTCCAGCAGTGCTTCCTCCTTTACTTTCAAAATTAACCAGAACCTGACCTGCACTTCTCACAATCTAATTTACCTGTTACATTGCAAGGTATGCCAGAAACAGTATGTCGGTGAGACAGGCAATACCATACGTGCCAGATTTGCCGGACATAAATTCGGCATCCTTAGCAATGCTGACACCCCTGTCGCTAAACACTTTAATTCCCCTGGCCACTCTTTACAGGCCATCAGCCTTTATATTCTTCGTAGTAACTTCCATAACAAAAAAGAAAGAAAGCAATTCGAGTCTTTTCTTATTTGGAAATTCAATTCCCTCACCCCTAATGGCATTAACCTCAGCAAAGGCACCATTCCCTCATTACCTTTCCCATGTCCCTTTCCAACTTCAGCTATTCCTTAATTTGTCGCAAGCCCTATGGGCCCTTTTCTTCTTTCTTTATCGTATTTTTTCTTCTTTTCAATGTTCTTCAATGTCCTTTCATATTTTTCTACCTTTGACCTGATGCTCTTTCATGTGGGACTATTTTACAGGGTGACTAGCGACCGGGAATGGTCAGGGAATTTTTATTTATTTTATTCTTTAAACCGAGAACAGTCAGGGAATCATAAAATCGAAAATTTTGAACAATGTCAATAATATTCTTTCATGACAGCCCCCTTTTTTGTCTGCTGATAATCAGGAATAATTTTACGAAATCTTTCTGCTAGGCACCCTATCATTCCTAAACGTTTTTATAATTTCACTTTCATATGTTTCATCCTATTACATTTTTCTCGCCGCCCCCTTATTATTTCCTATTTGTCCTCCGTCCTGTCTATCCCAACAGTTCGTCTAATTAATCTCATTTGTTCTCTTCTTGTTTTTCAGCCAATACCGTCTTATTATTCCCCATGCAAACTATATATAATCCCGTCCGTTAGTACACTTTCATAACTTCAGGATAATTCTCTAATATTCTACTTGCTTTTAGAGAATTATCCTTTTTTTGCTTTGATAAAGGATAGGCTCTATCCGAAACGTCAGCTTTTTATTTTGATTTAGATTAATTATTTTTGTTTATTATACCTTTTTTTATCTAATTTGTATTTTTATTTAATATTTATTATTTATGTTTTGTTAAAATTGTTAAAATTTGTTTAATTGGCTACTGTTTGCAACTGTATTTGTCTTTCTTCAAAAAAATGAGCGTGGCGTAGTCTGAGGACAAAATTCGCAGACGCCCGTGCAAACGTTTCAGTTGCTGCAAATGGTAGTTATTTTGAACCCACGGTTTTATAGTTTTCCCCCATCAGGAGTGCCATCTGTTGATGAACTTTGTAGCTAATTTTGAAACTTGGTGCGAATAAATTCTCTGGATTCCTAAGCAGAACGCAGCAAACCATACATTCCTATTGCTTTCTGTTTTTCAAATCGTTGTCATTTTTGGGACACCTGTATGTTAGCTTATGGAATGTTAATCCACTTTGCACACAGATACTAAAAGTGCTCTGTGGGAAGCAGGTATCGTGAGTGTCATCTCACTGATCAAGTACTGCCCAGATGTTTGTTATGGGATTCATTTGACTGCATGGCCTATGGAAGATTTTAGATGCCTTTTTTGTGGCCTATTAAGCTAGGATCTTGTTTTCATAGAAGGGCAAAGAGCTCCTCTATCCCCTGGAAATAGAGTAAATGTTTTCTTCAGCGGACTGCCTGAGAATATTGGAAGATCTTTCTCCATTATGACGAAGTGTTTTTCGGAGTTAATATTGCCCATAATTTCTCAATAATTTACACAGAGGGTCATTTCTCCTTAACTTAGCCGATTTTGAACACCCGGCAATGGAAAGCGCCCGAATCTATGTAAATCAGGTGGTGTATCAATTTAGTGCCGTACGCATTGTGCAAGATGGAAGGAACTTCGTTATCGAAGGCTGCTGTTAACTCCATTGTGGCTAACATATGTAATTCAGGCATTCCTGACAAGTTAGCCCATGAAAAGCTGCCTCGGAAGAGACCCCACCCTAGCCGTTTACCTGACATAGTCAAAAAGATTAGGAAGATGGTAACACAAGAAAACCCTCTGACACAGAAGGCCATGGCTCAGAAGGCAGGAACATCTGGATCAACGGTAAACCACATAATTAAACGCAACTTAGGCCTGCACAAGTTCCATAAAGCCAAGGTTTATGCTCTTAATGAACGTCACATTCGTGAACGCAAAACCAACGTCCACAAACTCTACGAAGGGTACCTTGTGGGTGAGAAATGTCCGTTTGTTGTCACGTTGGAGGAAGCGTGGTTTACCTCACGATTTTGTAAGGTTTGTGCAAATGCTTACCATCCAGCAGATGGGTGCGTGTTTTCTGAAAGGCTTCAAGATGGTGGCAGCGGTACTGCTCAAAAGAACGTTACAACTTCGTCGGGTGGAGAAAAATGCTAAGGTGAATGCAAATTACTACCACGAGAATATTTTGAAAGCTCTTTGCACGAAAGATATCCTGGCTTTGTATGGAGAGGAGAGCGACATAGTTTGTGTTCATCAA
This sequence comes from Rhysida immarginata, assembly GCA_023313115.1. Lineage (NCBI taxonomy): Eukaryota > Metazoa > Arthropoda > Chilopoda > Scolopendromorpha > Scolopendridae > Rhysida > Rhysida immarginata. Next base: position 857,890 of record JAHWFO010019261.1, on the reverse strand, counting down.
GATAAGGCATCCAGCCACAACGTGTGCTCAACACAGAATTTCGTGGCACAAATGGAAGAAGAGATCGGCATTTGTGCAAAATCCTTATCTGCTATCCCTGTCAGGTCACCTGACGCCCTCTCCATGGACTTTTGCGGCTTTGGCCTTCTCAAATGGGGTCTCGGAAGGCAGTATGTAGTTTTATTGGAAAGTGTGCAAAGAGGTATGGAACGAAATTCCTCTCATGATCCTGCAAAGAAGTCTGCTAGCATGGAAATTATGCTACTGGGCTATTGCCAGGAATCAGGGGAAACACGTAGAACATAATAGGTGGTGGAGAAGGGGCTTCACATGAAGTGGCAGTCATCCAAAATCAGCTAAGCTAAGGAGAAATGACCCTCCGTATGTACTGTACAAGTTAAATTTTTATTTATGTGTATGTTTCTTTACTTTTTCAGCTTTTAAGTGAAAAATTTACAAAACAAGTTGGTCATGATATTGATGGCCTCATTTTTCAACCTGCAGCAGATGTAAGGCTCTTCACTATTTAACATGTTTAAATTCTGTTTTGTTTTCGTGTGACTTATCATTTGTTTAATGGCAGTCATACACTAGCGGTCGCAACCCTGAAGTCTTGAAATGGAAACCTCCAAGTATGAATTCTGTTGATTTCAAATTATCTATACAGAGGGATAATCGGCCTGGGTGAGTTTTCACTGCTAAAATTATTTGTCACTAAGTTAAGATCGTTAAAAAAAAAAAAAATTCAGATGTTTTAACTTGAAAAAAGTTAAATCAGGTTTTATTATTTTGTAGAATGTTACCAGAAAATAAAGGCTTTCTTTTTGTTGGAGGCTATCCAACTCCTTTTGCAGAAATCAAAGTAAGTTATGTTCAGATACTTATGTACTGGGTGCATATTTGAGGACATGATGCAGATACTAGAACAAAACATCATATATGCCAAACAACATACTTTATTCATACAAAATTAGATTCACAGATGTAGAAAGGGTTGCCGTGCAGGTTTATTCGATGCAAGTGCCATTAGCTGCATGTGTCTTCAATGCGAGACCGGAAGCATTGACATGACCGAATTAAATGGTATTGTGGAAATGTCGGTTAGCTTCCCTTTAAGCAACACCCCACATGTAGTAGTCCACCCCTTTTAGGGGGGAGAGGTTGCTCCGAACTGGACATCTCAGAGAGAGAAGAGAATTCAACTCAAAATGAAGATTTTGGCTGTGTTTCACGCAAAAAGCACACCAAAGTGCTGTTTTCCTTGATTGTTCATCTACAGGACGAGTCAAAAGTTGCAGTACACCCTGTTTTTTCGAAAACTTTGCAGGAATTGGGAAATCTGAATATTCCAGTAAGGTATGAGGTGGTCTATCTTTTACGGTATGTACCGAACATGGCTGCCATCTTGAAATCGGCCATCTTGAATCTAAGTCAATTTTTTTAAATGAAAAGGGGGTCGTGTGATATATCAAATAGCATCAGCATTTTCTGACACTTTCATTCCTATAAACAGATTTGAAGTAGCAGTTGTGGTTCAAAAGTTAGAACACATTTTGTTTCATTTTGTAGCAGGTAACTGAAGATGGCTTTGACCACGGAGGAGAGAATTGAGGTTATTTTGATGTCTGGAGAACGAAATTTTCATGTCATAGTAGAAAGACCTCCTATTTCACTCAACACTGTCAGGTACTTAATTAAGAAATTCCGAGAAACTGGGACTGTGGTTGACAAGGCTGTCCAATAAGTGCTACTGACTAGACAACCTCAACAATGGTTTTGACGTCCTTCGTCAAGAGCTCGCAACGCAGCACACGACGTTTGTCAGCAGAATATGGAATCACGATGCAGATGTTTGTCAGTGGTTAGATGTTCGATTTCCTAGTCATTGGATTGGCTGACATGGTGCTGTGGAATAGCCACTCAGATCACTGATTTCATAACACTTAACTTTTATCTGTAGGGTCATTTAAAGCAATTCGTATATGTAGAGAAAATCAGAAACGGACACCATCTCCAGCAATGCATTGAAGAGGCGTGTGCCAGCATTTCTGCGGAAATCCTTCTGCGAGTGCATGACATTTGGATTCAGCACCTTCAAATGTGCCTTGACCAAGATCGAGACCATGTTGAACACATTAAATGACTGTAAACCTTTATGGAGAACAGTCCAGCCTGTAATTCCAAACAAAATGTGTTGTAACTTTTGAACCGTAACTGCTACTTCAAATCTGTTTACAGGAATGAAATTGTCAGAAAATGCACATGTTATTTGATATATTACATGACCCCCTTTCCATTTAAAAAAATTGACTTAGATTCAAGATGGCTGATTTCAAGATGGCAGCTGTGTTCGGTACATACCGTAAAAGATAGACCACCTCACCCATACCTTACTGGAATATTCAGATTTCTCAATTCCTGCAAGGTTTTCAAAAAAACAGGGTGTACTGCGACTTTTGACTCGCCCTGTACTTTGCACTCAGTTTTGCTCGTCTTTGCTCCGAAGTGAAGATCTCAGAAAGAGAAGAGAATTCAATTGAAAATCAAGTTTTTGGTAGTTTTTCACGCAAACGTCATACCAAAGTGCTGATTTGTTTGATTGTTCATCTACATTGCATGCTGTTTGGCTCGTTTCTGCTTCGAACTGAATATCTCAGAAAGAGAAGAGAATTCGACCAGTTTAGGATTTTTCAAAACAACCCTTAAAAAGGGGTACGATGGCCTGTTCAACTTTGTATGGTAAAATCTGAATCCCGGAGTTTATCAACTTGATATAAATATTCTTCAAAACAAGTAATAAAACATAGCGTTACGAATCTTCAGAACAACCCCAAGAAGGGGTCCAGTGGGGTGAAGTTTGTGTGGGAAAATCTGATTTCCTGTGGTTATCGACTTAAAAGCGTGGGAAGGGTTCTGGGACTTGTTATTCACCCGGTATATAGACCCATTTTATTATCTCTGTTTGAAATCGATGAAACTCCTAAAAAGGGGTGCGACGGGGTGTACCTAATTCAGGGGATTGAGATCTGATGAGTTAAGTGGCCAGCACTTCACTACTCACCACTCCTAAAGCCTTCACAGTTGTGGGAAACCTTATGTGCATAACACGCAGGTTGATGTGTAAAAAGCATCAATTTATCTGCAGGCATTCAATGTCCTCAAATACCCTATGCACCCACTTCAAACTTTATTAATGATGAAAATAGGAGAGAAAATTCCATAGCCTGGATCCAAATGTTTCCTATTTTCATCAGGTTCCTTCAGATGTTTAAATTATCTGAGGCAAGGCTTGTGATAAAAAAGCCCATCCACAACATTCATGAGTTATTCTTTAATGAATACTATTCTATTAGGAACAATAGTCCTGACCTGTAAACTAGGTAATTACTCTAACCTACCCAAAGGATATGGAGATAGCATGATGCTTACTTGTCCACGGTGGCTCAGTTGGTTAGGGCCTCTGCACAATTAGCCGCAGGTTCAGTGATTACAGATATACGAGGTGTGATTAAATAAGATGAACACTTCTCCCAAGAGCCATCTAGTGGAGATAGAGGGAAATGCAACACATATTGTGGCATATCGGACCTTTCCTCCGGCGTATGGCATGTTTCAACTCGTTCGATGTATTCAGTATGCTGTGAGCTACAGAAGAGTGAGGGTCTGTCTCGCAGTGCTGATCACAGGCAACGAATCAACAAGAAATTTTGTTTCAAACTGCAAAAGATTTCTAAAGAGACACATGCAAGATTGACAGCAGCTTATGGTGATTCAGTAGTGACCCTAAAGACTTTATGAGTGGTTTGACCGATTCCCGAGCAGTTGTTGAAGATGAAGAGAGATCAGGGCACCCATCAAGGTCAAAAATCGAAGAGAACGTCAAAAAAGTTAATGAAATGATTCAATGAGATAGACGATTGACGATGTTCGAAGAAAATGACCAGAAAAATGGACGAACGATTTCATTCTCTTTCATGACAATGCTCCCTGCCACGTGTCGCTTCGGGCTTGGCAGTTTTTGTCAAGACCATGTGTCCTCAAACTCTGTATTCTCCTGATCTGGCTCCTTGCGACTTTTGGATTTTCCCCAAAATGAAGAAGACCATAAAAGGAAAACGTTTGGACACAATTGAGACATCACGAGTGCCACGACAGCTCACTCAGGAAAGAAGACTTCCACGACTGACTCGGAAAGTGGCAAGAATGTCGGGATAAGTGCATTCGTAGCAAGGGAGACTAATGCCGGTGTACACTGAGGTGATATATATAAATAAAATATTTCACACAACGTATGCTAAAAGAAATACTTGAGATTTTCTTCCCCTTAAAATTTTTTATTAAAACTTAAAACCATTGACCAACATCTTTTTTGTAAGGTTTTTTAATATGGCATTTCAGAAATGTAGTGATAGATTCTCTGTTCTCTAAGGGATCGTCCATAAACCACGTGGTCAAGCAGAAGTGAGAGGGGGGGATAAAGAACTGGCCACTATTGACCACTTGAGGGGGAGGGGAGGTAATGTATCAGACATGTGGTCTTTTAAGGATCATGGGATGTTAACAAGCAGGTTGTTTCGTCACAGTTCATAGTCACTTTTGGTCACATTCATGTCATCTCATTCAATTTGCCACATTCGCGTCATCCCGGAATCATTTTGTGAAATAAATTTCATCAAAGCCTCCATGCTTCTTTTTATATCTTTTCAATTCCTTATAAGTCCTAAAACCTTGTTTTAATTTGGGACCAAGTTATTTCAAGGCAACATGTTGTCATATGTGGATGACAATTTTCTTTTTAAGGCTTTCTCTAGCACCGAGCTATCTAATGCCCAGCAGCAGATTCAAGATGACCTTGATACTTTAAGTGCCTGGTACACGTCCCAGGGTCTGCTGTTCAATCATGCAAAAACAAACATCCTGATAATAGATAAACAAAGGCACTCCATAGTTGTAAGGTCCTGGGCATTGTATTTGATAGTAGATTGTCCTTCTCTGAAAATATTGATTCTTTATTGATTGATCTAAATAGGTTAAAGTTTTTATTTGGCAGACTACGCAAAATTTTAACGAAAGATGAAATCATCAAAACATTTAAGACAATACTAATTCCCAAAGTCGAATATGGTGTTGTCGTTTGGTCATCAGCCCCTCAAGGACAAATAACTCGAGTTCAGACTGCGTATAACGATGTCTTAAGAGCGGCGCTGGGTCTCTCTAAAGTTTCTTCTATTACAGAGACCTGTCATGTTTGCGGGATTCCAATATTGAGTAAAATAATTGCTTGTGCCAATCTTAAAGAATTATATAATGCTCTAACTAAAAACGATCATCCCATGCATTTTGTTAGAGCTTGGTTAGATGATGCTGCGAAAACCAGGAAGACGCAGAAATATAAAATCACGCCTACCATGGTAGTTTCTAAGTTCCGTGAAGCCTTTTTCCCATATAATGTTATTTCTGTTTGGAATGAACTTAATTATAGCACTAGGAATCAGGTGATTAATTATACTTTAGATCGCTGTTTCAACCATAAGGAACATGCCTATAATATTCTATTGCAGGCTTTGGATTTGCCTTAACCACCTTAGCTTGTCTGCTTTACATATCCCCTGTTGGGATGCAAATGTTCTAAATAATAATAATAATAATAATAATAGTATACTCATGACATGTTGCATTGTGAGTATCAATGTGACAAGATAACTGCGTCTAGTCGACTGAGTGACAAAACATTCTTGGGATGAATGTGACCAAAAGTGACTAAAATGAAATGAAGTGTGACGACCAGAACCCTGTTTATTATTTTAAAAATGGAGGGATGAGTTTATGACCATGTGAATTTTAGGGAGGCGTTAAAGATTTTAAACATCGTAGCCGCAGAGGGGAGGGGGTAAAAAAAATGCTATTTTTTGGCATGTGGTTTATGGATGATACCTAATCATTGATATTCCATTAATCTTTAACTCTTTCAGAATTAATTTATTATTCCAGGTAACGAAGGAGTTGAAATTTTTAGATAAAAAGATTATTGAATGCAAATTTGAAAATAACCTGTGGAAATTTATGAGGGAAAGAACAGACAAATCCTTTCCTAACAGTTATGATACTGCAATGGGTAAGTGTTGATGGTCCTCATTCACTTATAAGTAATTAATGTGGGTTGATGACAAGAGATTTATACTCGGTTCGTAAACTTTTAATGATTTTGAAACTGCTTCTAACATTGTTAAATTTAATGACAAACATCTTCACAAAATGCTTCTAACCTAACCTTTAAAGTGTTTTTTTTTTCATTTTCTAAATACTACATTCGAGAAAATCAATTTTTTGATTAAAAAGTTGGGGGGGGGGTTAGTTTTTTTCTAATTGCTATTTGCATTCATATTAAAAATAGAGTTTTTAAAATTCATAAGGCAGAAAGGATAGCACGGTATTAGAAACTTTTTTTTTAATCATTTTTTCTTTTAATAAAAGATTACCATGGATGTATGAAATTAAATATTATAGTTAGGAATGTATTGGTGCGCATGTTTTGCAATCCACATGATATCATGCGTGAAATGGTGCGTAATTTAGAATCAAATGGCCTTTCTTTCCACCATGGTTAAAAAGTGCAGATAAAAATAGATGATCTCAGGCATTCCGCTACTTTCCTATAACTTCCTCGGGGGGGTTAATTCCTTGTTGAAGTTTTATTGTTCGTACAGTCATCCCTCCACAAGACGGCATTCCACAAGATGGCAATTTTTTCCTGAAAGCCAAGATGACAGACAATGGCATCCATTCAGGGATACTTGCCAACAAAAAGTAAATCAGTAACAATTAAGATGATTAAAATATTTAAAGTCAAGCAATTTTATTGTATCACTAATGCATACAACCTGTTCTGTGTCGAGGCCTTGGGAGCCAAGACTTCACCATTTGCGACATTGCAAGTTTGCTGTTCTGCGACAGATGGCGCCACCTTAAAAATTGACAATAAGTTTAAATGATAATAGCAATATGGTTTTGAAAAGCACGATTATACCTTGACCCAGTGGTTGTACATACAGTAGACTCCACTTAAAAGAGCTGCGGATATAAGAGTAGTCCGGATTTAAGAGCCGTTTTCCCTCTCTCGCACTGAAAACTGATTTAAAAAAAATATTCAAAGTCCAGCCAGAGACTGCGACTTATCCGATTTCGCGATATAAAGAATCACGAAATAGAGGGGCTGCACTGTACATTTTTGAAAAGGGGGGGGGGTCTGCCATCTTGGAATTCCACAAGTCGGGAAAACCCACAAGACAGCAACTGTCTGGAACCGAGGTTGCCGACTTGTGGAGGGACAACTGTATAGAGAACGCAACTTACCACTAAGCTTTTCTGGGGCTAGCATCGCGACATGTTTAAGGCGATCGTGAGAATTTTACCAAGTTAAACTCGCCTAGGACCGATCAGTTTGCTGAGACAGGAGCAAAATGGTCAACTTTTGCTGCGTACCAGCAATAAAGAAGAACCCAGCACTAAAACTCGTTTTCGTCGCTCTTCAAAGAACACACTGCGCGAACCCTAACAGCTGCTTCTATTTTTAAACACTAGAGCAGTGTTACTCTTAAGCGGGTGTTAGAGTGGGAACCCTAACACCTAGTTCTACACACACAGGCCAATGAATCAGAAACCTTCGTTCAGTATGGTATTGACCCTCCTTTGGCTGTAATTACAGAACATACGCGGTTTGGCATGAACTCTACAAGGTGTTGCAATGCAGGTAAGGTAATTGCAGACCATGCATTCGTCAGAGAGACCTTCAGGTCCTGCAGAGTAGACAGAAGCGGATGCCTTCGACGAATGTCTCTTTCCAACATGTCCCAAACATTCTCGATCGGATTCAAATCCGGACTTTGCGCTGGCCATGGCAGATGTTGCAACTCCTGAACAATTCTTGCTCGATGGACAGTAGCATTGTCGTCTATGAAGAACCCATCACCATTTGGGTACAAATGCACCATTTGCCAAATTCTCTGCCGGCCATCGGTGCAAACAATGTGTAACGTGACTTGTCCGACCACATCACCGTTTTCCAGTCGTCTACTGTCCAGTCACACCGTTCTTTACACCACTGCAGGCGAACTTTCCGGTTTGTTGCTGACACCAGGGGCTTCTGCACTGGCATGTGACTTCCCATCCCTATTCGCTTCAACTCTCGGCGCATTGTTCTGGAGGAGATGGGTTTCGACGATCCTTCATTGAAGTCTGCCGTCAGTTGCTCCACCTCCGACCTTCGGTTTTGCCTCACAATCCATCTCAGACGACATTGGTCCCTGTCTGTGTTGATTGTTTTTTGATCCACAATTCTGCCATTTCGACAACTCTTGTGGATTCCGTTTCCACGCATTGAACACCTTGGAGACCTGACGTTTTGAGATACCAGTCAGTTGTACTGTCCTGGAAATCGTAGCTCCAGCTAGACGGGCTCCCACAATAACTCCTTTTTGGAACTCAGACAGGTCTGCTGTTTTCCCCATTTTGCTCAACTCGAGCAGCTGCAGCCTGGAATGAGCATGTACCTCACATGATTGCATTCATTTGCATAGCACAATCGCTTTACATATCAGTACAGTAATTCATCATGGGTTTTTAATTCATTGGCCAGTGTGTGTATTTTTGAACACTATAGCGGCGTACTTGTAAGTTGCGGTCTCTATAGCGAAAGTGCAGAATTAACATTAGAAATTATTTGATTTTGATTATTTGTTGTTTTGTTTTTTTCACGTTTAGGAGTGTGCAACAGTATTCGGACACCAATCACGAAGGAGAAACTGTTTGAATTCATCGAAAGATCCAGGTGGCGCCCCCACAAGAGACCACATCCTGATGGAGAATCATCGATGCCCCCGCCTCCACCAAAGCGACCTGTCATCTAAAACCATTCACCTTCATTTCCAAATGCTCTTTTCATCCCATTTTTTTATCCATTGATTCACCCTAATGCTACATGAAATTCAGTTCATTGTTGAATTTATGATATCACAGAACTAGTCTCGGTTATTAATTTGTTTTTGTTTGTTTTTTGTTTTTTTAAACATAAAATCATGACTTTTTTAATGTATGTGAATGAGACTAAGTAATCAATCATCTTATGAGAATCTTTTCATATCTTGTCCATTATGAAATATGAAAATCCATCTCCCACTTTACTACATCAGTCCGAACTTTACCATGACATTGTGTCTTACAAGTACTGCTTTGCTTTATCAGCAACGTATGATTTGAAAAATCTTTACTCATCATTTTGAAATATTAAGAAGCTGTTCTGTTGAGAAAGTTTATTTTTCTTCATTCTTCTCTATGCAGATCTAAAAATATTGTATTGTTTTTTTACTCAAGCCATAGACTCACCCATATAAATTACGGCAAGTTGTAGCCGTTAAGGCTGCAGACGACTTAGGGCTAAACGATCCTGATAAATTGGTTGATGGGGAAAGTAATTAGGTAATTTCGAATCTTTTATTTGTTTTTCTTTTGTTTTCCTCCCTCCATCCTCGTTGTTTAATTTCGTTCATTTATTAGGAGGAAATCGTTACGTTAAATGTGTTTTTGGTTTATATAGTTGAATTTTTTATTGATTGTATTCACTATTCATATTTCGAAGACTAAAAAGAAAAGAAACGTTACACCATATTTAGTGTTATGGACAATTTATACATTCAACAATAGTTTCTTCCGTTTCAAAGGAAGCAAATGGTTCAGCGACGCATGTAAAAAAAGAGAGCCAACCGAAAATGTACATAGTGAGATATATCTTGCCCAAGAAATGTATATTTTATCAGAACAAGCATTTGATGATAAAATGTGTGTTCAATGTTGCATATATATAATTAAGCATATAAAATTCATTGATTTAATATTTATTTCGTTCCTCCCTCCCTTCTTATGGTGGTTGTGTATTAAAATAGCAATATGCATATTGAATAAAGATTATTTTTTTTAACTATGTTGCTTAATTTATGATTTGAGGTGATCGTACGAGGACTTTTTTAGAAAGTAACGCTGTTTAGTTTTTTTAAAGAAAATCGCAAAACGTGCAGCTGAAACTACACGTCTTTATCTGGTTTTCCGCATAGGCACCCAGAAATTTCTTCATAGGACCAAAGAGGTGGTAGTTCGAGGACACTTAAGTTTGGACTGTAGACTGGGTGGTCTAGAACCTCTTTCTGGTCGCTTATCCCGAATAGAACACCGCAATTTAGCCAACATTTCACAATAGATAGAGACATTGGCGGTTGACTCACAAGGCAGGAACTTTACGAGTAGGATGCATTGCTTATCCCAAAAAATTGTAAGCATAACCTTCCGAGTTGTTGTGAAAGAGAAACGGTGAATGTGGATGTTTCCACACTAAGCTTGCTGTTTTAGGCTCGGGTGTGAAGTGCAAGACCCAGGACTCATCTCCTATGATAAGGCCATTCAGAAACTCATTTTCTTCCTTGTTGTACCGCGGCAGATGTTGCAGACTGCACGCCATTCTGTCCGGTCTGTTCTGGTGTCAGGTGTGTGTCATCGATGTTTTTCATCCATTTGAAAAATCACAGTGCGTGCTTGAGGTCAAATAACACTGGTCGGCATGAAAAAAAGTCGCATATCAATTTTGGCTGATTCTTACGCAAAATGACCTCCTGAATCCGAATATGACCTCCGTTTTCAGGGGATGCCCCCAATCCAATTTTATCATTTTTCGATATATTTCGATGGATGAAAAGGTTTATTTCAGCTTTTATAATTCTTTTGAGGGTCTTGAAGGGTGAATAGTACTAGAAAATGACCGTGTATAGTAAGGAGGTACGTTAGGGGGTGAATTATCCCCTTTAGCCGGTCAGGTGGCCGAGAAGGCTGGGGCATAGGCTTTCTAGTCCTCAAGACTACCTGGTCGTGGGTTCGAATCCCGCTGTGGACATGGATGTTTGTGTTTGTCCCGGGCTGCGTACAGATATAACTGTATAAAAATGACCGTAGTAGTCGATGCCAAAAATTCTAATAAACCAACCAACCAACCAACCAATTACCCCCTTTAACTGTTTAAAAAAAATCATTAAAGGGGACAATTCTCCCCTTATGTGCCCCCCTGCTATAAATGTTCATGTCTTAGAACGTTTCAGTCCTCTAGCCCCTTAGCAGAATTTTAAAGGCTGAAGTAAACCTTTTCAACCCTCTAAATCTATTGAAAAATGATAAAAATGGGTTGGGGGGCATCCCCCGAAAATGGTGGGTGATGGGGAAAAACTAAGGTTATATTCGTATTCAGGAGATCATTTTACATAAGAATCAGTTGAAATAGTGTCGGGGCTCGAAAATTTTTTAAAATTAAATCAACAGCTGTAAGCTAACTGGTAACAGATGACACAAAACTCTACATAACAATTAGGTATATTGATTAATTTATTTGCCTAAATAGAACAGTAACCATGAAAGACTGTGGAAATGTTCATATCAATGGATAGGGAATTTCTTCAAAGTTTTGTTCGTACAAGTAAGTTTTTTTTCCATAGGTACACCTTCGGTGATGTGGCAGACATCAATCCTGTAATGAAATTCTTGCCACACCGGTATTAACTTCGATATCTCATGCTCCATACAATCACATAAAGAAGGAGGCACAAACATGATCAGTCCCATAAGATAGAATTAGATCTAGTGACCGTGGAGGCCACGTGCATCTTAAGAAGCACGACATGTTTTCATATATCTGCCCTCTAGCAGCTAACTATACAAGTATGTTTTTTGGTGCCTTAGTTTAGATGTCAGAGAAAATGTTCCAAAGAAATACTCATGGAAATGTCTCTCTGAACAGTTTTCCAGTTATGTGCACCCTCAATACACACTTCTTCCAGTACTGCAGTGAACCTTAAGGCTGATTCTCACTGGACGGCAAGCACGGTAAAATCAGCCGGTACCAGTGGAATTGCTATGGAAATGTAGCTCAAGGGCAACCAGTTTTGGCGTCTTGTGCCAGTGCATAGAAAGTTCTAGCCGTCTCTACCGTGCCGTTGATGAAACCAGCCAATCACAGCAGAGCACATGAAACAAGAATGCTGGGATTGCTTTGGCCATGATCACGCTTTTTAGTGCAAATTAAATGAATCAGTGGGAAGTTATGAGAGCTGGTTTTTCAACTGCGAAGTATAAACACTCCTGATTGGTTGAATGTTTAAATTTTACTGTTCAGTGAGAATGGTCATACTTTGTTGAACGGTCATAACAGTTGTTTGGAATACCGGCTGATTTTTACCGTCCTTACCGTCCAGTGGGAATCAGCCTTTAGACTATGGCATACACACTCCCAACAGTAACTCAAATATTGTCAACAAATGCACTTATCAGGCTCTTCTATCTTTCTGAATAAGAGTGTCGACAATTTACTTGCTCTAGATTGAAATCATCAGTCACTGGTGATTGCCCTTCTCCAGTGATGGATGTTAGAATAGAGACAGTTTTAATTGTCTTGTGCACGTAATATACAAGAGAGCCTGATGAATATTATTTCTAATCCCACAATGAAATAGGGCCCAAGCAATTTTTTGTCTCGAGGGACCAATCTAAGGTTAACCAGTCACCGTCTTTCTCAGGACCACTTATTCTAACCTTTAACCTGACAAGGACTTGCAATTTTCATATACATTAGTCACGTAGCAGTAGATTTCTTAATAACACTTACTGCTGTATTGATTGAGTTGATGTAAATATTGTCTTAAAAGATATAGGAATCTCTGTCATGGAATTAAAAATAAAGGGTTGATGTCAGGTTTCAGGATTTATTCTTATCTTTTATTCAAGTAAATATAGCCACCAAGATTAAGAGACACTAACTTACAGAAAATAAGTTATGTGATATGAATTTTAATAAAGTTGGAAAACACACCAAGAGTTATTGAGCAATGTTTCTAATTGCAAACTGACCTATGGAAAGAAAAAGGAATCCGTTTATTCACAAAACACAGCGAATGACGTCAACAGTAATTTGGTTCAAATAACTGTTCATATCTCCAGTAAGTTTTTAATTTCCTTTAAAGGCAACATAAAATTCAACCCAAAGCATAAACAGGGTGTCTCAAAACCTTTAGGATCAAAATTCTACAAATGGTAGAGGACTATAAACTGTACTGAGGCAGCAATGAACATGAGCTATCTTGATATCTGCAACGACCAGGTGTTTATAATTAAAGTTCCCCACTTCTGGGTGGGCTGCAGACCATGTTATTGCACGGATAGTGATGAAACTTTGTGTATAGGCTATGCAGAGCATGGGGAAAAGAATTCCAACAGAAAATTTATTAGTGTATACAGTTGCCGACAGGGGGGAAAGTGGTGCTGCAAGATCTACACAGACGGAATGCTATTAGAGGGACTGTTCAATATGTGAACCCTCTGCGTCTCCTGTGAAATGGCTGCAACGTGACGAATGATGTTGCCTTTCACTTCTGGCAAAGTTGGTATACCTCCATGATAAACATGATCCTTCAGGGTTTCCCACAGCAGAAGTCACGTGGATTAAGTTCTGGTGAACGGGCAGCACACCCAACTCCAATCCCTGTCTCTTCGAATTTCTGCATCATCTTTCATAAACCTCTCCGTCATGTCATGGATCCTGTTAACAATCCCTTTACACGCCGATATTCTTGCAGTGCTGTTGCACTATTGCTGCTATTCTGGTAATAGAGCTTCAACAGGAGCACACGTTCTTTCTTTCCCAATGGCATGGTGACGTCTGCAGATTGGTTGTTCAAAGATGCATTGGACTTTTGCATATGGCGCCACTTTAACCCTGGTGGCAACCATATGCACTAAAAAAATTTTTTGTTGGAATTCTCTTCTCCGTGCTCTGCAAAGCCTATACACAAAAGTCGCGTTCACAACCTCTTAACTTTTCTCAGTTTTCTCGCTTATGTCATTTTGAGGAAAGCAAAGTCTCAAAACTGACTTTTCTGAAAGCGAGTCAGTACCCACTTTCCTTCCTGCTTTTCTTACTTTTCTGGCTTTATAGCTACTAACTTCCGGTTTAGTGGTAACCATATTGAATCGCTGCTTTGTTCGTTTCGATGATTGCCCACTGATAAAACTTGTAATTTAAAGGCTTATGTAACGGATTTAACGTTGTAAATTTTTTTGGTTATAAATTAAGGAATAATAAAACCATGGAGAACAATAAAAAAGATTTTTCACAATCAATAAGTCACTTAATATTTTTCAAACAATTTCAATATGTTCGTCATGCTATTTATGGCTGACGCAGTTTTCGGTGCAAAAGTAACAAAAGCAGCAAAAGTGATCTTTTCACTTCCGGTTTCATACACAATGAAAACCTCTTTTCTTTGCTTTTCAAAAGCAAAGACAATGTCACTTTTCCTTAAGTGTAATGATGTGAATGCGACTAAAGTTTCAGCGCTATCGCACAGAAGTAGGGAACTTTATTTATAACCAGCTGGTATATTGTAAAGTCATATCAAATATCAACCACATTTCTGTGATGATTTTATTTTCGAGAAGAGAAATCATTTTTAGGAGTTTCCAAAAAATAAAAAAATAAACTGACATTGTAGTACGGTAATTATAGTCTGTCCAACGAAAGATGGACTAGGCGTGTCTAGGAAATTTAATTGAACAGGCCCAGTCCACCTTTCGTTGGACAGAGTATAACTTTTTTTTTTTTTTTTTTTTTTTTTTTTAATTCTTAGTATATAATCTTTTTCCGTTGGAAATAGTTAACTGAAATAAATATATATGATTTTGTAGAAAATGAATCCTGAAGGATCAATGAAAGTAGATTGATTTTAAATGTACGATTTAGTTAACCTAGAGTATGAGCATTATGTAATTTAAGGATTTTCCAATTATACTGGATTTAGGTGCTTTTCTAATGCCCTGGTTTTAATTTACAAATTGAGCATTTGAAATCAAAATTTGAATGCGCTTTCTGCATTTTTTTTTTTTTTTAACTAAAGACTCCCATGTATTCCTAGAAATTCATCTCATCTCTTTTATGAGTCACTGAACGAGAACGTAGCTTAATCAGAGTGTCATTGTGAGTAACCCATTTATGTTGCAATCTGTGGCTTAAATAGAGCTATAAAATGTCGCAATTTTTAAGGCTTTTTTTTTTGTCTTTCGTTAAGAGATAAGGAAGCCACCTTTGATGTTTCATGTATATCGTGTTCTATGACAGTTTTAAGTTAATTGAATTATTCTTGCGATTCCTGTAGCGCGGGCGCCGCCCCCGGGCGGGAGCGACGGGGTTATGTTTTTGAATTAAAACACAAAACACGAATTATGGCATTATTTTTTTTTAAAACTGGAAATTAAATTAAAAACATTTTTCTCAAATATAAAAATAATTATAAAAGTGTTATTAAGACCAACGTGATATACCATTGGCATATTTCTGCCGCATTCTTCACTTCTTCCTCTTTCGACTCTATATTTTCTCCACTTTATAATTTTTTTCCAAATTTCATAGCATTAAAATTAAAACTACCGATAAGTAAACCGTCAGTACATACGAGGGGCTTTCAAATCTGACCTGGACTTTATTTTTTATAAAACCAGGAAACTACAAAAAAAAAACAAAAAAAAACACCACCAGTTCTCAAAGAACTCTCTTTGCTTCTCTACACATTTTCTCGAGCGTTCTGGGAGCATCTGGATACTGGTTCTGTAAGCTGATGTCGAAACCACTTCAGAACAGCCTTTTTCACTTCAGAACCTCTGCCCTCGCAAGAACTCTTTCAGCAAGGGGAGAGATCCGGGCTGTATGGAGGAGATAGTAAGATGTCCCATTTGAGTTTCGTCAGTGTGTCCATTGTCAATGTGTGGTCTGGCATTGTCTTGCAGAAAACAAACACCACTGGTAAGGAGTCCTGGTCGCTTTTTCCTTAGTGCCACTTCAGGGACGTCCTCAAAATGTCACAGTAGTAGGGTGCATTTATGGTTCGACATTCTTCCAGAAAATCAACATGAACGATACATTTAATGTACCAAGATACAGATACGACGGTGTCATGTTGAATTTCTTGGATGTGGTGAGTCGGTGTGTCTTCACTCCATGCTCGCACGCTTGCTTTTAGGAGTATCTATCCATCTGGCACAGATCTTGTTGAATTTCAGCTTATCGTGGATGATGGTCTCCACATTGCCAGTGCGGATGTTCAGTATCGAAGCCAATTTTCGGACATGAATCCGCCTGTTGTCCCTTATCAGCTCATTTGTTCGTGTGATGATGCCATCATTGACAGCAGTTGCTGGCCTTGCCTTATGAGGTTCATTGCCGATGGATTCTCGCCCTCCTTCAAACTTTTGGCACCAAGCAAAGACGGATGATCGAGAATAACAATGGTCTGGAGAAAAAAGGCTTCGGTTTTTGAATTTAATTGTAACAAGTATAAATATACAAGGCGTTTCAAATAAAGTGTAACAGCCAAATATCTGGAGACACACACATCGGATCGAAAAAAAAAAATTTAATAATTTAATTTAATATTTTTAAAAGTGCTATCCAATAATACCAAACTTGACCTCCCAACCTCACCCCTGTGGGTGGGGCGAGTGTAGGACATTTGCCACGCCTAACTGCTTCAGTATCCTTCTTGTAATTAATAACTATAAAAGAAAAACAACTAACTATTCACATACTGGAAATTAAATATTTATTCAAGGTAAACAATAACATAAATATGATGGTATAGGTCTTTCAATTCAACCGGAACCATAATTTATGCGTCAGGGTAAACGAAGCCGAAGATAAATATTAGATAATAAAGAATTAAGATTGTGGACGGCAGTGATAAAGGTTTCATTCCGGGTCCCACTTCTGCTCAAACTGGCAGTTTCTACCAATTTCGCTGCTGCTCGCATGGAAACATCGCTAGATCAAGCTCGACGGTGATTATCCATGATAATTCCGAAAATCCACCAAAAAAGCTGAATTAATAGGAATCAACATCGACCGATCTTTATAAAATATTTTCACAAAGAAATATTATGACACTCGATTATAAAATTGTAAATTATGGCATACAGTTTTACAAAATAAATGAAGCTCTATAATGCCCCCCAAACCTTAACTGAACCGCCACCCTGGATGCGCTTCGAAAAGTGCTTTGGTTCCTTTCGTAAATCGTGCCAATAGTAATTCCAACCATCGAGACCATCGAGGTTGAACTTTTTTTCATCACTAAAGAAGACTGAGTTCCATTCGGAAGTCCAGGTTTGATGCTGTTTGGCTAGCTGAAGACGATCGACTTTGTGCTGGTTGGTAAGAGGTGGTTTCTGTTTCATTTTCTCGCGTTGGAGATGAGGACATTGGTTGAGATAGTTATTAATAGTTCTTCGATGAGCCTGTTTTCCAATCGCCTGTTTGATGGAGTTGGCAGAAATTTGCTTGTTGCTTGCCATGCGAAGAATTCGACGGTGGTCTCTATCACTAAGTGCTTTAGGCCTTCCTGTCGTTTTCTTTGTACCATATGATTCTGGATTTTTCAGGAAAGATGAAATTACTTGCTTGGACCTTCCAATCAAACGAGAAATTTCTGCTTTTGACATGCCTTGTTCTTTATATGTCATGATTTTTCCTCTCTCATAATGGGTAAGTTGTTTACCACGTCCCATTTTGAAGATACTTAGTGAACAAGTTTTATTTTATCAGAGATATGTCTTCTTGTTCAGAATTTCATTAATATGCAATGGTGAGAAGGTCTCACATTCCCAGTTTGGGGGGGAAACAGATTATTCATTTAGTTCTTATCATTTTTTCCACCTTTTTTTTCAAAAATTGGTTGTTGCTCAACTAATTTTTTAAATATTTTGACTGAATTGAAACCAGTGGTGTCAATGCAGTGTGGGCACAGATGTGTAATAGTTATTAATTACAAGAAGGATACAAGAATTTCTCTGAACAAGAAGGATACTGAAGCAGTTAGGTGTGGCATATGTCCGGTTCCCTGGTGGGGCAGGGATAACTTTGAAAATTCTAATGGGGACCCCTATTTTCAATGATATTTTCAGATTGTACACAACATTTGAGAAATCTTTTTTCTTGGTGTTTTTTCAATTGATCCAACTGTTTAGGATATAGAAGTACAGAAAGTGTAGAATTTTTAAAGTTTTCAACCAATTTTTTCGATGAAGACAAAGAGATAGAGAGTGGGTCTTAGAGACATTTCTATTCTACTTTTTGATGGTCTTTAAGAATCCGAAGTCAGAATTTAAAAATCCAATTTTTTTTAATACACATGCACAGACTGCCTCCATAGAACTGCTGCCCGCAAGACCTTGCTTGTGTATAAAAACTTTTGGATTTTTGAAATTCTGACTTCGGATTCTTAAAGACCATCAAAAGGTGGAACAGCAATGTCTGTAACACCCGCCCTCTATCTGTTTGTCTTCATCGATAAAATTGGGTTCCACATTTTAATTGAAAAAACTCGGGGGTCGAGTTTGGTATCATTGGAAACCTTTTTGAAAAATATTAAACACGTGTCTTTTGTTTTTTCAATACAATTACTTTATCTGAAACATCCTATATATCTTGACAGGTTACAAACAAAAGACAAAATATGAACTATAACATTGGTCGAAAAAAAAATTGAATTGTCAAGGGTATTTCAACAACTTCAGGATAATTTTTGTGTGGAGAAATCAACCATGACATTGGTTTTGTTCGACTCTAGTTTTTGAGATATAGCATTCAAAAAACGCGCTCTTTGGGGTTCAAAGTATTCCCCCCCCCCCCCCATAACTCGTTTCGTGTCCTCTTTGATTAGTACGTATATGTTTCTTTGAATGTTATATTTTATTTAGTACATACATTGTACGATTAAATCATTGTTCAGAAATCATTTTTATTCCTTTTGCATTCTCGTCGAAAGTGCTTGCATAATCCTGATATATTCGGTTACACTTGTGGAGAACTAACATCACAGCATTTGTCAAAAAAAGTATATTTATCCTATTTTGATGTGAAACTTGGAGATCAAGACAAGCTTAATACTTACAAGGGGACCGCACGGGGTTTTAGGAGATCAATTTACAACATTAATATACCTTCTATGTAAAAGGATTTGAATCAATGGCCTTTCGTTTCGGGTAGAAAACAACACATTTTACGTTTACTATTATAATGCCAGATAAGCGGTGGCGCAGTGGCTAAGTCGGGCCGCTGTGATTTCGTGGCCCGGGTTCGATTCCTGTTATTTTTTTTTCATTTTTTTTTTGCGTGTTTTCGCCATTATTGCGCATAGACCGTTGATATTGCGAACAGATCTTTATCATTTCTTTTTCATTTCAGACACCAAATTAACATCCATCTTCCGTTTTCGGTTACTATGATAACGGGTTTGGGGGAGGGGAGGGGTGGAGAACGGATCCGTCATCGCACCATCGTTACTGCCAGGTCGGATCGGCAATGACCGTCCGTGAAAATATTGTACAACGCATTTTGCATATTTTTTTGACCTATGGCGTTGTTTACGTATGTGGCAAAGTTGCAAATAATGGCGAAAAACACACAAAAAAAAAAAAAGAAGAAATGACAGGAATCGAACCCGGGACAGGAAATCACAGAGGCCTGACCTTACCCACTGCGCTACCGCTGTTAAGATGAATATCTTCTTTCCCACTTGGCTTATCTGGCACTACAATAGTCCAATGAAATGTGCACTGGGCGTGTCCAGTTAAACTTCCTATTCATTGGGTACATATTGTTGCAAATCAAAATTAACAACGTGTAACAACTGATATTGGAAATTTAATTGGACACGCCTAGTCCATCTCTGGTTGGACAAAGTGTAAATGATAAATAAGTAAACAAATAATTTAATGGTCTTAGAAATATTCTACGAAAATTTAGTTAAGGCGTAGCTACGGTTAAGGAAATACATGAAAAATCGAAAGTCATGATCCCCGACTTGGGTTCGAACCAAGAACCGCGAGTATCGACATTTATAATATTAATTAATCTTTCATTAATTTTATTTATCATTATTTATCTCGGTATTTTTTTTTTTTTGCATCATAATTAATTTAACTAATTTGCTAATTTTATATTTGGGAAGAAAAAAAAAAAGTATTTTTAAGTTGACAAAGAATTAAATTTTTAGCTAAATTTTTAATGCCGATTAAGCAAAATAAGTGCCAGGTTTCCTTATTTCAATTCATATAAAGGTCAGTTTGCTCTTTGAATTTGTTTCTTCGATTTCCTTGTCGGCTGAAGAGGTAAAAATTCATCGATAGCTATAATACGAATGACATTACTTTCGTTGCTTTATAATCGCCTATATTAATATTTATATTTAAAGTTTTCCCTTCTCGATGGCGAACTTTATACTGATGTCTGGTGCGCTCTCTCTTCTCCTCATCCTGTGGATCAGAGTAGATGCGACAGCAGCAGAGACCAAATTCCCGGACGACACGTTCCGCTTCAACGTGACCTTCCCCGGAGGATTCGCCACCATCGACGGCAACTTCACCGAACTCAACGAATTCGTGAGAGACAAACTGGAAGAACTCGGTCTCAGCAAGGAAACTCAACGTGATCTCCTGGACCAACTCAAGGATCTCTTCGAGAACCGACCGGAGCCACCGCGGGGGCTGGAAAAAGTCAATCCGTTCAATTGGATCAAATATAACCTGGACCTGGAGGTCTATCTCACTAAAGCCGTCATAGAAATTTTGAAGAAGGGAATCGAGATTGCCAGGCATAATGCAACGGATAAACCTTCTTAAATAAAAAAGTTTCTTAAAAATGGAATTTTAAATTTTTCAATAAAGATTGGAAATCTCAGTATATGTTGAGTGTTCATTTATTTTTATTAAATATCACTTTTAGAGTAACATTTTTCCTGACTACAAGAAACAGAATTTTCTATTCTTTCTTCTATCTAACTTTTCTATTCCTCTTTTACCGTTTTGGCGTCGAAGATATTAAGTAATTACTGAATCTACTATATTAGTCCGATTATAAGCCGCTCCCTTCATAGCATTTATGATAATAATAGTTTAATGTTCCCCTTAAATGTATTTTTACACATGAACTTTATTTTTTGTCACATTAGTGGCCAACATTTGAAGGACTCGACTGTAAGCCGTAGATTGAGTTTTAAACCCTCAATGTCGGGGAAAAAGTGCGGGTTATAATCGGGCCAATACGGTATTTGAAATTTAACCTAGCAGAAGATCAGCCTACTGAAGCTTTTAGTAAAATTGATGGAAGTAGGAGAGAAGGACGAGACACAAGAACCTCGGAATACAATAAATAATAGATATTTAATAAAAAAAATATAAAAAAATAAAAATATATAAAAATAAATAAAAAATAAGTAAAAATAAATAAATAAAATTTTATTTTACTTTTAGTAAAGGGATAAACATAGCTATTCATACCCTCAGTGGGATTCGAAGCCGCGACTCGCTAGTTATCTATCTCTTTTCTATTTCTCTTTTACTTTTCGGTGCCGAGGATTGTTGTTAAAATCTATTAATCTTTGAAATTCAACCGAGCAGGCGATTCGCCTATTGTGGCTTAGCTTGTTAGTAAAGGGACAAGCACAAACATCCATACCCTTGGCGGGATTCGAAACCCCCGAGTCGCTACCCATTCGTTCCGATGTGCTAATTCAGAGGAACATTTCTTATGAAAGCTCGATCATCAATAAGTTGTAAGAAATTCCTAATACACAACACCTAAGAGCTAAATGCAATAAAATTTGAGATAACAATTAGTCTTACTCCTGACAACTGGAGTTAAAAAAATTTCTTTTCTTTATTTCTCGGGGGAAAAAAAAGTTTTATGGCATTTTCATTTTTGCTTTTTTTTTTTAATTTTCATATTTCATTTTCTCATCAAAATTTCTTGCAACCGTCGAGATCGCGTCAATTTGACCAGGATAAACATGCCGCAAGTCAATATGACGAACGATAAAGGTTTATTGAAAAAAAAATATAATGATACATCATTTGAATAGAGCCTCAGTCAATGATGATTTCATAATGATTAATTCATTGTAAATCTCATAGAGTTTAACTGAAATCAAAATTATAAGCTAAATATATATCGATTCCTCCTATAATTTGAATGTTTCAAAATAACTTATTCATTTCTTTTACTAAAACAAATTTTTCTACCAGATCATGCTTCCTCATCTTTCCCTTCATCAGAAATATCATTTTCAGCAAACAAATATTGATTTTTTAATCCATTTCCTCTTCTCAATGCGATATATAAGCGCTTCGTGGATTTAAAGAAGTCGCATCACTCGTCAGTTTGCAGAAGTACAGGTAATTAAAATATTTCTTTTTAAAAAAAATATTTTAAATTTACATTTTCTAAATGCAGTACAAATAACTATAATTGTCTTCAGGTGACAAAATTAGTGAGTGAATCTACGCTGAATTATTTTTAGTAAAATTTGCCTCTTTTTTTATTTGAATTGAATCGACAATGAGAAAAACAGCGATGGAAGAGGTGAATAATACAGAATTCAGATGCATTACAAATGTTTTCTTCGAAGCGTTACATTCTCAGCATCAAATGCTGTGTGAAAAGAAATTTTAAATTATTATTCAGTGTTTATGGTTAATTTATTTATAATTATTTGATTCATTCTTCGTTATGTTATGCCAATCCTATCCAATCTTACTCGTCTACTAAAACTTCAAAAATGGTTCTTACGCACGTTATTAAAATTACGTAAGCCCCACTCGGTTTCCCAGTATTTTACACCATTAAGAATTCTTACCATCTCACAAACTTAGCTTACCCAGTTATGCTTGTTTGTTTATAAAATAACTAATCATAACCTGATTCTTTCGTCTCCTACGTATTTCTATTAACCTTCAGATCAGTGTGCATTCCAATTCAACTCGCAATGCGACTTCAATTAGACTCCCTCTAGTTAGAAGCAATTACCAAGTAGATATGTATCCTACAATGAATAGCCGAATATATCCGCGCCTTTGCCTTCTACACTGGTGGCCAAAAGTTTGGACCAACATCACAAACATGCAAATAATTTGCATATTACAAGTCATCGTCTTGCGTGATAAGCACTAAAACCATATTATGTATTGTATAATGTTAACTGAAGGCCAACGAGAGCGAATTAGAAATTTTAACTAGCAATTTACAAGCTTCAAAAAAGTTGCTGAAATCTTCTATGTGAGCTACAAATCTTTATCAGGAATTGTTAAAAGTGTTAATTGGAAATAGGACGGAAATAGGACGACCTTGTGCACTGACGCGAAGAGACAAATCAAGAATTAAGAGACATGATATTACATCTGGGCATGTAGTCAACACCACACAAGCCAAACTTATTCTGCAACTTGCTGCCTCAAGAAGAACATTTCGCAGCGAACTACGTGCTCAGAACTTTGTCTATGAAATTATACCCAAAAAGTTGCCACTAACACAGAAACAAACGCAGGATAGACTTTGCTAAGACACATCTGCGTGAAAACACAGACTTCCAATTGGTTGTTTTTTCTGATGAAAAACGAATCAGTTTAGATGGTCCTGATAATATAGCTTCTTATGAAGAGCATCGTGATAAAGAAACACTTGTTCCATTGCGAATTAAGCGCCAAATGGGTGGTAGTGGAGTGATGATTCTGGGTGCCATTGGAAGCAACGGAAAGTTGAAGATTCACATTCTAGATGGACATTGCACAACAGCTCAATATAAAGATGATCTTCACAATGTGTTCATCCCTTTGTGCAAAGTCTAGTTTAAGCAAAAACCATGGATTTAGCAGCAGGACAGTCCTGCAATCTTTACTGCACGAGTTGTGAAAGCCTATTTTGAGAGCAACAACATTTCCACTTTTGCTTGGACTGCTCGAAATCGAGATCTCAATATTTTTGAGAATGTGTGGCATACGGAACAAAAAATTTACCAAAACACTCAGTACAAATCTCGAGAACAACTAATAGCAGCCATTCAGAAAGCTGTTAAACCAAATGTTATTAAAAGCGTATTTAATTCTATTTCAGGTCGTTTGTCAAATATTGTAGAGTCAAAATGATCTCAAATATCAAAATAATTCATTAGTTAATGATGTAATACTTTTTTCTTTTTATGTGATACAAATGTGGTCCAAACTTTTGGCCAGTCTTATTTTGATTTTAGGTAATAAGAAACCAACAACGCAGAAATAAATTTATTTCTTCCCTGAATATTGTTTCATATTTACTTAGAGTTGTAGGTGTAAAACAGTTTTCGTATAAATTCAGTTTTTCTTGACATTGCTGGTTGGTCCACCAGTAGTTCTTTTAAAAAGACTGTAGAAACCTTTTTTCTGACAAATAATCACTTTACACTGCTTTGCAATGAAATTGCCCCACCCACAAGAAGTTATCCGAATGAGCCAAAAGTAGGTATACACAGCAAAATATACATCTGAACACACCTTTATTAAGTTATGGAGCCAAGACGTGCACTCGTTTGTACAGGGTGTCCCAACGGAAAGCGGCATCAGTAAGTTGTGGCAGCATCTCTAGCGGCGATGCATTGTTCCAGCCGGAGATGTAGGTGATCATACGGGTGGCGAATCTCATCTTGGGGCACGTATGCCCAGGCCGATGGAGATTGCGGGGTGATCGTAAACGACGTCCCACCATGTCCCATACGTGCTCAATTGGCGATAGGTCTGGGTATCTAGCGGGCCATGGCAGGCAGTTGACATCATGCAGACATGGCATGCTCATGTTTGCCGTGTGCGGTCTGGGGTTATCCTGATGAAAGACTGCGCCGGATATGGTTTGCAGAAAGGGCAGTAATACGGGATGAGAATCTCTGTGATGTACCGTGCTGCTGAAGGCGTTCTAGTATCGTAGCCGATGGCACCCCAAACCATGATCCCGGGTGTTGGTCCACGATGGCGATACCGGATGCATTGTTCATTGGCACGTTCCAATGGTCTGCGCCACACCCGTCCGCGTCTGTCGTCGGTGTCCAAACAAAAGCGGGATTCGTCGCTGAATACCACCGGGCGTCGTTCCATTCGCCAGCTAACTAAAGCACTGTATATAGGACACCATTTACCTATATACACCGTTCCTATATACAGTGCTTTACAGCTCTCTCGTTAACGACACCATTGCTCAGGTGTCAAAGGAAGACACAACAATGGACGCCTGGCAGACATTGTCGCGGCGTGTAACCGGCGTGCTATTGTCGCTATTGATACTGGAGCAGTACCGGGAATAGTGATGTTGTCGCGCAGTTGCTGCAAGGTGATGGTTCTGTCCGCTGGCGCTGTTCGCAGTATCCGCCTATCGGTACGAGCTGACGTGTTTCTCCGGGCCCCAGAACCTGGTCTTCTGGCATGTGTGCCTTCCTCTCGCCATTGCATCCAACATCGGCCTACCGTCCGTGCGTCCCGCGACACATGGACAGCAATCCGTCTGGTTGACCATCCAGCCTCGGAGAGGCCAATAATCCGATCTCGTTCAATAATCCTGAGTTTCAACTGATGAGCCTATACAGGCACCCGGATACCCTGTATCAACCCAAATATTGATATCCCGTGAGCATGCATCTAAATATGGATAAGGTCGGATAACTCCTTGTTTGTGGGGCAATTTCATTGCAAAGCAGTGTATATAGTCTACTAACAGCTTTTGATGTTTTTATAGTATTCTGGTTAATTTTTGTACTTTCTGTTTTTATTTAATTTGTATTTATGTGGTTTTCACCTAGCGGGGAACTTATTGGTCGGTCTTTTTGGGCATACAGGCCCCGAATAGGTGATTATGCAAAATAAAAAAATACTAGCCCTCTAAACTAAATGATTGTGTTTATGACATTCTTCCAAACCGTGAAATAAAATTTTCAATATCTTCTATCATTGCTTTGTTATTCAAATTTGAAAATAGGGAGATATTTCTGACGCACTCTGTATAACGATTGATAGCTAGACGCTAGCTAATTATTGGTTTATTATATTATATAGATTTTCATATGATTATTTCATCTGAAACAATTTCTATCCCCAGATCCTCCAAGATGAAGGCTGTTTTCGCTCTCGTTCTCGTCGGTCTCGTAGCATTTGCTTCTAGCGAAGGAGAGTTTAGCATTCCTTTGATCGGCGATAACCTAAAGGCGCTGCTCAACTTCGACAAACTCAAGGAATTCGTGGGCGGGCAACTGAGCAAGATCGGTCTGGACGCCGAGACCCAAGAGGCATTATTGAATGAGCTCAAGGAGCTGTGGGAGAACCGACCCAAGCCGCCCACAGGACTCAGCGCAATCAACCCCCTGGCTTGGACCAAATACAACCTCGACACACAGATCTACATCGCCAAAATCGCCGCTCAGATTGTTCACAAGGGGATCCAAAGCTTCCAAGATGCCGCCAGCGGAGTCAAATTGGAATAAGAAATAAATCAGAAATAAAAACTTTATAAAAAATACTAAGCACTTACATGTGAATCAATTATTTATGCATTACACTCCAGAGGGGGGGGGGGGTATTTCCTTCCAAAGATTAATATTTAGTTCATGTTGTTATCTCAGTTTTTCCCTTAGTCTACAGTATCTCTTATAAGTGCAGTAAGCTCATCTCATATTGACTGTAGTTTTAAAAACCTCACACTTTAACCAACCCACACAAGCAGAAATCCAAGGGAGTTAGGTCGGGTGATCTTGGTGACCAAATGATGTCCCACCAGACAAATTCAATGATTAGGTAAAAACTGCATTTAGAGTTCTCACACGCATCAGGCTATGAGGAGGTGCTCCGCCATGCTGAAACTTCATGTAGCCAGAAGAATAACTTCCAGTTGTTCCGGAAGCATATTTTGTAACAATTTGAGGTAACTTTGCCCTGTCACACGATTTTCTCCATCTTGTTAGGAGGTAGATTGGCCATTTGAGGACATGCAAGTCAAGGTATACGGAGCCACTTACTGTAGTTTCACCGAATTAAAACGGATCTTCTAAACGTTTAATGTTGGGGTCTTTTGGACATATTCTCTGTAGATTTGCGTTCCCCAAATTGACAAACCTAACAAATGAAATGTGGCCTCGTCTGAAACAAGAAAGAACCTGAGGGCTTTCATGGCGATCCAGCATTTCAATAGCAAATTCGTCGATAAAGCCCCTTACGCAGCGTTCGATGCACTTTTGTTGGTTTAATCTAGAATTTTCTTGATTATATTCGCCTTCTTGATCTGCTTAATACCACAGAATGAGATTCTGTAGGCGAGCAAAAAACACCGCCATATTAGAGCTTCCCTGCCGAAACTGCGAATGAACAAAGCTCGGCGGAAGACGAACGACTTCCGATGCTGTATGCTATGTCTGGTTTCAATCAAGTCATTTGTCCTTACATGTGACTCACTTAAGTGACCCAAAATTTAAACAATTTATTATGATAGTCTTAAATAAAGGAATAAAGACGAACAAGGTTCATCCTTTTGATGATACGGTAGGCAACCTGACCATTACAATTCAAAAAAGAGAAGGAAAAATTCGCGACTAAGGTCTATGAGTATCGCTCTCGATGCTCAAGTCAATTTCTTCCCAAACGCATTATAACGAAACCCATTACGTATTCTTGTGCTGTAACTAGCGTGGTGATTGAGTTTTTCAGCTTAGAGATTTGAGACACGAGGTTTTTAACGAAATCCCACAAATAAATAAATAAATAAAATCCCGAGGAATCTGAGAATCGAGGTGAATCCAATCCACCAAAGTGAGACCCATCAACTAATTATATACGTCGTCGGAATAAGTTTCTGCACACTAACGAAATAGCAAATTCCTTTTTAGGATAACCTGGCTTTTATTTCTCAACAAAGGAAAAATTTTATTATTCGGAAAATTCTACTGACTATACATAATTTTAGATGGTTTAAGATATGGCATCAAGCAACTTGTAACAACGTGTCGTGAACCAATATAACAAGTCATTAATAACTTCGAAGATGGTTGAAATTGGTTCAGTTGTACGTGTTTCATTAGCATATGGTTTCATTAGAAACTTTCAATTTTCAAATGATTAACTTTAACCTTCATTTTGGTCATATTCCCGAAATGGTGCATCTATTATAACTTTTACTCACTTTTTGATGCTCTATTCGAAACTAAAGTCAAATACAGTATTACGCATTCTCAACATGTTTGAATTTTTAATAGACGAAAGAAAAGTATTTACATGTTGGGTTCACTCTTTTCTATAATGTAGATCATAAAGCTTTTCATCTATCAAGGAGGAATTATTATTCAGAGAATTCTATCGACTATATACATATTAGCTCTTGTAATCTAAATAAAATTAAACTGTTGCAAAATATATTTCTACATTACAAATCAACCTGATTACGTATTCCTGATTTTCGATAAGTGCTACGCAATAAGCTGAAACCTGATACTGATACGGACCAAATAGAATCAATAGACAGAAGCTCATGGTTCCTGTTCAATTCCAAGCCGCGGATTTTTTTTCCCTTTCTATTTACACTAATTTTCAAATCTGATGGATTCATGTTTATTTACGTCCTTCTTTTCTAAGAAGATACGTTTCTATTCAAACAGAGGAGTTTTATAAGGTTTAATGCCATCTCCTTTATTGTTTTCCATATTCACTACAGATGTTTTCAACAATTCCTTATGATACTCCTCTTTCTTCTCCATTGAAAATTTCAATATCCAAAAAATATTGAATGATGAGATTAATTTTCAATAAACCAATATTATAACTAAATTGAATGGAGAACAATTCAATAAACTAAATTGAATTGTATATTACTTTAGTTTAACGCTTAAAACTGCATCTTGCTAAAGAATCTTCCGTCACTTAAATGTTAAGCTAATGGCATATTGGGATCTCTGGCAATATTAATGCGCATGCCATTCTAATAATACAAAACTGACTAAAGATTACGTCAAAATTGCAATTATAATAGTGACGGCTTAATCCTTATTGTTATTATTTTATATTCTTCGTTTCTTGTAACCTTTTTCATAAATAAAATCTTGAAAACAAGGAATAAAATGAAAGGAGAGAGCGAACTCTTTTCGAATCAAATCAGTTGCGCCTAAAACTATCACTTTCGCATGTTTTTTTAATTCACTTAATTTCATTAACTTTTTTTTTTTATCAATGAACTCTAAACTTAAATTTAGTTTTTAAATTTAAATTTTGTTTCTATTTAGTCGGAAGGTGTGTTTCTATCATTTTAAATTATTTTATTTTATGTTGAATAAAACATAAAAATTGGAATTCGATTAGGGGAAGGGAGAAAAAAAACTTCTGCAATCTTCTTTGTGCAGTTGACAGTCGATGACACGCGTATTATATGGTGACAGGAGGGTGTAGAGTAGATACAAGGTCACGAAACAAAAGCTACCCTACTTACAATACCGTCAACTTGTTCCTTATAAGGGGGAGAGGGGAGGCTTGATCTACCAAACCCCTTCAATTCAAAAATTACAGAAAACCACACAAGCACAGAAAACGGCAAAATTTGAATGCAGTTTATTCCATACATTTTACGAGGTTCGTCTGAAATTCCATCGCCACCATTTCTTGTGTATGGGATTATCTGTAATTAATATTTTTCTATGTTTGAATGAACCCTTGAGATGAACAAAACATATCATTTGTAGAATATTCATGTATTATTATTATTATTATTATTATTATTATTATTATTATTATTATTATT
>JAHWFO010019261.1:725280-828185 GCA_023313115.1 Rhysida immarginata | reverse complement strand
TTATTA
Organism: Rhysida immarginata; assembly: GCA_023313115.1. NCBI lineage: Eukaryota > Metazoa > Arthropoda > Chilopoda > Scolopendromorpha > Scolopendridae > Rhysida > Rhysida immarginata. Next base: position 828,179 of record JAHWFO010019261.1, on the reverse strand, counting down.
TTATTATTATTATTATTATTATTATTATTATTATTATTATTTAATAACTTACCAGGATGGATACTTAATTTAACATCTTTTAATTTAATTAAATCTAATTTTTTATATTGGAAGAACACAAAAACAATCTGAATGTAATGTAAGCTTAAATTTGAAAGTAAGAACCATCATGAAACGAGTTTCCTTTAAGCTTATATATATAATGTTATAACTTTGTTTTAAGTTCCTCGTATATACAGGGTGTTTTTGAATTGAGTACAGATTTTTTGGGAGATGATAGAAGAGGTCCTTAGAAGTATTTTTTGTCATATGAACATGGGGTCCCCGCAGCTCCGTTTACTTACAATACTGCATTGAACAATCAAATGACACCGGGACGCAGTGTGAGTTGGTAGGTCTAAATTATTTTATTTTTAACAATTAACACAAGCAATCTACTGTATGACTTTTACCGTAATTGTTCGAAATGACCGCCATTTACATATGGACTAATCGTATTTTACAAAGAGGTTGGATACCATGGAATCTCCTTGACGAAGTTTGTCCTAAGACTTTTCAACAAACAAGCACGTGCACCTTGAAATTGCTTTGCAAACAATTACTTTAAAAGTTATTACAGTAGATTGCTTGTGTTAATTGTTAAAAATAAAATAATCTAGACCTACCAACGTACACTGCGTCCCGGTGTCATTTGATTGTTCAATGCAGTATTGTAAGTAAACGGAGCTGCGGGGACCCCATGTTCATATGACAAAAAATACTTCTAAGGACTTCTTCTATCATCTCCCAAAAAATCTGTACTCAATTCAAAAACACCCTGTATGTAATGTAAATGTATATGTAATCCGGAAAGGGCTTCGGATTTTGCCTTTGAAAATTATTGTAAAGTATTGTAAAGTAAATTTAAATTTTGTAAATTTTCTGATATAAATGATTCTTGTAAATTTTGTAAAAATTATCTTGGTTCGAATTGAAATAAATTGAAATTGAAAAAAATATATATTATTATTATTATCAAATCCACACACTAACGAATGAATTACTGAACTCGACAAAAATTAAATTTTACGTAAGTAAGGCCAAAAGCCCCTGATCGTGTAGATTCTCGAATCTTCACTTTCAACCCGATTCCGTTAAGGATTACAATTAGGACTAATGAAATTCCACGTGGAATCTATTATTAAAAAAGCATTTTCTATGAAATCAGTCCAAAACATATCGTATGCAACTTGCAAGCTTACTTATACAATAAATGTAATTTTTTACATAGTATTCTCAAAATAATTTAATATATTAAATTAGTTGATTTGAATTCAAAGAAAGAAATTTGCGACAGTTAGATGGAATATCAAAAAGCGATACAATTTCAGTAAATCTAATTGTTACAAGATTCTCCATTACGTTTATAGCTCAACACTGGGGTAAATAATATTCCCTAACTTTATAACTATCGAATTTAGAGATCCAAATCCTCCATTAAAACCTGAACCACGTGCTTGCCGACTTATTTATTGTTGCACATATTATTTTTTTTTTAATATCAATTACAAAAGAGCAATATACGTATATATATAGTGAGTTTTATAAATAAATGAAATATATTATTACATAATAGATATTCAATTGATAAGACAATGATATTTCAAAAAGAAATTGACTTTTATTTCAAAAAGGCCATATTTTCTTATTTCAAGTTGAAATTTTCAGATGGTGGGATTATTTTTTTTCAGATTTTGCAGTTTTGCGTGTAGGCGGAGGGGGGTTGCTAATCGAGGGGGTAATCGGTCAACTCACGTGTCAATGAGAAGTGCAACAGCTTACGTAAACCAATCAGGTGCAATTATCAGATATTAAATCCACAATCATTGGCGTTTGGCGCAATCTTATGTAAATCAGATGGTCAAGGAATCATACCCCCAACAATCATATCGATACTGTAAGACATTACACATCGAGCGGCTGCAGAAGAAGGAGACATTACATGCAATGGGTAAGTTGCATCTAAACTTTTTGATATGGGGGAATTTTTAAATTTAATTCAAGAAAAACTGGAAATTAAGACTTTATGATAATACATTCATAATGGTTTTCTTTTTTTTTCAAATTCTTAATGCATGTTGCCATTTATCCTTCCTCAAAATATCAGTTATCCCGACTGGAACCCATCCTTGATGTCTTTTTCGAGATGATTGAAATTTTGGTTAATTTAAATTGTAATATACATTAGAAGTTAAAGTTTGCACTGTTTCTGCTTATCATTTTCTTATGTTAAATCTTTGATGTCTGACATCGTATAGGTTTCCTAATTTACTATATCTGGGATATTAAACTGTACTATTATCGTTGTATCTGAACCAGCATTTATAGTAATTAATTGTATATACAGTATTTCGATGGTAAGCCGAAGACATTGAGATTCTTTCAATAATCGTTCAGCCTCCTTTTTTAAGTTCCGTCTTTGTGAGAAAAATGCCCATCTTCTAGGAATTCCGGTTTGAATAGATAAGGGAAGGGTTAAACGTATTGTGACCACGTGAGGGAGGGATTACAAAAAAACCACGAGGAAGCTGGGAACTTTAGTAAGGACCAAGAGATGGAAATCTCATTTTCTACTTTTTTTCACTTCAGGCGTCAACGTCGTTGCCGAATATGCTGGTTTTCGGCGGTTGATGGAAGGAAGCGGTCGCCGATCCCTTCGACTTCTCCCGGCAGCCGACAAGGGTCGAACCGCTGGCCCCCCTCGACGACCAACAACAGAGGTAAGCAAGATAATTGTCTCCTAGGGTGGAAAGGGGGCCACGGGGAAGGGAAGAAAATGGTTAGTAAGAAAATTACCAACAAATTTATGACAGAGTGAGATATCCTAGACAGTACACATTAGAACTTTGTTTTATTGGCCCCCTCTGTGATAGCTAGGGTAATGTATGCCCGAAACAGGAAATTTTTAGATTTCACGGTGCGAATTTTATTTTTTTTAACATATTTAATAATTGTGCAGCTTTAAACATTCAATAATTCGATCATCAATCGAAATGATGCATATCGAACAACTAATATGCATAGATAGCATTGAAGTTAAAAATTGTTGTCTTAATCATACAAATTGCTTATTACTAAATTAAGTTATTACAGTTTAGGTTAAAGTCATTACGAATTCCGAAAATACCTAAGGGTATCATTTTAACATTACGCTTCCTTTGCTTTAAAAATAAGCATTAAAATTGATTTTTTGCTGGGACATTCATTTTGATTTTTAACGCGGAAGTAGTTAGCTGCCGAATTTCGCACATTTTTTCTTCTCCCTTCTCGTATTGAATAAATAAACGGAAGCGGGAAACTGAACCAGCTGGGGGATCCTCGAGTGGAGGGTTATCTAACTGCGCGAGGGGTCATGGGTCAAGGACTCCGCCATGCTAGGGGTCATTTCCTTTGTTTCCGCGTGTCTTTTTGGCGGGAAATTCGAGTTTACAGTCCATCCCTTTCGTGAGGATTAAGGGCCTTCTAAATGTTCATTTTATACTTAAATTGAATACCAAATGTTCTTTGTTATAATAAGAATTCCATTAATTTATGAAAATATTGAATAAGCAACACTAGAGATATTAAATCTTATTTATTTAATAATATGAAGACTGACTATTACATGCTATGCATTCTGAACTAAAAAATGTTCCCTATAGTTATTCGACTTTTAATATTTGTGTTTTAAAATTATTTTTTAAAAGATAAAACGAATTTTTTACGCAATGCCATTCTATTCATTTTAAATTAACCACGAATCGAGCGTTAAATTATTCTCAATTTGAGAATTAGCGATCACGAATAAAGCCTATGAGCGCAAGTTTCGATTTTTTTTTTAATATTTCATAATCTCCCTTCGAAACCCACACAACAGTAGGAAAGAAAAGTTTTTCTTAAAGAGGTTGATTGGCTCCGATCACGTGATCTCAATAGCCAATGAACTGAGACAGTTGAGCATAAATAGCGCCCGGTCGTCCAATGGGCTCGCTACATGGCTCTGCTCAGCCTGCGAAGGTGCTGTAGCTTCGTTATATCGGGGTCGGAGTTCAGCCACTAGAAAGCGATCGCCTTTCCCTCGATTAGCTCTTTCAAGATTCCCACCCACGACAGCATTTGATTCATAATAATATTCAGGTTATACCGTATCTTTCATTCCTTTCTCCCAGCTAACGGAAAAAGGAAAGTGTGGGTAGCGTTCGTATTGACGTTTGCATGAATAAAGCAAATTAAGTCTTAATTAATTACGATTCCGTGGGCGTTAATTAGATCTCCCTTCTCTCACCGAATCTTAATTTGATTTGGTTTAATTAATTTAAATAGAATTGGCATTATTAAAATTATTATTAACTATTTACTTATTGGATGTATATCAGGTATCATGTGTATAAATCAAAGGAACATTTTGATGAGTTTTCCTAGTAGTTTAATTTTGGAATTTATGCTTATATTGTGGTACAAACTATATAACAAGAGGGGGGGGGCATTGTAAAAGTTATTTCGGGCATATGTTTTATTGACCAATAAATTTGCAAAATAATTAAAATAGTTTTACTTTTCAAACCCTAAAAGGAAGTGTGTTTACAATAGTTTACAACAACAGCTTTTTTTACAGTTATACACTAACTAAAAAATCGTGGCTGAAAATCTGGAACGTATGACATTCTACTAAATCCTGGTGTTATCATGTGTTTAATTCGAGAGTGAGACATAACCCGCAAATGAAGCCTAAATTTTTATTTAGTTTTGGAATTTTAGGTTGTTTTTGTCGAATTATCTGAAAATTTACTTTTAGGAAGGTGGGGACTTAAAAACGTTTTCTAAGATTAGTTTACTGAATTTTTTAATGCTAGTTAATTGTTCTTTTTGTACATTTCGGAATAGGTACAAAACCTAATAAAATCAATCTTTGAAAGAATTTTAAAAAACAGTAAGAGAAGTAATTTTCTTTGTTATAATTTTTAGCTAACTCGGAAAAAATGATCAAAAATTATTAAAAAAAAAATATATACAAATTGAAGCTTCCCTTATGTCCTTGGCCGGATCGCGTTTAATCAATTTCTTCAAGTTAGAATTTAGAAATTATAATTGAATTTACACGATTTGATACTTCATCAGCTGAATACTCAAAATTCTATGACAATGATAGGTTTTTCAGTTTGATTCATAGATAAACATTAATTTGATACTGAATCCTTTTAAATAGCCAATTGATACTTCTGAGAACAAACCAAAAACTGATTTTTTTTTAACAATTTTAAAGCCTGCTAGCATTTGGGTTTAAACATGATTAATTTAATACTTTAGCATAATTAATTTTGGGACTTCTTGTCTAAAACATAATGTTATTAGGCTTTAACATTGCTTAAAATATTCAGTTTTTAGCTTTTGTTCTCAAAATTATCAAATGCCTTTTTTAAAAAACTTTATAAAAGTTGATCTATGGATCAAATTAATAAATCTGCCAATTTCATGAAACTTGATTACTTATCTGTTGAAGTATTAAATCGTGCAAATTCAATTATAATTTGTAAATTCTAATTTAAAGAAGAAATGGAATAAACGTAGTTCAGCCAAAACCAGTAGAGCAAAAGCATGAGGACATAATCTTCAAAAGCCTCATTTATATATATTAATAATTTTTGATCATTCTTTCAGAGATATCTGAAAATTATAACAGATAGAACGTTACTTTTCTTACTGTTTTTAAAATTCTTTCAAAGTTGATTTAATTAGGTTTTGTACGTACTTCGAAATGTATTTACATATTTACTTCATCCATTCCTGCATCAACCTTATTTCGAACTTCAAAAGTTATTGGAACTTCAGAAGTTATTGGAATATTGAGAAATTAGTGAAGTCCATGTCACTGATTTTCAGCCCTCGATTTTTGATGCTTGTTACATTTTTTTTTTAAATTTTACTGTTAACTTTCGATATATTGTTACGTAAGATTATTGTGAAACTAAATTATTAATAGCAGTGGCAAAATGATGAGCGTCAACTCCGAGTTCCGTTTATGAACAAATTATGGTTAATGTGGTGCTCTTTTCGGTTATTTTTGCGCAACTAGTATATAGGCTTTACTAGTTAAATTTCTCGGCACTAAGTTTTAAACGCAGCTACATCGTTTTTTTATTTTTTTAAATCCTAGCACATTTGTAAATTTAAAGTAATGAATTTTTTTCATTTGCGATTTTTACCGTCTATAAATTAATTTTTGAAGATTACGTATTGTGGTTAATATACAGACTTTTGAGAAAGAAATGTCCATTCATACGGACTCTTTTCCTATACGGCTGTTGCGCTTTAAAAGCACGAGAAGTCAGTAGCAGGCAAAGTGCGGAGGAGAGAAATTTTCTCCGATGATTAATTGCCATTGGAGCGATGAAAATCAATTGGCGTATTGTCACAACTCTTGACGGGATTTCGAAAGTGAGTGTGGAACGAAACGAGGAGAGCCCAACTCCAATGTCATTGGCCAAAGCACTTCGCAATGGCTGAAAGGAAAGGGTAAAAAAACTTGAGTGTACAAAGGGTTGAACAATCTGCGTATATTTAGTCCACTTTGCAATGGGGCTCGAATCATGCAGTAATATTTGAAAGCGTGCCAAGAGGGGATCGAGTTGTTTTAATTAATAATCTAGGAGGGAAAGCCTCGCACTCTACTACGCCTCGTTTTTTTCTTTCTATTTCTATTTAATCGTAACCCAATTCCGGTGCAATGGACCGATCATATCGATAGGGCAATTCGATTCTTTTTTCCTCGCTAATTGCGTTATTTCGGCAAAAAGGAACGCCCCGTCCGAATCGAATCATTCAATTCGCCACCGTCGACGTATAAACCTTTGCTGTTTTCGTCATTTCCTTTTTCTTCGGTTGGGAAATCTCCCGTCGAACGGAGAAAGATGCTTTGTGTTGTTTGCCCGTCCTTCGTTTCTGGATAACTGGAACAGGATGATTCAAAAGAGGTGCGCAAGAGAAAACGATTCGTTCATTTGTATAGACTATCGATACGCTCTTCAACTTGGTGTATTTTATTTTTTTTAAATACAATAAGCAACAGTTGATGGTGGTACTTGGCACTCGTCCGACAGGCGTCGTCGGCATCCGCTTTAACTCCTTGAGGACGGCCGGAGACAAAAGCGACACCCGAGCGGAGGAGGAGCAGTAAAAGCACAACTAAGATAGACAGATGGAGTACAAAAAACGAGGGGGATGTGAATTTCTGTAGAATTCGACGTGACGGACGGCCTTGGGAGAAAAGAAGCCGGAAGTGCTGATGACGACACCCGTTTCGGAGGGGGTTCGCTTTTTTTTTTGAGAGGGCAGCACTTAACGGACTTGCTGCGGGCTCCCTTCGGGCGAATGGAACCGTCCCACCGCGCCACATGACTTGGAAATCTTAAGCCGAAAAACCTGCAATTGGATTCGAACGTTTTTGTTTCAAAATTTCAATCAAAGTTTAAACGATTTCAAGTGCGCGAACTTTGTCCCGTTTTGCTATTTTTTTTTCTTTTTCGGCACATTTTCTTTAGCTTTTCCCAAATTGTTTTTCGATTTATTGTTGTTGCTTCTTCCCCACTCCCGATTTGTGAAGGTGAGAGAAACTTTTCCTAAATTCTTCGATTCAAAAGTTAGCAGCGGCCATGCCATGTTACCGTGACAACGCTTTTTTCTTTTTCACTATCCCCTTGGGGCTCTACGCCAATGACCACACATACAGGGAGGAATTTCCTCAAGGCCACACTTTTGACTGCTAACCACCTGGATTGGAGCCAGACAAGACTCCTTTCTGTTGGGATTTGCTTTTTTCCTTCTTTTTGCCTACGCGTTCCTTCCCCCTTCAGTCCGCCTGTCCTCCTCCGAGAATTCCCTGCCGCCATTTCATCCAACAGATCGCCTCAAAAATCACCGTCGTCGGGAGCTATGGCGATGATGAACCACTGGCCAAGTTGGTGGTTTTTTTTCACTTTGAAAGAGAAAAAAAAAATATATGCAACATGTTGGACCCTCGTCGAGGCTAGAGTGGTTCCTCGCGGAGGTTTTTCGACTTCGTTAGAACGAAGTGACAACTTTCCAACAAAGTGTACATCTTTTGTATTTTTCAGCGTTCGCTTTTAAATTGTATCAATTCATCAAGTAAGGGAGGTTCGTAATGTCGTTCGTTAATTTTCATTTCTTATTAAGTCTTAGAAAGTTAAAACATGGAGAACTTATCGTGGTTGTGTAAGGGGATTTTTTTTTTTTTAATTACACAAAAGCATTCTTTTCGCGTGATTTTTTTAGAATAAATTTATTCGAACGCTTATACGCGCGGATTGTTTTTCCTCGAAGTTATTTTGTTATTTGACTGACAACTCGGACGGGACTATTATTATACGACGAGGCGCTTTTATCCCCCACCCCCTCCATTTAGACTTCTTTTTGGCTAACCCCCTCCTCAACAAGACAAAAGCATGGGCGACACGCACAGAGGCTACGAAATTCCTCCATGTTGTGGCCGTCTCCGCCCGGGGCATGAATACCACCAACTCGGGCCACGATTGGACAGGCCAGGACCCTAATGAGACCAGTTTGAATCGAGGGATTCGAACGGCTATTCAAATGGAGCAGATTCCCTACGCAAACTTTTGGAGGGTCGTTTTTCGCCCCTTTCTTCTTGCTTCGTTCGTCGTAGCAACTCGATGCCACTCGGGCTGCCTCGTCGGTGTCAAGTCCTGTCGGAGCGGGGACCCAGTCGCCGTCGTCGTCGAACCGATCTTTTTCCACCTCGATTCAACAAGTTGCTGCAACCGCCGCATTGCAATGCATCGTGGTGCCGATGCGGCGGCCATCTTAGAAGCTTCTTTCACTTGTCTTTTTGCTGCTGTTTGCTGCTGCTGTATTCGGGGCCGTCGTCTTTAACTGTTCCCTTCCCCTTGATGGTTGTGTTTCTAGCCCATGTATTTGTAATAACATGACTAGATCCACACTCATCCAGGGAAATACGGAACCTTTCGCCGATTTTTGCACTGAATGAGGATTTTTTTTCTCTTCTCTCCTGCTTACTACCCCCCCGTGTAGTACTCTCAGCCGAATCGTCCCGTGCGGAGCTCAGCGAGAAACGTCTTTGGCTTGCGCGCCAACAATGGCGGCCGGTCTTAAAAGTTTTGAAAACTCTTCGATTTCTAATTCGTTTAGGTTTGTTTTTGGTTTCCTTGTATCGACAGCGAGTCACGTTCACTTTTAAGCTCTCACCGGCACAGTGACGGTTGGTTTCTCATCTCCTTTCTTTGCCAGTGAATTCAACAACTACCTAGCCACGAGTCACGTTTGAATCTCAACGGACGCTTTCAAATCTCACCACTCATCAAACAACCAAGATCCCCCATTTAACTATTCTTATGCACTAATTTTAAGATTTATTTCGTTTTATTACTCTAAAACGAACAATATTGCATTAATTTTATATTACGTAAGCATTCCGTTATCCCGTAACCTCGCAAAACTTTTTTCCCGCCTTTTTTCCCCTAATGCGCTTTTTCAAACTAGCGGGCTCTAAGTTGGATTCGAGTATTCGTAGCATGCTTAATACTTCAAATAGATTGCCACGCGTAATCTTTTGCCGGTAAAATAATAGTAATTTCATTCTAGTATCTCAGCGTCCCGCCAGAGGACTCGGCCCACGAACAAAGAAAAACTTCTTAGGCCTAACGACCCTTAGGCCTTTTCTACGAGGGAGGGAGCACGCGATGTTAATATTATTTAGCTTAACCTTTGTCAGATAATGCTAATTATTCTCCACATACCCTTTAATATATTTTAATAATAATTATTTTTAATTCTTTAAAGAAATACGGGATCTTCAATGAAATTTTTAAAGAGATGAAACAATTCCAACTTGGAAGTTTAATTTCGAAACGAATTTAGGCGGGTTTAAGTTTTTTAAAAAAAAAGTTTGATTCGAGGTATAGCAATTCGTTATTTCTTCTCATCAACCCCCCCTCTACAGTTTTCTCTTCATTGAAAAGCGTTCAGTGACTCATTCCTTCAAACCTTGAGGCGTTAAGTGACGTTTTCATGTCGATCATGCAGACACTCCTGGATGGCCCCGAGCGAGCCAAACGCTACTCGAAAACTAAGGACAAAATGCCCCCGAGGAATTGGAGAGGGAAAAGAAAAAAATATCAAAGAAAAATTGCTCACGACAAAGCAACCCTTCGAGTACACAAAGGAAATTGCGCTAATACATGGAAACAAACAAAAAATATTAAAAAAAGACAATGGATACAATCTGTATACGCTTACAATAATAAAGATAAAACACGGGAATATTTTAATATTTTAGTATTAAAATATTCCCCCAAAACAACTTTGATTTAATAAAAACTTACACTATCACCTCACCTTATAGTTTTCAGAATTATCACATTTTAAAGCATAAATTGCACATTTTTCATCAATGACATTATTTTCAACATTAGAGGGCACCACTTTCTGGTACCTTATTATTATTCATAAAATCTAGAATAATATTTCAAAATTTGATCAAATTAAAAAACTGCATTTCGAAGTGTTTTTTTTAAATGCTGATCCCAAATGACTTTACTATTAAAAATAATAAAATCTAACCTAGCCCCTTAACTTAATGGAAATTTTTAATTCAATAAAGAAATTAGCTAACTTCACCTCTTATTCTGGGTATGTTGGTCACTTTCAAATGGTGATCATACAAATCACAAGAGGTAAAACTATAGCACCAGTGGTTAATCTAATTAGCATTAAAATATGCTAATTATTCATGAGCTGGTTACAATGTCTCGTAGATTACATCCATTTTGATAATGAGTTAAGAGCAAGTTTTCCGAATGAGCATAATGCTATCTTTAGAAAATAGAATCTAATAGCCACGACGTTAATATTAATATGCTAAATATAACATTTTTATTATACTGGGTTTAGCTTAGTAGCTATTGTATAATAAAAGCTATCTCACTTCGTACGCATTTTTTATAATATTATTTGGAAAATTGGAAGGAAAAATTCATTTTGATTTTAACAGCAATTTTAATATTGAGTTTAACGAAGTTTTTTAAACAATTATATATATTTTTTTAATTTGAACACGACCCTTCATTTTTCTTTCTTTTTTTCTCGCTAGGTGTCAGGACGAGCGCTCGGAGATTGCTTTCCAGTGAAGTCACCTCGTGATGTAGGGCGGACAATCATCACTGGGTGAACTTCACTGGCCAGCAATTCTTGGTGGTCATCAGAAGCAGCACCTCGGAGAAGAATACCGAAGAAACAAACAAAAAAAAAAATGTTTAAATAAATTTGAAATAATAAAACTTGAAAATAACTACAGATTTTAGCTTGGTAGGTGAAGTCCCTCAGGCCGATGTACGGAAAAGTCATCACTGGGGGATCTTCACTGGCTAAGATTTATATCAATAACCCACTCACTGCCTTAATAAAAAAATTAAAGAATTTCCAATAAGAAATTGGATCTCAGTGAGTAGCAGTGAAACTACCACGGTTGTGCTAACTTTCTCACCACCGGGTACGCTTCACTGCTACGGCCTGCGGGTCTTCTCTTCTAAAGTATCTGCGGATCTCTTTAAAACCTAAAAAAACGTCACCAAGCCAACCGAAAGTTAAACGGATTTTTGGTATCGGTGAAGGCACCCTGGTGATGATGCTTGGTGACGCCACCACCGGGTAACCTTCACTGCTACCATTTCTCCACAGTCGCCAGTTTCGATTTCGATTCTTGAGTTGGCGAAGACGCTTGTGCGCAGCAATCTTTTAGCATCGCCGGGCATCTTCGCTAATTCAAGTTCTGAATATTCGCCGAGTTTTTAAGAAATGAATAATTTTCCCTGCAGGTTTCTGATTATATTGCACATTGCTGAATGAAGAAAATAAATCAACATTTGCTCCCAACTTTAGAATAAACAAATTTTAAAAAAAGAAAAAGTGCAAATTCAATAAGATAATTTTTTCAATTATTGTTTGTTTTTTGAACTAGTAAGTAAATCTCATGAGTTAAATAAATTAAAACAAATTTCGGACATCTAGTTTCTTCAGGACTTGATTGGTGACTTTTGGTTTTAATTTATTTAAAACGAGATTTACTTACTAATTCAATGTTTGCTATAATAAATTATTTTCAGTCTTTTGAATGTTTATTCTAAAACTGGGAAGCAGATTCATCTTAATTCTTTCAAAAAATGTAATTACCATTGTATATATACCTCAATTGTATCTAATTAGTGTTTTTAATAAATCATCTTGAAACTAAATTTTATTTGACCTGTTCATTTAATAAATTTTTTCACTCATTTAATAAATATTTAATATGGAATATAAATTTTAAAAAAATAACCTAAAAACTTAAATACATCCAGTTGATGGTTCTCACTCAAATTGGATCTGTCTTATTTTAATTCGTAGCCACCAAAAGGTAAAATTTTAGTTTTTAATTAATGAACACCCACGAATCTTAATCTAATAAATCGGGAATGTCTAACTAGTTTCTTAGTTTTATTTTATTTAACTCATTTAAAAAGGAGATTTATTTAGTAATTCAATGATTGCAGAACAACATAAATTATTTTTCGTCTTTTAAATGTTTATTCTGAAGTTGAGAAGCAGATGCATCTAATTCTTTCAAAAGATTTAATCATCATTTGTATACCTAGACTCCTATCTTATTAATGTGAAATAATTCACCTGAAACTAAATTATAGTAGTATCATTTCATAAACTTTTTCAGTCACTTTTCTTAATAAATATTTAATAAAATTTTTGATATGGAACATAAATTAAAAAGATCAACAAATTAAATTCAATTGGTGGTTCCCAAATAGTAAAGTAACCAGCAAAGAGTAAAATTTTAGTTTTTAATCTTAATCTGATAAGGCGGGAATGCCTAAATCTGGCCTACTGATAATCGCATTTAACCAACAACTCTGGTAATATTTGAAATACAGCTTGCACGAAAATCAGGGTTGCCAACTTATCCCGAAATTTCGTGCTCATATTTAATTGTTTCAGCGGGGAAATTTTAGCTGGCAACACTGGTACTTTTAGAATTTGATTCAGTCATAGTTCATATGCAAGATTGAAAACATACAAATGATTATCACGTCATTAATAGTCTCTTAAATTTCTTATACACTGAACACGCATTTTGGCTTGATTCTAGCAAGTTTTCAGTTTTATCACAATTTCACCCCAAGATCCGTCTTGCAACCAAGAACCGAACCGGCCAGATAATTTTATTTTTCGAGAAGTTAGTATTTGTAAATTTCTTCTTTAATATTAATAAATCTTCCAAACGATCACGTACGAATCGGTACTGCAATTAATTTCAGATGCATTGCTGATCTTGCCAAGCATAAATTACCAAACCCCTCTGCTACAGCTCAATAATTCTGAACGTTGTAATCAAAAATAAAGCGTTCACTTACATCTTTATTTAGGCAATTTATTATAAAAAAATTACTAAAACAATTTTACAATGAAAATTAAATATTTCTTCGTGAAACCTCAAATGTTAGCTATCACTTCGGACGTTTACAGTGTTGTAGCAGTTTTTAATACTTTAAGAAATAAAATTACCGCTTATTACCTAATCAAATTCCAAAGAAATAAATCAACTTTAAAAAATTTTTTAATACAAGACGGTCATTTAATTTTCTATTTTCTTTTATCTTAACACAGTATTAAAATTATAAAATTAAAAAAAAAAAAAAAGCATGCATGAAAAATAAAGACCTGCAGAAATTTCCAGGCATTTTAAACTCTTGTATTTTTTTTTTTTCAATTTTAATATTAATTTAATATGAAAAAAATATTACAGTGTGGATTCTTCTTTTTTTTTTAATCTTAAGAAAAATTCTAAAGTGAAATAGGCCAATTCTTAATACAAATAAAGTCACTGCTCAAGCAATGAAACATTTTTGATATTAAACAATAGATGGAATGGAGAAAGGTCAAAAGGTATAGAGGAGGGGAAAACAAAATAAATCGGGAAAAATATTGAAATGAAAATCTTTCCACAGAAAATAAAATTAAAACAAAAGCTAAAGGATTCACTTTTCTAATTAAACAAAAAGGTCTTGTGACCCTGGAAATTTTTCTTAGAAATTCCTTTTCACATACAAACAATAAATCAGGCCAGATTAAAGTATAATACATCTCACAAAAATAAAAGAAAAATAAAAAAGAAAGACCATCAGAATCAACTAGGCTCTAAGCTGATACAGTTTCATGTCCAGAGTTCAGCATTCTTATTTAGTAACATTATATTAAACTTCTGTAATATAATTCGACAGCCAAATCTGGGCGATATAAACGGTACACATTCAAAGCCTTGAATATAGTTTCCTTTTGCAGCCATGTTTAGAATTGAAAACACTTATTTTACTTTCCTCTCCCTCTTTCTCAGATACATTTTTTTATTTGCTTGTGGGTTTTTTTTTTATTTTTTATTATTTTTTGTTTTTTAAATAGAAACTAGTAGAGTTGGTCTAAAAATTTTGAACTCTCACAGCACATGATTTTCTTCTGTTGTTTCCTTATTAGGTCCGCACTACAAAGAAGCAATGAGTCAATGTTATAATGCAAAAGAAAAAGTTCATTGCAAGTAATTTAGAGTTTTTTTTGTATATTTTTTTGTATTTTTTTTTAAAAGCATCTTCATTGGATGAAAGACGACACTTTTCATTTGTTTAAGTATAAATTCTGGAAAACACTACATGTTTGGTTTTTTTTTTTTTCCTTAAAGGGGGATTAAAAATAAAGGGATCAGTGGGTTTTGGTAAAGGATCTTGGGACAGGTTGGAAAAAGGATTCATTATTTAAGCACTGACAAACATTAAAACAGGAGAATGGGGGAACGGTTGAGAACGGAAATATTGGGATGTTTAACAAGTTTAGTGGGCAAGGACAGGGTTAGTTGGAAATCAAGTCAACTTAAGAAGAAAAATGTGGACAAAACAACTGCATACATATAAAAAGCCTAGAGATCCAAAGGCCATTACATTTACAAATTTTTTTTTCATTTTTTTTTGTTTAAAGATCCCACAAATTGTATAATTAACACAATTCGGACATTTAATTTTTTTCGATCTTGAGGAGCATTTTGGAGGAATTGAAACGTCTACTTTGGAGTACAGTTATGATGGGGTGGATTAGTTGAGAATAATTACGACGCAAAAGGAAAAAAAAAAATTTGTATATTTTGTTTTTAAATTTAATTATCTCCACCTTCTTGTTGCTCATCTCCATCACCTTGTGTATCTGACGTCCACAACTGAAAATAAATAAAAGAATTTAAGAATACAAATAATCTACCCTTAAATATTTTAATTTTAAATATGGTCTAATTCTAGCTTAAAATCAAATTACTGATGAAAAATGGGAAACAATTCTGGCTAGCACGTCAGCAGGATGAGCCAAAGGTTCCCGAGTTTAATCCAGGTTGTGGAATATTCTTTACTACTTCAATAATTTAACACCTGAAGTAGCCACACGATTAAAACCTCACGGACCCTTCTCAAGCTATTCTTAAAATCAAACGTCTGCAAGGCATGAAATTGTATCGATCTAGAAAATGCACATCACTCTCGAAACAGATATGAACATTGAATACAAATGAACAAGTGCAAAAAAAAATTACCAGTACAATAACTTAATTGCAGACAATTGACCTTTTTATTTGGTAAAGTACATGTAATGTGTGCCACCATCACACTGGAATGATAACAGCCACAATGACAAAAGTTTGCAGTAAAGTGGTCAACTGCAGGGCAATTAAAGCTCGATGAGAAAACTTAAGTTTCAGATTCTAAAAATAGCCATGTTGCTGACAGCTAAACTGCATCTGACCAAGTATACTCAATCTATAATGACACTTTAACGAGTCTTGCTGGGAAATGTTAACTGCAATGGGTGCATTCAATAGAACTCTGATCTGAGAGAACCGTCACATGCTTTCTGAGCATCTGACTGACCGTTACTGAACGCTCCCGTATCTCAGGAAAAGAAAAACTGCACTTCAGGCTTTATAAATACTGAGAAGAAACTGGATCCGTAAATTGTAGTTCACATCAAAGTTATCAAACCGCCAATTGTGGATGCATATCAGGGACGGCCTTAAAATGGGCTCCCAACAAGCATGTTGACAGGACTGGCCATGTGCATGATATTCAATCACAATGACAGAATTGTACAAGGTAAGTGTAGCAGTAGGTGCCACCGTGTTCAGCCAGGTAATAATTTAAAAAAAATAAAAAAACAAATAAAAACCCAACAAAAACCGAGCTCAGAATCCGTCAGGGCCAGATTTCCTGTGTGCCGAACAAGTTTTCTTCTTGAGTGAAGATCCGAGTGCTGAATGCACCCCAATAATTACGCATTTTACCAATATCACTGATGTTATATTTTTAGAGTCTAATAGCTATGACATTTCCCCATTTACATTCAGCTGTCTGCACAATCATCAAGTGCATGAAACAAACTCAAAAGTGACATCTTATATGCTACTGCATCATAAAAGCCTAAATCAATTTTCATATAGACTTTGGCCTTACATTATTGAAATTCCCCAATAAAAAAAAATACATAATATAAAGCTGTCTCGAGGCAAGGACAACTCGAGCACACGAGTGCACTCAAGTTCACCTAGCCTCAGTGTCAGTTTGTGGCCATAGTCAAGGAGACTACCAGTGAGCCGCCACCTCCACAGAGCAATTCAGGCTTAGCCTCACTCCAAAATCTCTACTTGTCCAATAGGGAAGCCTCAAAACTTTTTTTTTTTTAAACAAACGCAGAGGAAGAGACGCTATCATTAAAGATGACTGGTCAGGTTGGACACATGATTTATGGTGCCTGGCACATGTGTAAATGAATAAAACTTGTTCAATCAATCAGAAATGAACTGGAAGCGAGATCTTACTTATACCTGCCTTCAGTAGTAAGTAATACCTTGATTCCTGTCAGTTTCTAATTGGTTGAACGAGTTTTATTCATTTACACATGCACCAGTTTCCTTTTTCTTTCGTGCCGGGCACTATAGTTTGAACTTTAGTAGATGGGAGTGGCCATGTGCCTTCCTATAAAAACCCGACAATCCGAATGGCACGATATGAAGACAGTGTAGAATTCACTATCTTGACTCAGCTCGTGTCGCGTCACCAGCCATCTGAAAGAATGTAAATCCAGCATGAGGATGAATTAAGAGTGACGAATTCCTCCAGTCATCACGAACACTTTTGCAAAAATATGTGAGGGATTTGCAAGTTTCACCTTTGTTTACTACTGAAACGTCAATTAAAATAAGCATATATAAACCAAAAATAATTTTCACCATGTTCAGGGACTAAAATATGCATGCAAGTTTAGAACTGATGACATGACCTTAAGAGCCCCACCCTCTTTAATTTTCACTAACAGCATCAGGGCCACCAAATCACTCCCAAGTCTATAGCTTATTTTAAACCTAACAGGATACCAGATTAAGGCTTAAATTTATATACAAAACTAGTTCAGAACCTCACATCTTACCCACAATGCTATTTATTGATAAATTAAACTTAAAATGTATAAAAAGGCAATGATCAAACTCAAATTGCTTAAGTTAAATGAATTTTGACCATGAAACAGTGGGCAGCAATTTACAATGCTCAGTAAGCCATAATTCTTATAGCCCTACTATTCAATGCTTGTAGTAAACTTTGCAGATAATGTGCCAGTTTGATCACTGTTCTTGTATCTCTCTTCACAAGTTTTGCCAAATACTAATGTCATCTGAAAATTTTTTAATAGAGAGTTTCTGGCATCGCAAATGATTATTTGTAAGCACTAATTAAGATATTGGTATTCTCCCCAAAAATTATGCCAGCAGAGCAGAATAAATAAGCATATGTCAACTGTTACCTATACATGCCGATTCAGAAAGGTAAGTCAAGAATGAAATACCATGTACAGTTTGTAGCGAGGAACATTTTTCCTATAAACATGGTCAGGAAATGCATCCTTACAGAGATAATGCAACTTGTACGAGGTAGGAATGGATGTGCGTTATCCAGACGGCAATGGTAGGGTCCATGTAAATTAGGATCTAAACATGTAATTCCATTGTCGTAAAATGGATCGCTTGACTAATGTGCAGCTGGCAGACATGCATCTCGTCTACGGCAAGGCACAGGTAATGCTACTGAAGCGGAAAGGCTTTACCAACAGCGTGTAGAGAAGTCAGTGATTCTCCGGACATCTTCACCAGAGTTCGCGAGAATCTCGTCCGCAGACTAAACACCTGCATCGAGGCTCAGGGTCGGCATTTTGAACACCTACTGTAATGTCCATTCCTACCTCGTACGAGTTGCATTATCACTAAAAAGGTACCTATACACGATCATGCCCGGCTTGCTGCCATGCTTGCCATTCCATTACTGTCATTCCATGCCGAGTCATGCCGAAACTGCCATTCCATGGGAACTTTATTGCATTTTGTTGAACTAATTTATTCGCCAATGTTTACTGTGTAGCGATGGTACAATGAATGTACATTATGAAGAAGTCTGCAGCAACTGTTATTGCAATGCTACTTGCCGAGGACGATGACAGGCCTAAAATGAAAAGGAGCATTTGGTCTAAATGCTGGTTGCAAGAAAGAAGGAAATATTCTGATGTAAATCTTCTGGGTGAACTCGAAGCTAATGCAAAGGATGACTTCCTGAACTATCTACGGATGAGTTCCACAAGTTCACTATCCCTAGTTGAACCTGTTATGTCAAAATGCAACTGGCACTTCCTGCTGCACACGTGTTTTGAGCCAATCAGTGCGCATGCGCATGTCATTCCGGAATGAATAGCGCCACACACCATCAGTTTTTTGCTTTATCATGCCATGAATGACAAACCATCAGTTTTGGAATTATTGCCCCACACACGATCATTTTTGGAATGAACAGTCGAACTGCATGGCTTGGCAGCAAGCCGGGCATGATCGTGTGTGGGCACCTTAAGGATGCATTTTCAGACCCACGTTGATAAGAAAAAATTTTGTTCCCCGCTACAAACTGTACATGGTATTTCATTCTTGACCTACCTTTCTGAATCTCCCTATACAGTAATATAGCACACCTTTATGCCCAAGAACATTAGGGCACATCTGGCTAAGATCAGTTCACCGTTAGAATTGCAGTAAAATGGACTTTTGGGTTCTTTCTAGTTCCCACTAACAGTCTTTTGGCAATTTCCCTTCAAATTAACCGTACTTTATGCATGGCAAAAATGGAGGAGACATGGTTGTAAATGGTCACGATATAGAATTACAAGGAGCATTCAAAAAATCATGTACCACAATTTATTTTAGTGATACAAGCAAAGTTATGTGGCTGAAATTTTGAGGGAGGAGGAGGGGGGGGGGGGAACCCTCTGTTGTGCGAAGTTGCAAGCTTCACCCACAGGTGGCAGCACGTTAGCGAGCTTTAAAAATGGCAGATGTCTATGTTGCACCTTACAAGCAGCAGGAAAGTGCCAGGAATGCCCGTAAGTGGGACTACCACTGTTGACCGAAGCACCGATAGTCGATGGGCAAAACGAGCGAAATCTGCGGGTGGAATGGCAGATATTTCCAACATGGTGCAGAACAGGTGGCCCTTCAAAGGCTGACTCGTGTAATAAAGTGATTTGGGAGAACTGACACATTAGTCTGACAATTGAGTGAAAACATGTCCATCAGTTTAGGAAGTATTCACCACATCAGTAATTTTAAAAACGCACTAAATGGGATCCAATTCGAGTGCGATGACGATGTTGCGTGCACTGTGAAAAAGTGGTTACGTAAGCAGGACCAAGAGGAAATAAACGCTCTTCCAGAATGCTGGCATAAAGCACCAAAGAAACTGAACTAGAACTGATGATGGTAGCAATGCGATAACAATTGCATGTGCTATGGTCCATACCTTCAGAGAAATTGTGGTGCATTACTTTTTTGAATGTTCCTTGTATAAATTCCAGATACAATTAGTCCATTCAATAAAGGCATATCAATTGATATTAAATGTGAAACTTTAGAAATGCTAAATGATCCATTACATTTAATTACAGAACTGAATTTTAATAATCTTCGAAGTCTCGTGAAGGGAATGCTGTAATATCAGCTAATAACAGCCCATTCTACTAGCAGATGAGGCTCAATTTATATAGTCCAACTGAGAAAGTGCCATGTTAATGAAATCTTCGTCTAACTTCAGATTGTTTGCAACAGTAGGGCAATATAAGGGACAAAATTCACCAATGGCCACAGATGATTAAATTTATAGCAAAGAAACCTTGAACTCTTGATAAACAGATTAGTGAGATTCTGCTATCACTTTTGTAACTGATTGCCACAAGCATTCCCAATCTCTAAATTCTAAATGCAATCTGCTTAATCAGTAGACCTTTTCCATAATAAAAAGGGACAAATTCTTTAGATTAGAATAGAACTATCTTATTTGAAGGCACTGAAGTTATGTTTCCAAAACAAGTCTCAAACATTAGTCGCAGATTCCGAAAGCTGCACTTTTCCAGTTATCCCCAAAAAATTTTACATCAAAGAAGTAGTAACCAGATGGACAAATATCAAACAGAATATACTACAATGTTATAATAAAAAAAAAAAAAAAAAAAAAAAAAATATGCTTTGCTTGTTAAGTTGGGCAGTCACTGAAACCAACTGGGCGTGCCCCTTCAAAAGGGCTGGAAGAATGCTGCATTGGACTACCTTAATCCCAGAGAAATTGTAACCAATCTAAATTCTTGTTATTTAATGCTATTGTGCATTTCGATTTTTACATTTGATTCTTCTGATTAAGAATTCAGTGAATGCCTAGCCTGTAAGTCTTGCCCAATACCAAGTCTTCAAGATGAAGCCTATTATCATTTGCTAGTGCAGGGACACATGAATCTTTTGGACAAATCTTCAAAGCCATCAAATATGGCAAGTAACCAATTTTCATGAATTATAGCTAAAACAGATTCATTAACTGGCAAATATTGTTTCCCCATGCACTTCAACTTTCCTTTTCAAGTTTAACGTCAAATCTACAACTCCATAATCTGATTGCATTAAGAAGATGCTAGATAATCCCCAATGCCAAGTGTATTTAATAAGTTTTTAAATTTCTCCAAATCGTTTCTATTGTACTTCAGAAAACCCGATGTTAAACTTTCTCGATCATGTAAAAAAATGGTTCAGCTTTTCTTGCAGTCTTCGACGCAAATATTAAAACTGGTAAACTTAAATACCTCTAACAAAATTTTAATAGAAAAAAATATTTACCGTTAGATTATCTCTCAATAGCTGCATTATAAGTGTGCTGTCTTTATAGGAATCCTCGTTCAGCGTGTCAAGCTCCGCAATGGCATCGTCGAATGCCTGAAGAACAGAATTCGTTGAGTGAATCCAAATCAACAAGAAAAAGCCCCCCGCCCAAAAAAAGAAAATCTTAATTCCAATCAAAAATTCAGATTAATCCATTTCAGGTTATACACTTCACTACTGAACGATTTGCTAACACTAAGTCACACCAAGAACCATTCTCTATTCATCTGCAAAAACAAACATCTCATGCTATTAAATGATTGCAAACATTTCTTTTAACTACAAACATATTATTTCGGCCAAATGCATGTTAGAAATGTTAGTAGCAATAAAGCATGGATACATTTTTTCCTCACTTTATTTCTAAACTACTCTAACCAATTACCTGTTTTGCCAAGTGACAAGCACGATCGGGCGAATTGAGAATTTCGTAATAAAAAACAGAAAAGTTCAGAGCCAGACCCAATCGGATTGGATGTGTCGGCTGCATTTTAGCCCTACTAATGTCAAATGCTTCTTGGTATGCTTTCTGTGAATCGTCTACAACACCTGCGAGACAAAAAAACGGTTCAAGTGTAACAAAAAACAAACCCATCGGGTACAGACCTGTTTAGCCAATTGGCAGGCTTTATCTGGCGAGTTCAAAATCTCGTAATAAAATACTGAAAAATTCAGTGCTAAGCCCAATCTAATGGGATGTGTGGGTTGCATTTTTGCCTTGCTGATTTCGAAGGCATCTTGATATGCTTTCTGGGAGTCTTCTACTACACCTAGGGAAATAAAAAAATGGAATTCGGTATTAGAATGTTCAAAGCAACTTTTCTTCAGCAGCTGCACCATCATCGATCCATGATGGGGTATAGGTTCCTGTAGGAAGTATTTGGATTGGTTTTAGAATTTAATTAAAAATTAATTAATTATAATATATTTGGTATATATTTTTTACTTACTATTCCTACTATCACCAGTGGCAACTTCTGCAAGATACCTATAATAATCACCCTTCATCTTCAGGTAAAAAACTTTACTTTCAGCATTGCTTGCTTTAGGTATCAAATATTTGTCTAAAAGACCCTGTCAATATACAAATTAACAGTTTCTTCAGTTTTTCTACAGAAATTTTGAAAATATATATACCCGTATTTATCCGAATATAAGCCGACCCCGAATTTAAGCCGACTTACATTTTCAAACATTTTAGAGCATTTTTTTTGGAAAGAAAATGTCAGCTTATATTCGGGCAAATACGGTATTGTTTTTAATTCCGCGATTAGTTTGTTATCTCAATTATTAAAAAATAATAATTAATTCTATTATTTTGCAATGAATAATAAAATTAAATATTTAAGCAAAAATGGGAGGGCCAGCAAGGTAATGTCTGCAATCGGCAGCATTCATAGGCAATGAATCACGCCGCAAAAATTACAATCGATTTTTTTTTTTTTTTTCGTCCCCCGACATGTAATTTGGTTATTTTCTCGGTAAGTGTTAAATTTTTAAAAGATTAGTGAAAGATAAGAATTTTTACAAATAAAAACTTTAGTTTCCTTTCGAGTGAATCAATCAGCTCGTATCTACTTCCTGCCTCAGCGAGATACACTTTATTGCTGGAACAATGAATTTGCTACGCTTTACTCAATTAAGCTGAAAAAGGAACTATACAGATATGCAATATAGGATGCGGCATTTAGAAATGTATTTCAAGTTAAATGGGCAATTAAAATGAAATTCTGTGGGCTATATAGTTAAGTCTCCCAACGTCGTCGATGCTACGCCCTTTCGCGATGCGATCTTTTGCAGGCCTAATGTGCAACGGCAAAATTTTTAATAGAGAGAGCGAGCGAGCGATATATATAAAGAAAGGGCAAAATATGTAAAAAGGAACGTTCGATTGACTTACCAGGACATCGTAACAGATTTCCCTTAATTCTTTTTCCACTTTTTCGCGGTATTCCTTGGCCATCTGTTGTTTCCTTTCACTGCCTTCCGTCTTCTGTTCTATACTGGAGATGACCCTCCACGAACTGCGTCTGGCACCTACGACATTTTTGTAAGCGACAGAAAGAAGATTCCGCTCTTCATTACTTAACTCCACACCCGTTTCAGTTACTTGTTTCATAGCAGTTGCCATATCATCGTATCGTTCTGCCTGCTCGGCAAGCTTGGCCCGTTGAACCAACTCGTCTTTATCCATATTGAAGCTACAATATGAAGAAATGGAAAGATGAAATTTATCAATGGATATCCCTGCAAAATCTTAACACCACGAATATGGCGGACTGGATGAACCGCTTCACATACGTAACTCGCCGATATATTCATTCCCCATACTAATTATCCACCACACCATTTTAAAAACGTAATAATAAAAGTATACTTGACTAAATTGCATTCAATTTCCACTCATATATTCCAATCTGTTATTTTTTCTCCAAAATAAACCAAAATTACGTACACAATTTCTACTTCACGAGCTACTGTACAGCAAGGAACTTCTTTGTGAGTAACGCGGCTTACATAGATTCCTCAGCTGCTTCTACGGGGTTTCTCCAGTTAAAGGGAGGGATTCTGACGTCAGCTGTTGCCATGAGACAACCGCAGCAACATGATATGACCAAACCAAATTGCAAAAATCGGGCTGAAAAAGATTGGAAAATGATACAGGTGCTTACCCTCCGTAAAAGAAAAGGCCGACTCAAAATGCTGATGAGAATTTCTTTGCCGCAAAAATTAATGCTTTCGGTTATGTGAAACGGAATATCCGTAAAACGGCAGTGACGTCGTCTGATAGCGACAATCGAACCCTTACTGCGCATGATCAAAAATCAGGGCTCGATTGCTCATGCGCGATTAGGAACTTCATATCCGGAAGCATGGTCTATCTGGCTGCGCCATGTGATAGCATGTACTGACGACGACGTTCATAACAAGATTTCTCCTTATAAAGTTATAAATAATAAAACACTAAACTAAACAAACACTTCGATCACAATATGCCTAAGTCTAAACGCGATAAAAAAAGTAAGTTCGCTTTACAACACCTGAATAAACCACGCTTCTTCTTCTTTACACCACATCCAACATTCATTCATTCATGACTGTCAATTATAATAATAACTCTGTTTATATTTATTTTCAAGTTTCTCTCACACGAACTCGAAAGAAAGGACTGGAATCCAAACAAAGCCTAATCGCAGAGGTAATGGACACAATTTCTTTCATTAGTAACCCTTGATGTGTAAATGACGTATCTTACTTTGTAATGTTGGATTCCTCCTTTACGCGAAACCTACACCGTCATTTAAATAACAAGCACTCTTAGATATCTATAGAATCACTATTAGTCACGAGTAAGATAAGTGACGCCTGAAATCCTATTTTGCAATCAGAGATGCTACAAAGCACTGATCCTACTCTAAATAATCGTTTTTAATAACCGAGTGACACCATAAATGAAGTAATTTTCAAAGGCGTAATTAAGGTTGAAGCCATACAAATTGCACCTATTATTAATAAAATATTATTTGTATAACACTAAACGAAAACATTTATGCATAGGAACATGATTTAATAGATATAATTAAAATTTTAATTAAGTATTTTTAATTACCTATCTCACTTCCTCAGTACCTTATCTGTCCCGCCACCTCTTATAATTTCCTATTTTCATATTTGAAGCTAATCCTGCAGAAAATTATTGAATCGAGCATTTTCACTTCGTTGATTGGGTAGATGAAGAAAAAATTAAAATTACTGATTACAGAACTGGATAAAGCAACATTATATACCGTATCTCTTCCAATAGTAACCCCCAGCATCTATTTTTTCAACTTAATCACTAACCGGACGTTTATTAGAGACTGGCGTTTATTTAGCAATCTGTGTCAAATCTTAAAGCTTCCACGACATCATAAACGCCACATCATATGATCGCTTTGGAGGCATGTCTTTTTTTTTTTTTTTTTTTTTTTTTCTTTCCAAAAGCGGCTCACGTGAACTGCCAGGCGGGCGTTTATTTAGCAATCTTAATTTTGAAACCCGGCGTTTATTAGAGACCGGCAACAATTGGTGACTAGGCATCTATTAGAAGATATACGGTATTTTATTGTAGCATTTTTATATTCTATCATCATCAGTAGGTATAGATGATGATGTAATTGGAGTTTTTGGCAACTCAAATCTGATTAGGTCATGTGATTCTATGATGATTTTCTGACTAAAGCGTGGAACCAACATGTGCGTAAACTCTGCGGAACTTGTCACGTGACATTCGTACTTTTTATGTTCCGTTCGGTTCTGTTGTGCGTGCGAGTGGCCCAACGTTGGTGGTGTTGCGTGCCAGAAACTGCGTTCCCCCTTCCATGGCAGCAATTATACCTTCCACTGTGACGGTTTTCGATGTTTCCATCATTCCTAACATGTTCGTTCCTACTATGTTATCATCGCTTGTTGCTTCTGCCATTTTGGTTGTTGTTTTTTGATGGCACCACGAGCAACGAGATGAGCAGGGTGAACCACTCGCAATATATTATGGGATGACATCATTAGTTTCCTATTGGTCCAGATGCTCCGCGTAAGCCACGGAAAGCACGGAAAGTTGAACACCGTTCAACTCTCCACTCTGTAGGCTTTGCGCCAACCTTGAGCTTGGTAGGGAGGGCTAGGGAGGGGTGTGACCTCACGATTTTATGCTCCGCTGTTACGTTCCGCAGAGTTTACGGCATATGTGGGTTCCACGCTTTACATCTGAGCTGATCCAACACCACCTCTACTCAAAGCCTGAGCGCTAAAACGTCTTACATTGCTACATCACCTAAGGTAGGGTATTGTTGATCATATTTCTACCAATAATAAGCCCGAAATTGTCCCTACCGTAGATGGTGTAACAATGTAAGATTTTTTCGTGAGCAGACTTTCTCTCTAGGTGGTATTGGCTGATCCGAGTCGAAGTATCGAACACAAAAGCTAACTGACTTGAAGATTGAAGCATCATCAACCTTCAGAATAGATGATTAGATGGTTCATTGAGCAACTTAATGTGGCATGCTTAAAAATAAACATGGCAATTATTAATAATAAAGTCATCACTGTCCCAAGTCCATTGAAACAGCGTTAACGACAATCATCAGCTGTTGCCATTTTCAAGAGCTAAGAAAACAAAATATTTTTAATACTATCGGAATAAAAATACCACTTTCCTGTAGTAGGAGGGAAAAACGTTGCCAAAAGTTTTCGTAGCGAAATGATTGCGTGCAGGGGTTCTCAAACTTTTATTTCTCATGCCACATTTGAGGAATTCGCGGCACCTTAATTATGTTTACATTTTCTTAAATTTTATCTTGCGGCACAGCCATGCAATTTCAAAATGCGTGGCTGTGCCACGGCTCACCCATTTTAGTACCCGTATCATACATGTAGATAACGGGAGAAAGGCTCTGTCATGGATTAATTTTCTGACTTCTCAGTCAAGAATTTTTTGACTGAGCTTCATGTCACGATTTTGACTAGATTATGATGTCACAAGTCCTCTGCCGAACATGTTTTCTGAGCAGTCAGAATCAGTTGCCGAACGCTTTGCGCCTCAGATCCAGTCAGATCTGAGTTGCTGAATATGGCTAATATAACTTAGCCCATTGATGATGATGATGCAATATTGAAATCTTTGGCCGCAGTAAAATACAGTATTACCCACTATACCCTGCCTCAGCTTCAGTTGAGAGGACGTCACCGAAAAATGTTGCTTATCAGACATAGTATACAGCACCATAGCCTTCTGCCGTTAATTTTTTTTTTTTTTTAATTTTGTCAAATGGCTTTTCTATCTGCCAATTTTTATTGTATCAAGGAGAAAAATATGAAATATGATCGCAGAGAGAAATTTTTAACTTTATATACACAAATTTATTCAAACTACAGGTATTTCTTCATGCGGATGAACAGCAACTGCTTCACTCGTGATGTTACTCTCAACTAACCTTGTAACGGTATAGTTATGGGTAAATCGTATGGAATGTATCGATACAGTATGAAAGACGATATGAATAAATCGTTTTCTCTGAAAACATCAATATTTTTTGTTTCTCTCATTATACACCATAACCAGTCTATAATGAACTTCACAGGGACTAAAAATTATTTTGTCTTATCCCGAATTTGCTATATACTATAACTCATTTATAACGAAATTCAATGGACAAAGAATTTTTTTCGTTGAAAATGGGATTTAGTATGAAAAAAATTTATTAAATGCGGACTTTTGTTTTTTAAAAAATTTTATTCATGATCAGGTTAAAAAAAAAATAAATCGATTATTGACTTTTGCACACAATTTGTAAGGAGTTTCTTGTTCAAGTAATCATCCCATTTATAGAAATCGTTTAATAATTCTTCTGGGGCATCATTCTGCGCCAATATGTATGCTCTTAGATCTACTGGATCCAAATGTGCACGCTTTAATGATGGTACTGGCTCAGGTAAAGAATCTTCATCTTCAGTTTCATTTTCAGATTCTCCATTTTGCCTGCCTTGACAGAGTTCCACACTTTCATCGTCATTTAAAAAATCTGAGATTATAACATTGTTGTCTGCTTCTACATAGTCTTTAAATGAGATCGTTGCAAACATTTCTCTATATGCGTTTCTGCTTTGAAGAATCTCCCATTTCTCGACTCCTTCAAAATCTTCCTAGAGTAGGACTGTTCTTCTCAGTTTGGCTCTTCTGTAGGACTGTCCTTTAAAATTGCTATGATTTCTAAGTGAGTAGTGTTTTGTAGTGAATCCAAAGCATAGAGTTCAGGGTTTATGTAGCAGTTACTGAACAATGGTGCTGTGTTGTTCACTTAGCTTTTATGTAAAATCCGCTTATGAGAACGCTCTGTTTAGAAGAATCTTGCATAACTCGAATGCGGTTTTTAAGCATCATTTTTTGTAAAAAAAAAAAAAAAAAAAAATCTTGATTTTACATATAAATTACTTTGGCGAGGTCGGGCCAAAGAAAATTTTCATTATAAGTGAAATTTCACTGTAAGCGAGCTTGCTATAGATGGGTTATGGTGTACTGGAAAATTTTATTTCGGCATTAAAAACTCTGTCTGCACTAACGTTGCGTTGCGGGATATGTAAATAAAATAGTGCTGAAGTCAGTTTCATTGGCTTACTGACCTTATGATTTACGGCTAACCATGGGACACAGAAACATAATTCTTAAAAATGACTTAACGCATCTTATAATGCCTGTCGTGACAAAAACTGGATGTAAATTGCTCCATTTAAATCTGAAATGAAAAAATGAACCCAAATACTTGTCAGGAATCTAGCTGCGCTGGTCGCACATAACCAGTACTAATGCATTGCGACCAGCGCTTCAAAAATTATCATTTCTGTCACCACCACTCAGATTGTAACTTAATTATGCATTATATCGTGTAAGTTTAAAATATCAGTAAGATTTAAAATGCCACTGGTATTCCAAACGTTGCAACGATAGCTGACTACGACTCTGTTATAATGTCGTTTTTTTCTCCGAAAAAATTAACCAGCATTCGCCTATTTCTAGCTAGCTTCTTGTATGTATACTATCATAATTCCTGGTCTGGAAATGTTATAAAACATTTCTGGAAAAGCTGGAATTTGAAGTTGAGCAAAACATACGAACCCTGTTAGCCCATTGATGATGATGATGCAATATTGAAACTTGTAATATTTCTTAGGAACGAAAACTATTTATTATACGTTTGTTTTATATTTAAATACTGGTCGGTAGGGACCAGATTTTTATGCACTAAAAAACAATAAAATATGCTTTAACAATAATGGATGTTTTTTTTTATAATTAATTTAGAACAAAAAAGCGACTATTCAAAAAATCATTTATTAAGAGTTTTTTACTGCACGATTTGCTAATAAAAACATTTCTAAATTTTCTGGAGTAAAATTTTGTCTATTTGTTGAAAATTCATTTTTGAATACAGTCGAACCTTCATATCACAAAAACCTTGATATCTCGAATTTTTTTTATTTCCCTGCATTTTCACTATTGATTCAATGTAATTTTCCCTCGTTATCTCAAAATGTTTTCTCGGAAAACTTTGCTGTGTCGAATTTTGACTTCATGTGCCAGCGAAATGCAAAGTATTATGATGAGAAAGATTTTTTTCATGATGAGAAATTTTTTGTATTAAAACGAAAAGAATTTGATGTCACTTCCATTAAAGAATGCGCAGAGAAGATGATTCTCATGCATTACGAAAAAAGTTTTTCGATCTTCGTTGCGCTTCTGACGCTCATGGTGCCACATGGAAATGCACACACTGGCCAATGAATTAGAAACACGTGATGAATTACTGTACTGATAAATAAAGCGGATCACAGGTCAGAAACGATTGTGATATGCAAATGAATGCAATCATGTGAGGAACAAGCTGCAGGTACAGGGTAGGAACAAGTTGCAGCTGCTCAAATTGAGCAAAATGGGGAAAACAGCAGACCTGTCTGAGTTCCAAAAAGGAGTTATTGTGGAAGCCCATCTAGCTGGAGCTACGATTTCCAGGACAGTACAACTGACCGGTATCTCAAAAGGTCAGGTCTCCAAAGTGTTCAATGCGTGGAAACAGAATCCACAAGAGTTGTTGAAACGGCAAAATTATGGATCAAAAACAATCAACACAGACAGGGACCGACGTCGTCTGAGACGGATTGTGCGGCTCCACACTCAGGAGCAACTGACGGCAGACTTCAATGAAGGATCATCGCAACCCATCTCCTCCAGAACAATGAGCCGAGAATTGAAGCGAATAGGGATGGGAAGTCGCATGCCAGCGAGGAAGCCCCTGGTGTCAGCAACAAACCGGAAAGTTCGCCTGCAATTGTGTAAAGAACTGTGTGACTGGATAGTAGACGAATGGAAAAAGCTGATGTGGTCGGACGAGTCACGTTACACATTGTTTTGCACCGATGGCCGGCAGAGAATTTGGCGGCAGCCCATGAAGCGATGGACCCCTCGTGTTGTGAACACAGTTCAAGCTGCAGGAGGAGGTGTCATGGTATGGGCCATGTTTTGTTGGTAGAGCAAGGGTCCCCTGATATTCCTTGACAGTCGGGTGAAAGCCAAAGACTACCTGAACATTGTTGCAGATCAAGTCCATCCTGCAATGGTGCATTTGTACCCAAATGGTGACGGGTTCTTCATGGACGACAATGCTACCGTCCATCGAGCAAGAATTGTTCAGGAGTGGTTTTCTGAACATGACACCGAGTTGCAACATCTGCCATGGCCAGTGCAAAGTCCGGATTTGAATCCAATCGAGAATGTTTGTGACATGTTGGAAAGAGACATTCGTCGAAGGCAACCGCTTCTGTCTACTTTGCAGGACCTGAAGGTCTTTCTGACGAAGGCATGATCTGCGATTGCCTTACCTGCATTGCAACACCTTGTAGAGTCCATGCCAAACCGCATATGTTCTATAATTACAGCCAAAGGAGGGTCAATACCATATTGAACGAAGGTTTCTAGTTTATTGGCCGGTGTGTGTAGCATAACTCTCTATAGACGTACCATTTTATCTCCTATTGTTCTCTGTACTCTCACAGTACATTTATTAACCTAAAATCATGATTACAATTTCGACTTTTTATCACATTCAAATACAAAAACCCTCCATATCTTGAAAACTCTTTATCTCGAATTTTTTTTCTTCTCCTGTGAAATTCGAGATATCAAAGTTCAACTGTACTGAGAAAGTTCATTCAACATTGAATGAGGTTCATAGTACATATATAAAGGACACAGTGATTTCAGAGTCTTCAAGAAATGTTTTCCCACATAAAATGCGTGAAAAATTTTCCCCAAAAATTCTTGAATTCCAACAGATTCTCAGAAATAGCTTTTTTGGTTTTACATAACAAACAACTGGGTCAGATTAAAAACACAAAAAAAAACTGCTAATAAGAAATGGATAAGAATATGCATTTATATGCTCTAATTCAGAGAATATGCACAAAAGGCCAAAATATGCAATTTTATGCATTATAGAAACAACGTTTTTAAACACGTTATATACCTAAAATTATTATCTATAAATTTCATGAAGCTATATATTTGCAAAAAAATATGCATAGAAATCCAGCCCCTACTCATCTCACATGTAGTACTGTCTTCAGTTAAGCACATGATTTCTTTAGATTTCAAAATGTTGGCCGTTGGCAGGAGGCACAGCTCTATCGGTCAATGTTATAATGGAGGCTGCTGCACATTCCACTGTAATCTCTGCCGAAGGTCCTCCAGCATGCGTGGCTTATGTCGATAGACTTGATCTTTCACATTTTCTACAAGAAAAAGTCCATAGGTGTTTGATCTATGACCGTGGAGGATATACGAGGCCTGTGAGAAAAGTATCCGACCTTATTTTTTTCAGTTGCTGGCAATCAGCATTAGAGGGAGGTAGTGTGTTGTGCTCTCGTCGGTTTTTGATTTGAAGGATAATGACGGAACGACTGGAGCAGCATTACTGCATCAAATTTTGCCAGAAACTGGGCGACAGCCAGGTGGAAACCATCCGGAAGATTCAGACGGCTTTCGGTGACGATGCAATGGTCATCACACAGATTAAGGACTGGTACAACCGGTCGGCCATCAGCATGCCGAAATGACCAGGTCATTGCCAAAGTGAACGCTGTGGTGATGCGGGACCGTCGTGTGACTATCCGAGAAGTTGCGGAAGAGGTGGGCATCAGTACGTTTTCGGCACATTCCATTCTGACCGAAGATTTGGTCATGAAGAGAGTGGCGGCGAAATTTGTGCCGAAGCTGCTGACGGCGAAGCAAAAGCAACTTCATGTTGACGTCTCACAGGACATGCTGGCCTCCGCAAACAGTGGCATCATCACCGAAAGCCTCCAAATCAAAAACCGACGAGAGCACAACACACTACCTCCATCTAATACTGATGCCAGCAACTGACGCTATTGAGAGGCGGGAAAAAATTCACGCATATGCACAAAGGTTCAAGGTGGGCTCATGCAAGCGCGTGCGATCCAAATCCATCAGGTTTTTGCACAAAAAAAAATAAGGTCTGATACTTTTCTCACAGGCCTCGTACTTCTCCAGTGATAGTAGCATCAAAGAAAAAGGATCCTACTAAGCCCCTACATGATAGTCCACACAACACATGAACCCTTGGTAGATTGACCGCTTATCCACATGAATATGCAGATTTTCCAGTGCCCAATCCCGATATAGTCTGATAAAGAATTTTATACATTGTTTTTTTTTGGCGGACTCTGTAGATATACAGTCACTGTCCATCACATTTCAGTCATAAATTGCTCTGCAATCATTGGTTGCAGGTCAATGAATCGCACACAGTTTGAAAGAGGGAACGTCAAGTTTTTGTTCAGTGCTGGTCGAGATCTCTAGGGTGCATCTGGAAGATGTAGGGAAGTCCTGTCAGTTACTATCAAGATGTCGAACGCACAACACAACGCCTTTTTGTGGCCACCTCGATCCCCAGACCTCACTGTTTTTGACTTCTTTTTGTGGGGATACGTAAAAGACCATGTTTTTGTATCCTCTTTCCGGCAAATCTGGAGGAGCTAAAACTCACTAATACAGCCGTCATTACAATGACTCCATTCCATGAAGTGACTTCAGATATGCTTCAGCAGGCATGGGAGGAATTTGAGTATTGGCTGGATATGTGGTGTGCAGTAGGAGGAGGACACATCGAACACTTATAAACAAAACTTAAGATTATTACAAACATTTCAATATATTGCCCATCTCTGTATCTTCATTTTTTTTTTTAAAAAAAATAGATTTTTGAAATGTGAGGAACGTTTCTGTACACCCTGTACAGTCGAACATTGATATCTCGAAAAAATTTAATTTCCCACAGTTTCACTATTAATTTAATGTAATTTTTCCTCATTATCTCGACATATTTTCTCAGAAAACTTCGCTGTGTCAATTTTTGACTTTAGGTGCCTGCGAAATGCAAGGCATTTAACATGGAAGTTGAGACTTTTTTCGTAATAAGAAATTTTTCTATGAAAACAAAAAATATATGACATCATTTCCGTTAAAGTTAGATGATTCTTATGCAAAAAATTTTTCGATCTCATTAGCAAGTGTTGGTTGCTTATGAGATCATAGAATATGCTTAATTTGTGCATTTCTGATGCTAGTGGGTCCATTTGTACAGGTTGTAACTCTTTTATACACGTCCCATTTTATCTCCTATTGTTGCTTGTTTCTCACTGTACCTTTAATAAC
The DNA here is from genome assembly GCA_023313115.1 of Rhysida immarginata. Classification (NCBI taxonomy): domain Eukaryota; kingdom Metazoa; phylum Arthropoda; class Chilopoda; order Scolopendromorpha; family Scolopendridae; genus Rhysida; species Rhysida immarginata. The sequence goes on along the minus strand of JAHWFO010019261.1, from coordinate 794,532 downwards.
CTAAAAGTAAAAAAAAAACAAAAGAAACCTTTGATTTAAAAGAACCCTCCAGATCTCGAAACCTCTTTATCTCAAATTTTTTTCTTTGCCACCAAATTCGAGATATCGAGGTTCGGCTTTAAATGGAAAAGTTGCAAGGAAAGATTCCATGATATGAATTTGAACCAGGAATCACGTGGATCACACTCATTGCCTCTATCAATGGGCTATCGTGGACATGGAACAACAGACTTTATGGAAGGCCAAGGATACAGCAGACAACCGGCTTGCAGATCGGGAATTCCTCCCTTCCAAACCATCAGAAAGCTGATGAACACTAAAAAAATTAATAAATGAAAACTGAATGAAGTAAATGCTCTAAGTGAAAGGTAATGATATCCTTGGAGCATTAACTCCAGTTATCATTGATTAATTTTTTATCATGGGTATTGTTCAAAAATAAAAATTAAAGAAAGCAGTGAATGCATGATGTTAACAATGATTGCAATGGTTCTATTAGCATAGTAAATGGGAATGAACCATTATGCAGTTTATATTAGTAAATCTTACTCTACAATTCAATTTATACACATTGAAATAAACTTTATGAATTTTTTTGTAAGACCAATTTTATAAGGGGAACATATCAGTTGGCAAGGGGAAGGATCTGGGTCAGCTACAAAGTAATTATTTCTTGCAGCTTACCCAACATTGTGCTGGACCCTAATGGTCGTGTTTGCCGAAATATATTCTGAGAACTATTTGAGGCTACATCCTACAAACTGAAATATAAGAAGATTGAATAAAGAATAAATTAGAGAACAGATGTTTCTAGAAGAAGAAGAACAATCCACCAAGAAAGTGTGGATACAACGATTAATAGAGCGATGAAGAGAAACCACAAATCATTTTTAATGCTTCAGATGAACATTTCGGGGCCTAAGCTCCCTTCATTAGTGAGTCTCAGCCCCCGAAATGTTCATCTGTGGTATTAAAAATGATTATTGTGGATTTGTGGTTTCTTCTCTTTGCTCGATTGAACAGATGTTTATTTTAGGAATTTAATAATGTGAATTTAGACATAGTTTGTGGAAATATAAATGAAAGAATTGTCTTGTAAATCTTATTTTTAATCTGGTACTTCTCGTAGCAAATGATAGGGGTCCTGCATGAAAAATTGGGAGAAGTGCCTAAAAGAAGTTATTATACCCTTCCGTATACACTTTTCTGTTATACCCTTACGGCAAATTTAATAAGAACCTCCACCTATGGATGTGCAAATCAGTTGTGCCCTTGTTTTCATTTCAGTGCCATTACATTATGGGCAAGGCAAACAACTTTTCAGATTCTGAATATGATATGATTGTATTCTGAATTAATTACCTAATGTTGAATCACGGCCTCAGTTTACAACCATCACTTTATTGTAAACAGTGGTCATTTTAACTTTTTACAAACCACTGTTTCAAGAAGGCACACTGAATAGCATGATCAAGGGGGGGACCCAATACCCAAAGACAATTGCCATGTCCTTAAATGAATTTATTCACTACCCAACAGCAATACAATGCTGGATCTGTGGAGGGATTTGAGAATGCACAATCCATCAAACCTTTGCGCAGCTGAGTTACAACTCCATATGAATTATTCTCGTCAGGTTTGCTTCCAATAGTAACAGAACGGAAAAGTCTCCTATGGGTAATGTCGGTGTACTTTATTGTGGCAGGAGCTGCAAGCTGAGGTATGCTGTGAGAAAGAGAAAATGCCATGGTGACATACCTTCTATCAAATTGTATGGCTCTTGATATAGCTGCTAAGCCATGGGATTTTAAATATCGGTATTGGTCCAAGTTCCTTAGAAACTTCTTGACCAATTCTGGCATTGGACTGCTTGCAGACACCTAATATGGAACTTTACAATGAAATAAGTTGCAGTGATGGCTACAGAAACAGAGGGCAGCATGGGGCACTGAATGTCTGAAGGGCACTGAATACAGCTAAATTCTTTAAAGTTAATAAAAGTACATGGGCATTTCAGTGACCTACATTTATATTTTTAAGGCATAATGCCAATTTTGGAATCTGTATGCGATTAGGGCACGTTTAGGCTTTCTAATTTCTTCTAGGCTAATCTCTTCCTTAATTTGTGATGCCACGAAAAGACATCATCTCGTGGTACAGTCCTCAATAGTTTTCAAAGTATATTTTTCAACAATTTATGCACTATTTTTGCAGGATAAAATTGTTTATGATTGCATTAAGATTTTTAAACTTTATACCTTATATATTTGATCTGCATTATCCCTCAACATTTTATTAATGCTAATTTAAACATGAAAGCTTATTGAGGAATACTTCTCGTGGACGAAGCTGTTTGTTTTGACAGTGAAGGGACCACAGGAAACCACCACACACGAATACAAAAGGCTCGAATTGTCAGAACGGAGGATAAAAAAAAAGCACAAGGAGTAATGCGATAGACAGCTCGTCACGGCTACCAACTAAACTGGTGCAGTTAGTTAATATTTTAAATGAATGTACGTAGCAGTTTAATTAAAATGTTTAGGCTTTAAATCACTCACGCCACAATAAGATCCAATGAATACTTAAGCCGCACACTGTTGGCATTTATTGGTTTCAGCTTCTTGCATTTGTGCAGCGCTGAGGGGCAGCGTGGGTGGGTGCTGAGTTGTGTATGCATTGTAATGTGCATGGAGCTTAGTGTCATCCGATACATTGTGAAATGAATAGTTGCAGTTGTGGCTGGCATTAATTATTATTGGCGAATCAGATTTTGATGGGTTTGTAGAGGATTGCTAGAATATGCCAAACGTGTCTGTGGCAATCCTTATCCTGATATGAACTCTAAAGACTTAGAAGACTGGTCTGCAATGGATGATGGCCATATTCAGGATTAGGAAATACCTGCATCCATCTGAAAGAAAATTAATTTGATGGCAAAAATACCTGAGAAGGAGATGAAGACATGCCTGAACTTAAAATGTCGTTAAAGACCCAGGTAGAATTCCTTTTCACGGTGATCACTGAGTGGTAACAGAATTCGTGAGTTGTTGTTATCAGGATTTTCTGTTATTCTTTAACAAGGTGTGCAGTCTGCAATCATCGGCATCCTTAATCGCAGAGGCAATCTTAAATATTTTCTTACTGCATAGAGGCTGGTTTATCCTATATTTGTACGTGCTGTGATGTGATCACGCGTTTCTTAGAAATTTGAGCAGCAATCATTGCGTTTATCTGCTCTAGGCCTGCTCCATGTTAGAGCGATGACTTCCAGCTGGATCTTCAATTTTCGAAAAAGGAAGAAGTCCACAGGAACTAAATCCGGCAAGTAGGGAGCATGCGGAAGCAAAAGCATGTTGTGATTCACTAAAAACTCATGAACGAGGAGTGCTTGGTTGCATGGTGCGTTGTCATTGTGGAGAATCCAGTTCTTTGCACACCACAGGTGTGTCATTTTTGCCGAATGTTCTCCCTCAAATGCCTCAGAACATCGAGTAAAACATTCTGGCTCTGGAGATGAACTATTGATGAACAATGCCACAGATGTCGAAAAAGACAGTGAGCATGTTCTTGATGGAGCTGCAGCTCTGTCTCATCTCGTCATCATAAGCTAAGCATTTTCAATGTCTCTGCAGCGGATTTCCCAAATTTAACGCAAAATATAATTTGGTCTTTGTTCCAGTTTGATGTTCATAATGTAATCACGGACTAGCACATGCATGTGATCACAATTTAACAATTTAAAATGTGAACTCAGCGATGTACATATCATACTGCCTTATCAATGTCACAGCTTGCTATTGCTGCATGTGAAACATGCACTGTAATCTTGTGCTATTGGTACAAGGAATTTTTTTGATGCTATCTCGCATGTGAATTGAGGTGAAAAATTATTCTCCTATTGCAAGAATTTCAGTGCTCTTTTTCGTAAGGCAAATTGAAAAAGTTTTCTTAATCCAGAACTGTTAGGATCCATTTTGTCATGCTTTTGATACCACATTCTAGTCCTCCCATTGGCTATTTGCCCCAGTCATCTTTGGCCCAGATTCAGTTGTGCCCATTAGAAATGAATTTCGTAGTTTTTGGCAAGATTAAATGGGTTTTTGTTCATTTGAGTGATATTAGTAGAAATATGTATCTGAATAGTGCTATTATACTGATAGTGTCTTGTTGTATACTCTCATCAGCCATACAAACATCTTTCCCATTTTACAGCCATTCAGACGTGAGGTTCCTTCCTTGAAACGTAGTTTTCATACCTGCGCTACTTCAAAATTGTTTACATTAGTGAGATAGGTGTATGTTTGATTACCATTGGGTGTTTCTAATTTCTTTTTTTTTTAGTGTATATTTATTTACGTACTCACTATTAATGTAGTTTAATGCAAACATCTTGAATTTGAAGAAATAAGATGCTAAGGACAATGTTAATGTTATGAATTCGGAGATTCGTTTTAACTTTGAGGCTCCATATTTCATCATCTATACTTAAGTATGTTAAATATAAAAAGGGAGCATTCGTTGAGTATTGAAAATCGAATTTTAGGGGGGGGGGAATCCAAAAAATTCCAAAATAGGCCTAATCTTGACGTTCATGCCAGCCAACCCCACTCTGTGGCAAATTCACGTACTTATATAAGGTTGTTAGCAGTGATGGAAGTACCGAGAATGAGAAACCTGTGCTATTTATCCATTAAGAAATTAGCCCAATAAATTTTGTCCACAGCGTAGACATGTAGAAAGCGTTAATGCTGCCAAGTCCACAGTGGTGCAGTTGGTTGGCCCGTTTGCATGATGAGCAGAAGGTTCCTGGTTCAAATCCAGGCTGTGGAATTTTCTTTCCTATTTTCATCAGTAATTTAAACATCTGAGGTTTGGCGTGTAAAAATCCTCTTAAGATCATTCAATTCTTACTCTTTAACGAATTTTTATCTTACTTTCTCGACTACTGTGAAGTATTATGAAATTGAATAATTTCAAATATCCTGATTTTGGGAAATTCAGTTTTTGAGCTTTTTGAATAAAATCAATAAATCAAGTCATGTCTGCCAGGGAAAAATAGCCAACTCGAGGAAATTCTGGCTTGAGAATCCTACATTGGAGAGAAAGCACTGTGTATAATTTTTAAGCTTCCATTTTAATTCAAAACATTTTAAATTCCCTTTCTTTAATAATTTTTTTTTTAGATTAGAAAATGTGCTGAACAGTATGCACGTTTATTCATATTTTCTGTGGAAAATATGCGAAACAGCAAATTAAAAGATGTAAGGGACCAATGGAAACATAGCAGGTGTGATCCTTTTTCTTTAAAGAAAATATCCAAATTTTAAGAAGAGAAGCTTTTTGTTTAAAATGTTGTACAAATCGGGAAAATTTCAATCTGCCAGGTTTTTCTTCGGTAAAAACAAAGTGATGGCTCTTGGCTTAGGAAGAACTCCCGAAAGTGAACACCAGCCTGGATTGTATGAAGTGTCCAAAAGGCTTCAAGGACAACGTGGACTTCTCTTTACCAATCAGAGCAAAGATGAAGTTGTAAGGTAAAAACAAAAACTTTTCTGCATTGATATATGTCTTTCCTATACTGAAGTTTGTAAATGTAAATTTGTAAAATTTTTTGCAATATTAAAAATCTTTACAATTTATCTAACTGGTATAAGTTTAGGACTAATGGGGGGGGGGGGCTATAGCCCCTGTAGCCACCCCCTTAAATCCGCCACTGACTTTTGTTCAGAATCTAATTTTATGATTTTAATTTGGACAGTATTGTTAAATCATTCATTACCCGTTATTGTTATCCTTGTGATATGGAAAAACGTCATTGTATCAATTTTTGTTTCTCGAATGCACTTGTAAACCTTTTTTTTTTTTTTTTTGTAATTATTATATTTATACGATGTGCTACCCAAAATTTTCAAGAATTTTTTTGTACGTAAATAGCAGAAAAACTTACCTTTCACCCTAATTTCTGCTGTCATCTTCGGCACATATGCAACGATCCCAATGATTTTCCCATTTTTGGAAGCATATTTGGAAGTCCAAAGGCTGTAGGGTGTTTAAGACCAATTGCGATTCCACTTTGATATCTTCAATGGAGTGAAAACGTCACCCTTTCATTTTAGGGAAGAGGTAGAAGTCCCTCAGTCTCTTCAAAATCTCGTAGTAATACTTCTTGTTCACAGCCTGATCAGATCGAATAATTTGGTAATTTGCAGAAGCACAAGAACATATTGCAGCACAAACAGCAATAATTCACAAAGAAATGCGCCTACGATTATGAAACTTGGCAGAGCAGCAGCTGAAAGGTGCACCAAGAGGATCTGATGGCAGAAGCTTGTAATGTTTTGGGTTTGGGCAGAGTATTCAAATTCTTGGATATTTTGCATAGCACCTCATACTCTGTTCAATAAACCAGCTACCTCTAACACATAGGAAGGGTTTCAAAATAATATAAGTATTAAGTAGCAGAAAATTGGAGCTACTTACTGGTTTTACAATGTCCCATTCATATTATTTACATCCTTATACATAGGAGGTTGAAATTCAGAATGTAGCTTATTACGGGTATGCCCTACTTGACTATTTAATTTGACATTCAGGTCCCTCAACCAAGATCTACATTACTGTGAAGTTTGGGTCAAATTATCCCAGTGGGTCAAATTATCCCAGTGGTCAGGGTTGTAAAGATAAAGGTCACGTGGTCTTTAGAAAACACTTCCAAATGACAACATATGGCATGTGATATGTCATTCGATTGAAAAAGATGAGAAATGAAAGCAAATAGAGTTCATTTCCATTTTCTAAATACTTCATTCGAGAAAATCTTTTTTTTAAATGTGTAGATAAAAGGGTCTTACATTACTTTCGTGCGGATTTATTTCTTGTTTCATTTGAATAGGCAAAAGAAACCTTGTTCACTCGTCTTTTTTCAGGTGGTTTGAAGAATATAGAGAAGATGATTTTGCTCGTTCTGGCAACGTAGCCCAAGAAACAGTTGTCATGGACAAAGGACCTTGGCCTGATCTTCATTTCTCATTGGAACCTCAGTTGAGGCAATTAGGATTACCCACCAGTTTACAGAAAGGTAATTATTATTATAATCTTCATTTACTGTTTAATAATCTTAAGATATACATTAAAAGATTAGAAGTTCTGTAATCATTAACATCTGGTTTTAAGTTTTTAAATTTATATGTTTTATATTCATTTTGATGGTTTCTGGAGATGCTCCCACTTGGACTGCTTAATGTCAGTTCCTGAAATGTAACAACTGTTTCCTTGTTCTATTTGTTATCTTTTGTTAAATGCATCTTTGTCTGCTTTACTGGCAATAAATGCAATCCCTTTGTTCTGAGTGTAATTATTTTTGAAATGTATGATATTCTTTCATCAGGAAGAAGTAAAATTGAATTATTTTAATATTGGAATAAATGTTGCTTTGATACATCATTAAAATTAGATGACAGGTTTTCAGTATAATTTTCTTATTCAATTAAAAATTTGTATTTATTTAAATGTTATAGGTTGTTTTTGTTTTTTTTTATAAATATTGTCTTAGAAATAAATTATTACGTAGAATAATTTTTTAGAAGAAATGTTTTCTCCAAATATCTAGTTCGTTGACGGATTACAGTGTGCTTTCTTTAAAGCCATTTTTATTCATTCTTAGTTATCCCTTGCATATGTTAAAGAATATGTGATTGGAATAAAAGGCACATATACTGAATGGATTGAACTAATAAAACAAAAAAAAAGCTGCTTCACTATCTGCGTGACCCAGCAATGCTACAGCAAAAGTGACTCATCCATTCGTTTTCATTAATTCATTAGGAAGATTGCTGAATCATGATGCTTACTTTATGGCATCAGGTCATAATTCCAAAATAAGTTTATTCGATTATATTAATTAAGAAGGGAGTATTAATTAAAATGTAAATTGTTGAATTACTGAAGGAATTGAGATTCAATTGAGATGATTTTGGATTTGCATTGATTAACAAAAAAAATCATCATTGAAATAATTAGGGGCCCACCAATTCGATTTTCTCAATTTCGCTGTGTAAGCAGAAAGGGAAGCTGATGATTCCTTTGCTCATTCTTGGCAGAGGTGTCTCGGCCTATACCAAGTGAATCCCTGCTCCAACCTAATGTCTCACCAAGGAATTCCCCATCTCGCTCCTCGAGAATGTGGGCAGCCTTGTTTGAAGATTCTTGGCCCCTTTTTTTTTTAAATTTATTTATTTATTTTTAATGCGTTTTATTTATTATTTTTGGTAAGAGAAATAATATTCATCATTGGTGATTGAATTGTAGCTGAGTGGGGGTTAAATTTTAAGGAAGATCTGATGCTGTTCAGATAGTTTGAATAACGATTATTATGATTATTGATACTGGATTTTCAATGTAATTATAATTTTTAATAGCAAAAGCTCTTTTAGGAACTTACGGATTTTTATTTTATTAAAATTATATTTATTATTATTATTTGAGAGCAGGGGTTGATTTAAATATAGGCATATGTTAATTATATTATTGAGTTTGGAGATTATGATATTGGGTTTTTTATTCTTTATTATATTAACTTTAAGTATAAATAGAAATGGGTAGTTTTATGATAACAATCCAAGGTTCACTCTTAGACCAAAAATGTACGAGTCGGTTTGACTCAACTTGAAAGCTGAGAGTCAAATTTTAAATTCTTTTTAATTACCCTATTTTTACATGCATCCACAATCTCTGCAGTTTATTAGAAATATAACCAAGATAACAAGTGAGAAAATGAAGTAAAGTTAAATGTGGTGAGAAGGTCTGTAATATAATAATTAATGAATCAAACTTGACTCGCTGTTACAAAATCACGAGTCCAATTTTAGTAAAAATGCCCACTTGGAGCGTAAATTGTGAGTAAGTGCGAACCCTGCAGTCTTTGTTGTTTTTTTTAGAATTTTATATTATTGTTAATATTCAGCTTCTTTAAAAAAATTATTAAGTAGCGGAAGAATGGAGCTACTTATTGTTTTCACAATGTCCCTCTGTCTGTCCGTCTGTCCCCTTCAAAATTTCCGCATTTTTTGAGATAGAATGTTGAAATTCAGAATGTAGCTTATTATGGGCATGGGCACCTTCACTATTTAATTTGGTTTTGATTGGCCCACTGGGGTCGGAGTTTCGGGTGCGGAAATTAGAGGGGACCAAAAGGTCTATGCATATTTATGCATATAAAGGAGTGAAATTCGGTATGCAGATTCCTCCAAGCAAGATCAACCTTACTGTAAAGTTTGGGCAAAATTGTTTCAATAGGGTCGGAGTTGAGGGGGTGGCAATCACTTGGTCTTTAGAAATTTATGGCAACATACAGGGTGTGATACATCATTCGATCGAAAATGATGAGAAAGGAAAGAAGATGGGGTTCTTTTATATTTTCTAAATACAAGGTTCGAGAATAGCAATTTTTGTTTTAAAAAATGGGGGGTTAAAAAGTGCAGATGAAGGAATAAAAAAAATAGATGAACTCAGGGCTTCCGCTACTTTCCTATACCTTCCTCGGGAGGCTTAATTTCTTGTTATAGTTAGATTCTGGTTTAGATAATAATATTGATTTTGATATTTTTTATGACAACCCATTACTTTGGCAGATTTTGTAAAAAAATTTTAATTTTAAGAATATTGTGATTTAATTTTGGCAGATTTTTGGTCTGGACTAGCGTGATGGTTTTTACCGATTGCCTTGCTCCAAATTCTATATTAATATTTTTTTTTTATTATTATGAAAGGTGGCTTTTTAATAAATGTGTTGATAATATTGACAATAATGGTTTAAGAAGATTGGGAATTTTAATTAGACTGTCTTTAAGAATTAAAAGAAAGGAAAATTTAATTTTTTTGTTTAACACAAATTAATTATGGTTACCTTTAATTAGATATGGTTTAGGTAATTATATTGAGTTTGATATTATGTAATTTTTTAGTTCCAATTTTTGTATATTAATTTTATTGTTTTTGTTTTTTGATTTTTTGTAATTGTCTTGTTTTTTGCTTTTTTTTTTTTTTTTTTAACCGGGTGATTGTTTGGTCTAATGGTTGTTTTCAACTTCGTTTTCCTTCTTTATTGAATTATTATTATTATTATTATTATTATTATTATTATTATTATTATTATTATTATATAAGGTTTTATAATACAATTGATTTTACATGATTAAAATGTATGTTAAACTGGATACATAAGAAATGATTAAGAAATGCAAATTTGCTATACAAATATAAAAAACTTTAATGATATAATTAAGATAAATGAGAAAAATATCGCTGAAATGTATCATCTTCTGATATCGTTTTTGCTTTCCACTGACTACCTAAAATTTGCAAAACCGGTATTATAAAAGGAGTTTTGCAAGCAATGAGAGATGAAAGTGGATGAGATTGACTCTCATTACGCTATCTTTCTTCAATAGTTATTTGATATGTTGTGTGGAGGGAGGTCGGGAACACTTGTTAGAAGCATTGGGTAATATACGCTTATGAAAAGGCTTGCGATGGGGGACGAGAGCGTCATTTTTCCGCCGCGGGGAGTGGAGTGAAAGCTAAGCACCTCCCTAGCAACGGTTGCCTAGGCGCAGCTTCCTCTTGATCTCTGGGCGAAATTTCCACTCCTCTTGGAAAACAACGGCAACGCTTTAAAAATCGAGGCTGGCGAGGCGGGGGCTTGGGGACGGCAACTGTTGACTCGAGCGCAGCAACAAACGCTGAAATGGCACTGAAGTTTGCAGCTTAAAATCACGTTTATGGATAATGCAAATAGTTTTAAAGTTAACGTGTCGAGGTTTTTTTTAGATATGGAATAAGAAATGAAAGGTTTAAATTAAAATGATATATTTTTTTTTCTCGTTTCATTTCGCATTTAAGCTGTGCTGTAAATAGTGAATGAAAACGCAATGAATTGATTTCAGGTATTAAGTGAAAACTTTATGCGTTAGAAATTTGAATACTTGACCCAGTCTTTATTAATTAAGCGTCTAGATTAGCGTACTCTAATTGGAGTCCATCGCTTTTCTCTCGCTCTCTCGGTACAATTTTGAAAATAAGTTATGGAGGATGGAGAAAATCTTGATAAATTATGCAAACGGATTGTTCTCGAGGATCGTTTGAGAACGAATAGCCTTTTTTTTATACAATTTAAGTCGTAGAAGCACCCATTTATTGCTGTCTGCTCTTTCTGTTTTCTGCGGCGCTTGTTGACTGCCTTCGCCGCCGATTGCTACGCTCCCCTTCACGACTGCATTGCAGTGAATTCAGTCAGGTTGCCCCCTCCGTTTCTCTCTTTCGTCTTTTTCCGTTTTCTTCTTCTTGTTGCTCGAAGTGTGCAATTTCTCGAAGTCGTCTCACGTTCTGCGAGAAGTTGCTGACTGAAGAAGACGGATCAGAACTGGCATCGTAATCCTAGATAGGGTGGAAAATGTTGCCCAGTTTTGTGTTGTCTTCGCATGTTTTTTTTTGCTGGTTTTTATTTTTTATTTTTTTAAAGGGTGAAACTGACCGTTAAAAATAAAGACGTTGGTCTTATCTGAATTCGATTATTAATTTTAATATAAAAGAAAGCCTTGCCCTTTATTTGTATTTTTCTCAGATATTTTAAAGAGAATAATTGGTTTTAATAAGTTTCTTCAGTCCTTTTTTTTTTTTTTTTAAACTATTTTATATATTTTCAACGAACTTTTTGAATTGCATATTTCCGGCTGTCCGCACTTTTTTAAGATGCAGGGCATATGATATATGAAGTGAATGCATCTTTCATCCCTGATTACGAATACCGCATGCAAATTTCTGTGGGATCAATAGTTTCCGAGATATCGGCCAAAATTAGAATTTCCAAAATGTTATATCTCGAAAATAGTGAGTCATAGCAAAATTGAATCAAATCAAAATCGTACATAAAAAAAAATACTAAATTTTCACTAAACACTAAATATTCCAACGGATACTATCGAAAAATCATAATTATCGATATGACAGCCTATAGCGATGCAACACAAAAAATTAGCACCACCATCATTTTCACTGAAATTCTTTTAATGAAACAAAATTCCAAATGCTCTTTTGGAATACAGACACTTAATATCTTCAGAAACAATCTAGCTTCATAAAAATAAATTGAATGTCCGCTTAGAATTTAAAAAAAAAAATTGTTTTACTCAGGTGATATTTCTGAGTGACAAAAAATTAGCATCAGCTACAAAAAAATCCTCTGAATTGTCTTAATATGTGGTGGATTTGCCTTTTTGTGAAATTACCTCAAAGATACGATTAGGCATCTTAGTAATTAATCCTTTAATCAATGAATGATCTAAATTTTCCCAAGCATCAATGATGGCACATCTCGAGTCAGAAGCATTTTTGTACTGACGATTGTTTTCATACACTTTTCGTGATAGCAACCCCCAAACATTCTCAATGGGATTCAAATCAGGTGACATAGCTGGCCATTGCAGAACAGTGATGTTTTTTTCCCCAAACCACCGTGTTACAACACGTGTTTTGTGGATGGGAGCATTATCTTGCTGAAATACCCAATCATTTCCAGCCATAATTGGTCCAAAATCAGGGAAAATGTCTTTCAGCATTGACAAATACCCTTGTGCATTGATTCGTCCACTGAGAAACTTCAAGTCACAATTCTTCTGGAAACCAATTGCTCCCCAGATCATTACAGATCCACCGCCAAGCTGTCTTCGTGAAAGAACTTGTTTTTCTTTTCGCAAATCGTGAAAATAGTATGAGAATCCATCTGGTCCGTCAAGGTTGAACTTCTTTTCATCTGTGAATATGACATTTTGCCATTCTGAAGTCCAACCCATGTATTTTCTGGCAAACTGAAGTCTGTTTTCTTGATGTCGGTTAGTGACTGGTGGCTTCCTCTTGATGTGCTGTCGCAGAAGATGCGGGCAGTCATGGATCACACGCTGAACGTTTCGCAGATTTGTGTCGAGCTGCAGTTCATCACGAATTTGTTTTGCTGTTTGACTTGAGTTGGATGCAGCTCTGACAATCTGACGAACTGACCTTCCATTAAAGGCACGAGGTCTTCCAGAACCCTTGTAAACTGCATATTCCTGAGGATTTCTCAAATAGTTGGAAATAGCCTTTGGGCTTCTCTTCAAACGACGCCCAATTTCACGAATAGAGATGTTTTCTTGTTTGAAGGCATCAATTTGACCTCTTTCATACTCTGACAGCACTGAACCACGTCCCATCTTGTTGTTTGTATGTTTATTAATTAAGTTTTTCACTTGTAGTAATTGCTCTTACTACAAGATAAAGTAAATATATCACCCCTACTTGAGTTAAATGAGCCTAGCTTTAGGGCGAAACCATTTTTTTGTAGCTGATGCTAATTTTTTGTCACTCAGAAATATCACCTGAGTAAAACAATTTTTTTTTTTTTAAATTCTAAGTGGACATTCAATTTATTTTTATGAAGCTAGATTGTTTCTGAAGATATTAAGTGTCTGTATTCCAAAAGAGCATTTGGAATTTCGTTTCATTAAAAGAATTTCAATGAAAATGATGGTGGTGCTAATTTTTTGTCACTGACTGTAGAGTAGACTCAATAATAAGCATAATTTTGGAGAAAAAATTCAAAATTGGATCAGTCGTTTTACTCATTATTCAATATGTTATTTAAATTTAACAATATAATAAGAACCGTATTGCAAAAATTTATGAAATGTATGAAATAGCTCCAGCGTTGCCGATTTAGCATTTTTTTTTTTTCATGCGCTAGAACTACCTGACCTGAACATGGAAAAAATGAAACATTGTTTTGGCGGCGCCGAGGCCAACGAGAGACACGCCCCAAAAGTCACCTGATCAGCGGGGTTCGAGCAACAATCCAACCTTCATTGTTTTCAACAAACGAAAAAGCGCAGATCCAAGATGGAAACAATGAAGAATACATTGTTGCTTGGACTAAGATGGTCCGGTGACTTTTGAGTGCCTTGGCCCAAGGTAAGTAGAGTATAAGGTATGCTCGATCACTCCCTAAAGACAAGACCTGAGCGCGGAAACGTATACTTTGTTAAAATGTCATAGTCATCTTGAATCGCATTTCTACCAAAGATAAGCCCGAAATTATGACTAGGTATGATGATGTAACAATGTATGAAATTTCTCTGTGCAGGCCTTCTCTTTAGGTGACGTTGCTCTGGCAGACATCATCATGATCACGAGTTGGCGGGAGCATCGATGACGTCAGCCAGAGCCCCTTAGGCAGTGATCGGGCATACCGTATACTCTACTTACCTTGGCTCTGGCCTGACTCTCGTTGGCCTCGGGCGTTGCTCAAAGACAGCTATAAAAATATAGATCCGAAAAATCAGTTTATCCGAAACAGCCCCGCGACAGTCCGAAACAAACCCTGACGTGGAAAAGTCACCTGATCATCTAGTTCGAGTAACAATGTAATTTCATTATTTCCATCTTGGATTTTAACAATCAGTACTTTTTTTTTTTTGCGTTTGTTGAAAACAATGAAGGTTACATTGTTGTTGGGCTAACATGATCAGGTGACTTTTTCACTTCCGGATTTGTTTATCTAGCTGGCTTTGAGTGGTGATATTCAATGATTTACACTGAAGAGCCAAAACATGACCACCTACTCAATAAAACGTTGCGCCACCTTTGACCTGCAAAACAGCTTCAACTCGCCTTGGCATGGGTGCCACGAGTTCTTGGTAGATGACTGGAGACAGATTGTACCAGCGGTCAGGCAAAGTCGAGATATTCCGACAAGGTGATGTTTGAGCTCTGAGCTGCCGCTCCATGACATCCCAAATGTGCTCTATCGGATTAAGATCCGGCGAGTTAGGTGGCCAGGGATTAAATGGAATTCATCCTTATGCTCCTCGAACTACTCCAACACAATTCGAGCCTTGTGACATGGGGCGTTGTCCTGCTGGAAGATTCCATTTCCAGTTAAGACAGACGTCATGTAAAGGTGCAACTGGTTCGCAATGATGTTCAGATAGTCCGTAGCTTTCATGGTCCATTCTACCACAACTACGGGTCCCAGAGCCACCCATGAAAATGTCCCCCAAAGCATAATACTGCCAACACCAGTCTGTGTATGGTCTGCTGTGCAGGGGGAGGGGGCAACTGTTCGCCTGGGAATTTGGCGTACCCTGACACGACCATCGACGTGTTGAATAAGAAATCGTGATTCATCCGACCAGGCAACTCTCTTCCACTTATCCATGGTCCAGTCTCGATGTTCCCGGGCCCACTGTATGCGTAGTTGACAATGACGCTTGGTCAACAGAGGCACACGAGTGGGACGTCTGCTGTTCAGTTCCAAATCCAACAGTGTTCCACTTGGACCTGCATTGTATTGGACTGTCAGCTGAGCCACTGTCTGGCGCCGATCTTGGTTTACCAAGCGGGACAGTTTCCAACGTCCTCTTTTTTTGATGACGCGTGGGCGCCCAACACCTTGGTGTCTTCTGCTGGTTTCACCGTCATTTATCCACTTTGTATAAATACTAACAACGGCAGATCGTGAACAACCTACCAGTCGTGCAGTTTTGGAGATACTCGTTCCGAGTCTTCGGGCCATTACAATCTGCCCTCTATCAAATTCGCTTAGATCAGCAGCCCTTTCCATCACTCGTAAAATTAAGTGCAAGACTGACTCCTTACCTTCTCCAGCAGCAGTTAAGTACCATTCCCACTTAATTACGTGGGGCCAATGTGGGGATGGTCATAATGTTTTGGCCATTCAGTGCATTATTAAAGGTAGATTCGGAATCCTATTGTTAACATCGCCTCCAAAGTGAAGCCATGACAGTGAAACCAAATGAGCCGTGGATTTGTCTGGTTGCTTGGTTTTTGATGATTTTGGGCCCAATGAATAATTAATTCCTCAAAGTACATCTGTACATCTATATAAATAGACACGAAAACGGATCGGGGATCACTTTCCACAAGCATAAATCAAAAATACGTACCTGAAAGATGATCGAAACGAAATTGAAATTGAATGTCTAACAATTGAGATAGGAAGTTTAACTGGACACGCCCACTCCAACTTTCGTTGGACAGAGTATAGTAGTTTCTAGGAGGCCGTGGCTTATCCTTTGTTGGACATG
The DNA here is from genome assembly GCA_023313115.1 of Rhysida immarginata. Taxonomy (NCBI): domain Eukaryota; kingdom Metazoa; phylum Arthropoda; class Chilopoda; order Scolopendromorpha; family Scolopendridae; genus Rhysida; species Rhysida immarginata. The sequence continues at coordinate 778,396 of JAHWFO010019261.1, read as the reverse complement.
CCCCTGCTAAATTGGCAACACTGCATTCTCATGGTCAAATGCTATTTAAACTTACGAACCTAGATTTTTTTAATTTATATAATTTTATATAAATATTCTGCATCCATTTAAATATCTCGCAATCTTATTCACCCATTCAAGATACAATATCTAACTCACTAACTCAGTCATGCTATCGAATACATTTCTCATACTGTTTCTTATTAAAATTACTCATAATTTTTTAAGTTCTTTTTGGAAATGATAGCTTGCTCATTCTTATCGGTTTTAAATAAATGAAACTTTTCTCAAGCGCTTTACATACGAGGGTGGTCGACACGAGGATTGAATGGCAGCTTTGGATCCTCTTCTGCAGCACGATAACGCCCGTCCGCACAGGATCGCCACACATCAGAGGGGGTTGCAGCGCCTACAGTTCAAAGATGAAAAACTGCAGTTCAAAAATGAAAGACTTTGCATCTTGCGACTTTCACCACTTCCCAAAGAGGAAAGAGCACCTTAAGAGGCATGAGTTGCGTTCTGACGACGAGGTGAAACCTGCCGTTCGGTCTTGGTGTCGACAACAACCCCGGAATTCCTCTCCGACGGGTTCACCCGACTAGTCACGCGTTGGTACAATGCGTGGAAAGGGATGGGGACTATGTCGAAAAGTGAATAGTGCATTACGTAGAGGAGAAATGTGAGTATCAGATACAAAAAAGAATTTTGAAAATCGGTTAAAAAATACAAAAGTTACAGCCATGGAGGCATTACTTTTCAGCCCACCCTCGTATATGCGTTTATTGGAGACCAGCAAAATATCAGTCTCTGAATTGGTGTTCGATTTCCAAGGAGGTGGAATATCAGAGAAATTAGGAAATTAAGTCGGCAAAAGCCATTCGAATTTCCCAATAGAGCTCGAGGGGTGAACAATGGAAATTATTTGTTTTCTTAATTTTTAATTTGTTTCAAGTCGAAAAATTCTGGTAAACTTAATGGGAATGAAAATTCTTGTGTCTTCAAAGGGGGAAATTTTGTGGGTTTTTGCATCTCTTAAAAATTCTCATGCAAATTTGAATCGATAATTGAATTTTCGTTATTTGTAACTAATTATTAATTTATCCGACATAATTTTCCTCTCTTTCCGTGCCAAGTCAATGGCTCTCGTAGAAGGGTGTCGCCTGTTTTTTAACGCTTCGTCAAAAAATAAAATTGATTTTTAACAAAGCCTGCAGGAAAAGTAGGTCATATAGAAGTTCACTCTGAAGTGTTAATAAAGAAGAAGAAATCTGGAAGTTAACCATTCTCCATTGCTGTTATTCAGCCAAAAACAACCCGTCGCCCATTGAGCGAAGAGGGAGAAAGTCGTTAAACACCTGGCTCTTCTTTGCTCGCTGTTCCTATTTTGTCGCAGGAATTTTACCGAAAAGGAGGGGGGGGGGGCGTTAAGAAAAAAAAAAAGAAGCTTTCAATTATGTATGAGCTAAGAGACAAGAGGATGAGTTCTTTTGTCGTTTCACTGAGAATGGGGGATCACAATTCCTTTCCTTTATCTCTTGCCCTCCATTTGCGATAATCGCAATCGACGTTCTTTGCTTAAAGACATTAAAAAAGAAATAAACGATAAGCACGGCTCCTTTAAAAGACCACATTGCGGGGCTTCAGAAGTTTTGATTTGCTTTAATTGAGGATTTTTTTTTTTTTTTTTCCTAGGCGTTTCGAGTGGTATTGCTTAGACTACCGTCCCTTTAAAGTGATAGTATCTTACGTTGAAACTCATTTACGTCGTGAGTTTCTTTTGACCCTGTTAATGCGTTTTTGAGTAACAAGGGCGAGTGAATTAACCTTTTTTGTTTAATGGTCTCCAAATTACCGCTTAATTGGTTCCTAGAGAGTCGTCCTGTGTTAAGTCCGTGACAATTTAGGAGGAAGGTGAAAATTGGAGGGAAAATAAAAATGAAAAATAGAACCACGTCTGTTTTGAGTTTATTTATCAAGTGGCCTCACAAAGCGTTTTTCAAAGACCGTTCTTCTTAAAAATTGCTTCAGCAAGATTGTGTCCAACGCGCATTTCCAAGGGACATTGCTACTAAATATGTGCATAGTTTGTTAAAAATAAAAACTAAAGAAACGAATATGTATGAAAAGTATAGATTTTTGACTTGACGATAAGTTGAAGTGGAAGCCTATACCTGCCCTACCATATGTATCTGAAATACAAATTAGGTACGGGACTTCATTTAACGATGAGGTAATGGGTCAGCGCCTGTTTTGGAGTTGCTCTCGTTAGATGGTATGCATTTCCTGTTGGATGGGGGGCGGGTGTTCTTCCCTGTCAGCGACAGTCGATTTTTATTTTATTTGCGTCTCCTTTTGCATTGGTGAGGCGGGGGAGGATGTAATGACATCCAAGTGTCATTTCCGGTCTCGACATTTCCGCTTCCTTTTGTCTTTCTCCGATGAAGAGAGCTAAACGCGTGTTAGTTGTTGTTGTTGTTGTTGTTGTTTGTTTGCGTCCGGAGGAGGCGAGCGACCGTGTTCGCCGACCGGAATTGCAGATCGGTGTAGGTTTCGCGTAGATTAGATGTCGTAGACCGAATTTCAGTTTTCGATTTCTTTATTTTTGGTTATTGGCAAAGCTTAATAAACAAAAATAATGAAAAGTTTGTTTAAATAGTATTATCAAGATTTTTGAAATGGTCTTTTTTTTTTTTTATTTCCATTTTTTTATATTTCATTTTTTTTTATTATTATTATTTTCTCTATAAAACTTGTGGGTGTTTCCTCGTCAAAAAAGCCGCAAAACGATAATGTGTTGTCAAGAGATGTACAAAATATAAACAGAAATGATATTTTTTTTTTTTATCCTTTAGAGGTTACGCACGCAAAGGTTAATAAGACCCTTGCCAATAGTAATTATTATTATGACAGGCATTATGCTATTGTTCTCTTTTCTAGATTCGATATGGAAATATTGTCGTCCATGATTATTTAACATTAGTTTTGCGTGGGGAGTGGAAATAGTGTTTTCTGTGTTAATAGCGTTGCTGATAGGGAAGCCCTTACAAACTCTTTCCATATATCAACTTGAGAAGAGTTGTTTATGTTGTAACCATGGCAATGGTATCGATTTTCTTTCTTTCTCTCTCTCTCTCTCACCTACCAACTTATATTTTTATAAAAAAGATTGGCCGCAAAATGAATTTATGGAAAGAATAAAAAAAAAAGTAACCTTCCGAAATTCTTGGCTCTAGCCAAGTTTTTTTTTTATTTTTTATTTTTTTATTTATTTGATCGAGATTTCGATTGTATTGGCGAAAATGTTTCTTGCCTAATTTTTTATTTTATATTAACTTAAAATGTAGAGTCGTTTTTTTTATATATATATTATTGGTTTGAACAAGCATTAGAATTCAGATCGGAATTAGCTTCGCAGGCCTTGATAATGACATTGCTATGGACGAGGTTGTTGTAATGGAAAGGAAGATGAGGGCTTTATTAAAGGGAATGGATAGAAGTATTTGGCTGTCGTGGAAGTCGTTTAAATTTTAAATAACGATTTCAGGTTATATATTTGAAAAAAATTCCAGGTGAATACTTTCTCTTAAATTTCCACGAAGGCGCAGTGAAAAATAGCGAGGCAAAGGCCTTTCAACGCACTTGAAAAACACGCAGAGGCGGAACGAGGAAAGATAAAATTAAAAAAAAAAGAGAGAGCAGAAACATCGATTATGTATTTATTTCAGTACTGTGGTTTTTATAATGGTTCTATATAACAGCCACTACAAGTGATCCACATTCTTTTCAGTTTAAATTAATTTTTTTAAAAAAAGAAAGTTGATCTCTATATAATTTAATCATTCGTTAAATATTCTACTGGGCTCGAAGTTTCGTTTAATGTTATTTTGTGGATTTATAGTAGATTTTTTAAAATTTTTTATTGTTAAATAAATTCCTTTAACTTTTTTAAAATAATTTTTTAAAGTTTTAATATAAAATATTTTTAAAGCAGATCAATTCGCTGCAGCAGTTTTGCGAGTTGAGAAAATAATTTAAGATTGCACCCAGTTATTTTTTTATTAGTTTAATCTTATTAAAAAAAAATAATTATAATGTTTATAAATCAGCACCTGCAAGGGGAACAGCTTTGCTAATAAATAATTTTTTTCTTTTTGGATTAAGTCTTTGTTTTTAAAACTGATATAAATTCGTTCTTAGTCGAACATCGATTGCGCATTAAAAATTTAAAAGTGGCTGTTAAGGAATTTACAAATGAGCAACATTTGAAGCGACTTTACTCTTTAATCTTGTTGTTTACTTAATAGAAAAGAAGTTGATTGAATTGAAAGATGCTTTTAGCTAAAGGAAGTCGAACATTCTTTCCGATGCTTTGTTTTTGAATATAGAGAGTCCATTTTTAGTTTTTTATTTATTTTTTTCATGTTTTTGAATGCGTGGAGATAGGCTTTTGGGTAAGGTGGATGATGTGATTGATGATTGGGTGGTGGCTGTCGGGTTGCTTCTTATTCACGGTTCGCCGACATTGAAGGTGCAAACCCGTTGCAGCGAGCAGCAAATGGATGTCTTTAGAGGGTTGAAAGCATTTTTGTTTTCTTTTTTGTCTCTGTTGCAGATTTTATTAATGGACATTGCATTTTAGGAAAAGGAAGACAAAATAATAATATTGACGTGGAGATAAATTTACTGACATAAAATACATGTATTAATAGCATGTGCTTCTCAACGTTAGTACAAATTCAATAATGCTTATCACAGTGAAGTAATATAGTAATGATAATTCTAAAAAATACTAGTTATCAGTTAACTTTGATATTTACAGCCTGATGTCACGGAAATTGTTTTTCCATCAGAAATTAGACGTGAAGTAGACGTTGTTAATATTACAGGTCAAAATAATAATATTCTAGATTAATTGTTGTTGCTGAATTTTAAATAACTAGATTTTAAACTATAGCAAGAATGCATAAATTTTGAGTTAAATAATAACTCAAGTTGGTTTTCAGTAATTCTACAATTTCCTGCTGTAGACGAAGCTCCCGTTGTTCAGATGTTTCTGACGCCTGGATAACTTTGTCTTCTCTGACCAATATTCATTCATTTCTAAAATGGCATTTCGATAGATATTAATTAACATGTATCCTTCGAACGATTATTATTATTATAGAGCATAATACAGTATGCTTGTTGATTTGAAATCGAGTTGATGTTATCTCTATCGCCTTTCCATTCTTTCTCAATAGTCTGCTAACTCTCCTTTATCTCCAGTTACTTCTTCTTCTTTATCTTCAGCTTTTCCCACTTCTATGTGGGGTCGCTGTTTTTGATGAGCTTTCTTCATTTTTCTCTGTCCTCTGTCCACTCCCTTCTGAGTACCTTGATTTCAGATCTTCGTCCACGGTCGTTGTCTTTTTCTCCTTCCCTCCACTTTCATGTTCATAGCTCTTTTGTCAGTGTAGTCCTCGTCTCTTCTCATTACATGGCCAAACCATCTCAGTCTATTTTCTTGGATTTTGTTTTCAATATCTGTAACCTTCACTGTCCCTCGGATGCGCTCATTTCTAATCCTGTCTAATCGTGTCACTCCACACATCCATCTCAACATTCTCATTTCTGCCACCTTCATCCTTTTTATATTGGACTTTTTTAAAGAGAGTGTTTCCATTCCATAGAGCATTGCAGGTCTCACCACCATCCTGTAAACTTTGCCCTTTAGACGCACAGGGATGTAGTGATGTCCGTTGTATCCGGATTTCGGATCCGAATCTGAAAATATCCGGATTCAGGTCTCGTATCCGGATTTCGAATGTCGGATATCGGATCTCAGATCCTTTAACTGGATGCGCATTAGGACTAATAAGGACTTAAGGAGGACTCAGGCTATCACAATCGCAATAGTCGAGTCCATATAGATTGAGGGGATATGATACAATTCTAACTAAAACGAAAACTAAAGATTTGTTAAATTATATCTGATTTTATTTTACGATGATTTTGATTGTTGATTACATTAAAGCGATCCACTGCTCAGTCTTAGGGAATTAGGGAGTTTAGGATCTTTTGACTTTGAGACACGTTATAAGGTGGTTATACTTTGACTGCTCGTATATATAAAAAAATTTGAATATACACAATTTCCTGATACCTAGGTCCGAAAAAAAAATCCGGATATCCGGATCTTGAAATCACTACTTCTTATCGCAGAGGACTCCAGAGACTTCTTTCCAATTTTTCCAATCTGTCTATTCTGCTAGTCACTTCCCTACCCGTCTCACTCCATTCATCAACTGTCGAACCAAAGTACGGCATCTGAAGTGGTCAGTTTTCCTGATTGCTGTCTCCATCAGTTTCAGCTCGTCGTTTTTCTGGGCCTCTATGTTGCAGACCATATATTCTCCTGGGCAGAGTTCCATTATCTCCAGTTACTGCTCATTTTTAAAGATTTTCAATGTTAGGTTGTAAGAACTATCAAATTTAAGAAAAGCCCGAATAACAGGAATTCTATGCATTGCTAAAAATTCGCAGAGATGGGATGGAATCTTCATTATATTCCTTAATGAAAGTTATTTATATGGCATAAACTTTACATTGTATTGTTGGTCATTAGATATACAGGGTGTATCTATACCCCTGTTGCAAACTTCTGGTGGTGATTTATATAAACCCCACAGCGAGATGAAAACAAAAGTTGATATAAACATGGTTCGGATAACGAACCGTTTATATTTCCGCAGTTAAAATTGAAATTTCAGCAGCTGGTTTTTCTACATTGTGGATGGCAGGTAACATGCAGAGAAGCTACAACAAATTCTTGACATAACGTCCCATTTATTGGTTATTAAGAGGTGCGCCTGCTAAACAACCATTCAGAGTCTTTTGAAATAAGTTTGTCTCTTGAAAAAGGATATCTAGTTCTTGAAAAGACATCCAGTCATGAAAATTTAAAATACGGTTCCCCCGAGTGGTAATAAACAAGGAGTTTATTGTAAACACAAAACTCGTTCTTTTGCATTATGAAGCATTTATACCAAAATTTATTTTTTAAACTTGACCGCTGGGAGCAACTCTCATTGAAAATTCATTTTGAGTCAAATTTATCTGGTTTAGGAGCCTCTAGAATTTCAACAAATATATTATATGCGTAAAAATTTAAGTTTTGGCAGTTAATTTAGTTTATGGCACTAGCGTATTCTTTTTTAATATTATATTTTGCTCTCATTGGTCACTTTGAAATTAGCATCAACTTTAGTGTGGAATATTTATACGAGTACTGTTGTTTGTTTTTTTTTTGTTATTTGAAAAGAATTTATTATGCAACATTAAGAGTATTTTTTGCTTATTGATTGAAAGCTTTCATTTCGTCGTCTTTCATCTGTCTCCTTTTCCTCTGGAAAGATTTATTTCCCAATAAATAAGTAAATAATTTTTTCCTCCTTTCACATGAGGAGATAGTAAATCGAGAGATAGTTGAGCTAGCATTCCAATCGAGTCATGCCCTCGTTTCCCCCCTGAATGTCTTTCCTTGGCGATGTGTCTCTCCTTGGTCTAGAGGCCAAAAGAGAGCGAGAGTGACGCCTCCGTTTGTCGTGGCGAAATTTTCTACCTTTTTGCTCTTGGCAATGGTTCACTGCTGCAACCACCACCAGTGCGATCCTTTCTTTGGTTATTACTCCTTTTTGGCTGCGCCCTGCAGTTGCAGTGGGGAAGGAAGAGCGAGAGAGCGTCGTCGTCGTTGGCGGTGGTGGTGGGTTGTAGTCGTCGTAATTGTAGAAGTTGAGCCAGTAGAGCACACACGACTTGGAGTAGCGGCTGGCTGGGCTGACGTTGTCGCTCTCTCCTCGTTTGGCTAGCGGCCAAGATCAATAGCCTGGGCCGGTGCGCATGCGATATCTGCAGTCGGCGTTGCATTGCAGCCGTCGGTCGGGAGCTCGCTGGGTGCGGTAGTTGACCCCCCGTCCGTCCACGCAGACGCCGCCGCCCGCGCGTCGCGCTCTCTTTTTTTCCCTCCGTTTTGCCGTCGAACGCCAGTTTATGGGGTGTCCGTGGCCTCGCCCCTCGCCCAACGATTAAAGGGGGTTTTATTGGTTGATGATGATGGTTAAGCTGCTTTTGTTCGTATTGCGTTGGAGAGTGGTCGACGCTTCCTTCCCGTCTCTTTTGTTAATGCGTTTATGATTTAAACCGCTTGCTTTTATCTCTCCCACTATTATTCTTTTATTTTATAATTTATATGGAAAAACGCGTTTATTAATTCGATATTTAAAGCGAAAAAAGTATGCGTTAAAATGTTGTTTGATTCGACTAGAGCTATCTATTTAATGAGATATACAGGGACCTGAATAAGGATAGCAAGTAGAACGAATATTTACATTTAAGGATAGCGTACACGTGTAAATGTCAAGTTTTCTATTAAAAAGTTATGATGATGATGCAACTGTACTAAGATTATGAAAACAATTTTTAAACAATAAAGAAAATTCTATATTTCCGTCTGTCAACTACTTTAGACGAAGCTCCTGTTGTTCAGATGTTTCTGACGCCCGGATAACTTTATCTTCTCTGACCAATACTCATTCATTTCTCCGGTGGTATTTCGATAGATATCAATTAACATGTATCCTTCGAACGATTATTATAGAGCATTGTTCATTTGAAGAGTCGAGTTGATGTATGCTTTGTTATCGGCAATGTCGTCGACTGTCGCCGAGCGAAGGGGCTGCTTCCTCTATCGCCTTTCTGCTAACTCTCCATTATCTCCAGTTACTGCTCATTTTTAAAGATTTTCAAGAAATGATTAAGTTCTAATGACTACCATTTCTAAGAAAAGCCCGAACAACAGGAATTCTATGTATTGTTTCAAATTCAGTTTTGTTTTATAATTCTCAGAGGTGGGATGGAATCTTCATTCTTAATGAACCTAGTTATATTGAAAATTTTGCCTTGCGTAGTGGTCATGAGATATACATTGTTAGTTCGTACATACTGTTGGTGATTTGCGTGTTGATGCGTTTGTTGATACAACAAGATGGGCTATTGTTTCACAAACCTTTTCTTGCATTGTTGGTCATGAGATACGCTTATTAGTATGCCTTGCCTTCATCATGAATATCGATTTATTATCGATAATTGTTATTTTTTCGAAATCTGAAGTAGACAGTGACCTTCTTCTTGCTTTGAAGATCAAGATGAAATGAATGAGTCTTTTCTCGCTGATTTCCCGAGATATCTGCCAAAATTCGAATTTCCGAAACATGCTTTATCTCGAAAATATCGAGTCACAGCAAGATGGAACCAAAGCAGATTTTATAATATTGACCATTTATGATTTTTTTTTTATAGTATTGACCATTGGTCAATATTCCAACGGATACTATCGAAAAATCATAAGTGTCGATAATTGATATTCGCTATCTCTATATAGGATATCCAACATCGACGTGACTTATGTATGTGCATATAGTGGACTCTATTATAAATTTAAATTTGAAAAACGGAGATATAAACTTCTTAAGTTCGTTTTGGTAATGTTAGCTTGCTCATTCTCATCTGGTTAACTTTAGTTTGATGTTTTTATCGCAAGGTTCACATTTAATCCACTTTGAAAAATAACTAATCATAATTCGAATCCATTTAGTTCTACAGAGTGATCCAAAAGTCGCGCACATCGAAATAATAATAAAAACAGACGGCATTAAGTAATAATATTTCAAAATATAAGCTTAAAGGTTTCAAAGTAGCCGATGAAACTTTTCAACTATTATACTATTTATAGACAATCGAATTTGGATGTGAGCAACTTTTGGATCACACTGTATATGAAAGTATGTACAGAAGAAAAAAAATATATAATTGAACCATTAGTCTTAATATACTACGCCAAATATAAGTCAAACTGAAAAAAAAAAAAAAACCGAAACTAAATTTTGAGATAATATAGGTTAAAGATAAATGCTTGATAGTAATTAAAATATTTTTTGTTTCATTAAAATGTCTATATTTAAAAATTGGCTTATAATTAAATTAAACCGTGTAACTTTAAAATATGAAGAATTCAAAATTGGGAAAACAACTTATTTAGAAATTTTAAATTATTATTTTTATATTTAAAATAAATAAAAACTCTATCTTCATTTTGCGTTTTAGCTTAGATCGAATAAACAAGCAAAAAAAAAATAAAAAAAAAGAGAAAATGCGATAGTTTTTGCGCAATTTTTCCTCCTCAGCCTCGTCTAGTTTTAATTAAATTAATAGCACGCACTATCATCGTCTAATTAATGGATATTTCGAAATGTATTCAAATTTCGAAAGGCTTTTGCTTTAGGAATTTTCTTTTCTTCATGAGTGGGAGGGAGATTAACGCGATCACGTCCTTCTCACCTTCAGCTATGTAAATTTTAATTATTTGGAATAGAGGAAGTAGCACAGCAAAATGATTGTTTGTTCCCTGTGATAATTATGAGGGGGGGGGGGTCCCTGTTTTCATTATTATTGCAAATGACAATGTTTTGCTGATCTTTTCATTTGCATTAATTAATTAATTGATTACGAGGAGAGAGATCAGGCGAGAAAAGGTAATTTGCGAAAAGCTTGGTTAACCATGGTTCTTCTTTCAAAGCTGAGGAAAGCTGATCATGTGGCCACATAATGGAGATCATTTTTTTGTTATTCCTTATTTTGAGGAGAATGTAAGTTTGAGGCTTTTTAAATTTCTCCTCTTTCTTTTCTACGCTCTGATAGGCGCTCGTCATGTAACCGAGACGTGGAGGTTTCCTTTGAAACATCAAGATATAGGACGACGGCTATTATGTTGAGTTGTGTATATTTAAAAAGGAAAAAAGAAAGAAAGCCACACAATTGTCTTGGTGCACTAATCTTCTCCTTTCTTTATATCGTTCTCTTAATGAATGTGTGCAAAGTTTTTCATTAAAGGAGGTGTTGCCCTCGAAAGGCTGAACGAACTAATTAGCTAGAAAGGAGGAAGATATATATTATAATAATAAATGCAGTGGTGTTAGCGTCGGCATTCAGGCGTTTTCTTTTGCTGATTCATTGGCTTTTTTTTTTTCCATGTGATGGTTTATTATGATACGGCATACATTGTTATACTGTATCCACGAAGGGGTAGATAAAAAAAAATTCGAAACGAGAATAGCTTCTTGCGGAGGAGGAGAAAACAGGTCGTGGGATTAGTCAGTTGCAATTTTTGGTGTTGTATCATTTTCACCCTTAACACTTGATACAGCGCAATTAACTGTGCGGCTGAAAAAAGCGTTTTAAGAGAGGAGTTCCATGAAAATTTTAAATATATCACATTTTTAAAATTTTATTCGAATGTTTATATTATACAAATGTAATTAAGGTTGAACGCATTTTTATATTAAAGTGTTAAACTTTATTGATTGAAAGAATGTGATATATATTCAGTCAAATAAATACTGGGAATTCTTTATTTAAAAAACACGCGTGAAAGGTATGAAAACAGATTTTTTTTTTTTTTGCTGTAAGAGTTTTTTAACTTTTTGATACACGATGTTCACTTTGAAACTAAACAGCTTTGAATTATTATTTTCTAGAATTAAAGCAATTAATAATATTTACAAATTAAAAAAAAAAAGAACTGCATTGCGGAAATTGCTTTGGCATCATAAAGCCTCAATAGGAGATGGTAGCAGTCATCAAACTAAATTTTGAGCAACGTATCAGAGCAAAGGCTCACAAGCTTTAACGTAAGAAAAGCATATGAAACTTATAATACTGGTTTGACTTCTACAATTACAACAGGTTACTATTAAGCGTCTAGACGATTCGGATTACGACGATTACTGCTTGAGCACGTTGGCCAAAGTGTCGAATTGTCGTTTCAGTATCTTCTCGAAGCACCGCCTTAGTTTGCGCGAACTGTGATGGACATGCTAATTGTTATGTATTGTTTAATTTTTGTTTAACAATTGAAACGGCCATCACATTTCGCGCAAACTAAGGCTGGATGGAGTATAGAAAGAAAGCCAAACAACTGAAACGTCATACATTGTTACATCATCATAAGTCAACCCGAGGCCAGCGAGAGACAGGCCAGGGCACTCAAAAATCACATGATCATCGGGGTCCGGGTAACAATCCATCCTTCATTGTTTCCAACAAACGAAAAAACACTTATTGTTAAAATCCAAGATGGAGACAATGAAGGATGAATTGTTGGCCGGACCCCGATGATCATGTGACTTTTGAGTGCCCTGGCCTGTCTCTCGTTGGCCTCGAAGTCAACCAATTTTAGGGCTTAGTAGTAGTAGTAGTAGTAGTAGTAGTAGAAATACGATTAACAATCGTCGAAATATGATGATGTAACAATGTATGACGTTTCAATTGTTTGGCTTTCTTTCTAGGAGGTATTGCCTGAACCAACGCCACCTAAAAAGCAAAGCCTGCTGACTAGCCTCATCAAATTTGAGCCGACAATCCAACCTTCATTGTTTACAATAAACGAAAAAATCTGAAAGTTTTACTGTTTGTTGTAAACAATGAATGTTGGATTGTCGGCCCACATTTGATGACGCTACTCACCAGTAGCAACACCTCCTAGAAAGAAAGCCTCGCAACTGAAAAGTCATACATTGTTATATCATAAGTCGACCAAATTTAAAGCTTATCATTGGTAGAAATGCGGTTAAGAATGGTCGAAATATGATGATGTAACAATGTATGACGTTTCAGTTGTTTGGCTTTCTTTCTAGGAGGTGTTGCCAGTAGAGTCCCTGTAAGTAAGACGTTTAACTTACAGGGACTCTAGTCACAAGGTTCGATCAACGCCACCTAAAAAACAAGGCCTGCTCACTGCTTGCTGACTGCGTCATCAAACGAGGGCTGACAATCCAACTTTCGAGATTGGATTGTCAACCCTGGTTTGATGACGCAGTAATCAGGCTTTGTTTTTAGGTGGCGTTGGTTCGAGGCCAACCGTAGCCCACGAGATAGACCAACACTACTTCTACCAGCACCTTCTCGAAAGAAAGCCTCACAACTGAAACGTCATCTATTGTTATATCATCATAATTCGACCACCGTTGATCGTATTTCTAGCAATAATAAGCTCTAAATTTGGTCGACTTATGATGATGTAACAATGCATGACTTTTCAGTTGTGAGGCTTTCTTTCTAGGAGGTTTTGCCTCTACTCAAAGCCGGAGCGCGAAAACGTCATATATTGTTACATCACCTACGGTAGGGTATTGTGAATCTTATTTCTACCAATAATAAGCCCGAAATTGTCCCTACCGTAGGTGATGTAACAATGTATGATTTTTCCGCGAGCAGGCTTTCTCTCTAGGCAGTATTGGATAGATAGCCCTGGCGCGGAAAAGTCACCTGACCATCTTAGTCGGAGTAACAATGTAATCTTCATTGTTTCCATCTTGGATTTTAACAATCAGCAATTTTTCGTTTGGTGGCGTCAGGGGAACACCACCTAGAGAGAAGGCCTGCGCACTGAAACTTGGTCATAAGAAGGCACAGTTTAGGGCTTATTATTGGCAGAAATACGATTAACAATCGACCAAGTTAGATGATGTAACAATGTATGACGTTTTAGTGCGCAGGCCTTCTTTCTAGGTGGTTTTGGTTAGGGCCTTTTTAGCTGGCTTTGGTGTGCTATTGCAGAAGTAAGTTCAATGTCACAATCTTAGTATTTCAATAATACATTATTGACATCATGTTCAAGCTTGGTAGTTTCTAGAAGGCTGTGCTCTGATACGTCTATTTTCAACAAAAGAAAAAGTGGGGGTGTTCATTTAAATCCCCAGTTTCAATCGTACACATTGATACAATAAGAATTAAGCAATCTTATCTGATGCTTGATATCGGAAATTTAATTGGAACATCCAGATTTCTGTCATTGAATATTTTTTTTAGCGATATGTGTATACACTAGTATATGCAGAATTTACTAAAATCTGTTTTATAATTTACCATATTATAAAATGTAACTGTTCACATGAAAGTGACAAAAAAGCGCGATATGAGCATTTAGAGACAAATCGAGTGACACGTTTCCTTATTCCCGCCAATTAACAAACGGAATCGATGGGTTCCGCTTATTATTCGTTATTATCCTGAGCTACATATATTCTTTCCGTCAAATTTTTGAGGCGGATTTGTCTTGTTAATAATTTTTTTAAAAATTTGAAAATTTAAATCTACTCTGCGAGTTTTCTATTTATCTTATCGCTTGTATTGGGATGTCGTGTGCAGTTAGTATAATTTATAAGCACTTTTTATATCACCTTTCTGAGATTCGATTGAAAGTGATTTATCATTTTTTCTCTTATGAAATTAACTGATAAGATTACTATTATTAAAAAAAAAAAAGTGCTTCACAAGCTTTATTTGGAAATGTTCTTGAGTTTTGTATTAGCGGGAAGAGCGATGTTGTGTTTCAGTGACGCTCATTGCGAATGTTCCCTTTAGAAGGAGGCGTTGAAATGAAGTGTTGGAAAATATAAAAAAGGAGAAGAAAGAAAGAAAAAGGAAAAACAAGCAGAGGAAATGAATCGTTAGCAGAGGAACTGGCTGTCGGAATGAATGGAAAGGAACTTTTTTTTTCTTTCTTCTTTTTCTCCCTTGTATAGTGAGTGAATGCATTTTTGTCATAGTCATTGCGCATTCCTATCATGTGAACTTTTAACAAATAGTCTTTTTTTTTTTTTCGGGAATTTTTTTCAATTACTGATTTAATAGGAAAATGGAGTGTAATTTGGTAGAATTGCTTCTCGTTTGAAGAATGCAAATTTCCTTCGCACTCGTCATTGCTTTTATAGCCAAAGCTCTTTTGTGGCGATTCTGTTTTCTTTTCCGTGTTTGTTGTACTGGAGGGAAGAATTTTAAAATATATTAAGAGATGACGCTGTATTTTCTATTAATATTGATAATAACAAAGAGCTGAGACGTTTATCGATAACTATGTGTAATATTGTATGATGTGATGAACATACAATGTGCAATCGTCGTGTTCGAGATAGACTCGCTTTTATTAAGAGGTGTTTCTCCATAGGGAAATTTTTACGATGTCTGGTGACTCGGAAATGCAAACTGTAATTAACTTGGTTGCTAAAACGAGCACGTGCATGTAAATCAAAGCGAACGTTTCGTTTCGGAAGTTCATTGGCAGTCGACTGTATGCGTTTTACACGGGTGCGTGGCTTATCGCGTTAACGTAATTCGCCAAAAATGCGGAGAATTTCTAACAAGGACAAGCTTCGAACAATGATTAATGTTAATAGCAGTAAGCTTGTTTGGTTTTTGTTGCTTTATTAATTTTCTTCGAATGCCTTTGGGTGCGCTGTAACACGGTCCAAAGGATGTTTGTTTAGAAGGGCTTCGTGTAGGAGGAAGGTTTGTTTGTTTCAAGAAGAAGGAATTAGATAGGAGAGAAACTTTACTTTTAGCCTCGGTGTATGAATTGTCATGATTTATCAGCTTTTTTTTTAGCAGCAATAGAAGAAATTGTTATCGAAATTTAGTGGGGAACTTCAGTTACTGTAGGGCAAATGAAGGACACATCTTTGCTTCACGAAGTAAAACTTCAATAATATCTGTCGTTGTTATTTAAAACATGTAACGCCGCAAACGTTTCGCAGACGTGTCAATATTAGCCAGCAGAAGCAATTATTTGTTTTGTATATTGACCGGCCATATTATTATGACCACCTGACATTTTAAGCAGATTAACAATGGCGTTACTATGTTGTCGCTAGAGAGGATGAGGCTGGTATAAAAGTGAAACTTGTGGTCATCAGTCTGCCCAGAATTGTGAAGGGCAACAGTCCAGCAAATGATCTCTGAATCGCACAACATTTACAGGGTGATTCAGTCAATTTCTGACCATTTGAGTACTATGATTTATTGACCCATTAATGTTTACAAACTTAGCATTTCAGTATGATATTTTAGGCAGTTCGGAGTTTTTATTCCCGTGGAAAAGTCTTGATGATATGCTCAATGTGGCCATCACGAGCGTTTTGAACTGCTCGCAGCCGAATGGTGAAGTTGTTCATATCTCTATCCAGGATTTATGCATCCACAAGGGTGCAGCAGTCGACGATGCTTTGTCGCAGCTGGTTTAGAGTTCTTGGTGCTGTAGTGAACACACTGTCTTTAAGGAACCCCCAGAGATAAAAATCACATGGGTTTAGGTCAGGACTCGTAGGGGGCCAAAGAAAGCCACCCCTGAATCGATCTGGAAATCTGTTTGAAATGACACGATTTCTGAATTTCTGATTGAGAAAGTCTAGCACTTCATTAGTGGTGTGAGGCCTAGCCCCATCCTGTTGAAACCATTGATGTCGAAGCGGTATACGCCTCCTTTGCAGCTCGGGGATGAAGGTTTCCAACATGTTAAGGTAAGCCTGTGACGTTACGGTGCCCTCAGAAAAGAACGGACCAATGATGCCTCTTTTGTAAATCGCGCACCAAGCCATAACCTTTCGTGGATGAAGAGGTGACTGATGGATCTCATGAGGGTGCTGGGAACCACAAAAACGAACGTTGTGTTTATTAACGTCACAGGTTGTCCACAATGTCCTGATTGGCTTCCATTTCTGCTCCAAACTCCATCGCAAATTGTTGTCGCTTCTGTCTTCCAGTGTCTGTTAACTCCTGGTAAACATGGATCTTATACGGGAACAGGTGTAAATCCTTTCTCTGTGGTATACGACGACCCTTCTTCAATGTATATGCGGCGAACAGATTTTTTGGTAGGGGAATCGACCAACCTTGTGCGAACATTTTCGACAACTTCGGCCGTTCGAACACGAGCTTCGCTCCTGCCTTTTTTCTTGCCTTTAACACATCCAGTGGCACGAAATGGCTTGACAAAATCCATGATTGCTTGCCTGCCTGGTGCGTCTCGACACTTATACTCCTTCCGGAACTTTCTTTGCACGGTTACAGGTGATTTTGTCTCGAAATACCATTCGACAACCTTGCATTTCTGCTCTGTTGATAAAGCGGGCGCCATTTTTCAACAATACGATTTTCATGCAGCGCCATTGCAACAATACAAACTCCAATTATTTAGAAATTCGATATGGCGCTCATATTCTTTCAATTGTTTATCCCTAATGCACGTCATTCGAGTGAAATGGTCAGAAATTGACTGAATCACCCTGTACAAGGATGGACCCAAGGTTCAGTTCTTGGCAGTTGTTTTAACATCATTGTCTTAAGAGAACCTTGTTCCAGATAAATGTTCCTTCGATTTCGGAAAAAGTATATATAGTCACTGGGAGACAAATCTGGGTTATATGGAGGGTGGCTCTAGACTTCCCAGTTGAACTTTTCCAGCAATTCTTGAATTTGGTGAGCAGTATGGGGCCTGGCATTGTCATGCAAGAGGATGACACCATCACTCGACATGCCAGGGGGTCTGCGGACACATTCTTTGGCAATAGGAAACGAATCACGGCTCGCACCTCCAAGCGAGACCACTTTTCTAAACGTTTTGCCATTTCAATCGCTCTGACGCGTCTGCGAACTGACATTATACGTACCCGCACAATCGCTTGGCCAAATTTTTCCTGATTTCCAGCGAAAACCACCCAAATGGGTGCATTTTCAGTTTCGTGCACACTTTTGGCCAAATTTTCTGATTTCCAGCGAACACCACCCAAATATCTGTCTCCACTCTGAGGAAAAAATATTCTCTCCACAACAATTACTTTTCAAATGCTGCTTCTTGTAATCTTTTTTTTTTTTTTGGTCCATCCTCATATAATATCGTTACTGATCAAATTCGTGCTGTCATGTTGATGGTTTATCCCAATGCAGGTGGTACTATCAACAGGATAATGCGTCCTCCCATACTGCTCGTAATATAGAGGATTGGTTTCAGAAACATGAAGGAGAGTTAAGTTTGCTTAGGTGGCCCCACAATCTCCAGATCTTATTCCATTGACCTTTTTGTGAGATGAAGTTGAAAAGCTGTCGGACAAGTGGATCCACAACCACCAAGGTTACGAAGTGGGTTACGAAGGTCAAATCTCAATTATGATTAAAGAGTGAAGTTTAGCGCTATGTAATCTGTTCTTTTGTACAATGAAACACTTTCGAATCAAGAGGGTAGATTAAGCCCACTATTTGGTTATGCCTTATGCCAGTTGAGTCATCGTCCATCACTCGGGAGACTTGGAAAATACAAAATAGGCAAGAAATAATTGATTTGGCGAGTTAAGTCACAACATGAAACATCCAATCATGCAATGTACATATATCGTGAATAAGTAAATAACTGTCAATACGCAGTTAAAAGCTAGACATGCCAAATAACGCCAACGAAGTACTGAGGATGTGATCATAATAAATTGCTAACTCAGTGTAGTCATTGTGAAATTTGAATTTATTGCCGGTTTTAGGTTCGGGTTTGTCTAAATTCTGTGCGAGCAATAACATCGCATCAAAGCAAAATTTTACAAATTTATTATTATTCGCAACGCGTTATTTAATCTAGAGCTTCATTATTTTGAACATGAATGGAGTTTGTGTAGATCGATAATATTTTTTAGGTGACGATGTTCCTTTTAAATAACGATGCAAAAAAAAGGAAAAAGCAATCCCCTCCATTTACGTTTCAATTGATTTTTATTTTTTTTTTCATTTTGTTGAGGAAATAAGCGCAAAGTATTTTATTAAAAATTACTTTTATATTTGCCTACGTAGTTCCTTTCTTTTATTTGCTTCTCGGTCTTCTTTTTTTTTTTCCTCGCACTGAAAGCTTTTGCTCATTTTGTGCTCTACCGGAAGCTTTTCAATTGAATTGGACTTCTATTTCGACGAAATATTTATTCACTCAATCGCTTTCGAAAGCGTTTCTCTTGTATAGAGAAGTGGTTCGCCCTACTCCCTGTATTTTTGCTATAAAAGCATTTCCAGTGAGTGAAGTCGAACCTGGGCATTTCTGAAGAAGAGATGGAGGAAATTCGAAATGTTTGTCAGAATTTAGAATGAAGCTCTTGTTGTAATAGGAAAACTTGATGGATGACTGATTTCCAAAGAATTTAAGCGTTCTTAGCTGTATACATAAAAAATGGCCTTAATCTTTAAATTTTATATAGATTTGGGTGTTTTTTTTTTTTAATTTTTATTCAAGGACTATGGATTAAGTTCTTTTTTAGATTTGGGCATATCGAAATCTTTTTTAGATTGAGTAAAGTGGCTACGCGTGGGCGAACTGATTCTGCTCTAATTTGAGCCATTAGGTCCGTCGAACGATAGATTCATTTGGTCATCAGCGATAGTGGTGATAGTGATTCTGAAATTGATCAGTTGATTAATTTTGCAAGAGTGGTTGGATGATGACGACGACGATGGCCTCTGTCCCGGTGATGAAGCTGATGATAATCAATGAACTGGTGGTAGTGTGGAAACAGCCGAGTGAGGCGAATTTCATGGAGCCTTTTCTTTTCTTTTCTTTTTTTTTTCGAGATTGGAATTAATGCAAAGGACCGTGTAGAAATTGGTTATTTATGACTTCCACAAAAGAGCCTCCGAATGGGAAATTTGTCTGAAGAATTGATTAGCGAAGGACTCCGTGTGCGCGTTTTCTCTTTTCTCGTCGGATATAGGTGCGATTTTCTTGTTGGGTGGAAGGATTAATGAAATAACGGAGTGTATGATCTGCTTAATTAATTAACAGGTGATGAGAATATATGCGGGCTTTTTTTTTTTTTTTGAATATTTTTTCTCATTTCCTGCCAAATATTGATTTATTGCCAAATTAACCAAAGGCCTTTCCCCCTTCGAGATGTTGTAGATGGGTTTGCAAGAGCTTCTTAAGCGCTTTGGGTTGAGATCGATTCTTCTCATCTCTTCTCGTTAAATAAATAAAAGATGTATTGAGGTTGAGTTATGGAAATGAATTTTTTTTCTTTTTACCATAGATAGCAGTCTTAACGTTTCTGTTTATGAAAACAGGAGCTCCGCCTTTAATTCTGAGGCGACTTAGATTTTTCCGAGATTAGCCTGCGTCTTATTTTGTTTTCGTTAAACGGATTTTTTTTTTTAAATTTGTCGTTCGCTCCTAATTTTTTTTTCTCCTTCATATTATGCAAGATGAAAAATATGGTAAACAAAAGAAAGCTCTGATATGTATATTGAGAGAGAGAGAGAGAGAGAGAGAGAGAGAGCGAAATCTTGGTGTCGCCATAGGAAATGGGGGAAGTGGATTTCTGGATCGGAGCCAAGACGGCATTTTGAAGGCTCTCTTCTGGCGCCTTTTGCCTCCCTTTTTCGGAGTTGTGGGCGGCGACTGGGCATCGAGAAGCCACTTTCTTTTTACCAGGGAGGGGAAAGGATAGAAAAAGATTTTTTTTTTTTTCCTCGCAGTCTCTATTCGGTTTCGAGAGAGAAAGTGCGGTGACGCATGGTCGTTAGCTCACCTCCATAATTCATACGCACATTTCTTCTTGCTCGGCGTCGTCGTCCTTATTTCGCGGGTTACGTGGAGAGGAAAAATTTTTTGATATTATATCCTGCCAAAAAATGAAGTTTAAAAATATTTTAAAAAATTATGTGGTGTAGAAATTTAAAAATTCCATTGCGGTTGGTATTGCGAATTAAATTTGAATGTATAAGAGAAAGATAGTCCACCTGTATAGAAAAATTGGAAAAACTTGATATCTTAAAATTGAAATATCTCTTTAATTTATTCATCGGTTCTCTATAATAACAATAATGTAGTCTCAGTCATAAAAAATAATTTTTTTTTTAGTTCCTTCCCTAAATGAAGGAACCCAGGCGATCGATTTTGTGTCAGAAAGGGTTTTTGGTGCCAAGAATTTTTTTTATTTGTATTTATTTTTTATTTGAATCGATGCTGTGGACGTTTTTAATCTGCCGCTTTAATATATCTGCTGAAGTTCCTTTTATTGGGTATTAATACCATATGGCGTTGTTTCCTTCATTTACTCGCTTAAAAACCGTTAAGATTTGGAGAAAATGGCTTCTTGGCATGGAGTGGCTGGTGTGAATTGGCCCATTCACAGCTGAATCCATCTGGAAAAGGGTCTAACCATCTTTGTTGGTTGTTGTTCTTGTATAGCTGAAGACTTGTATGTTTAAGTTCATAAGTTGAGGACTCTAACCTTGTGTCCCAACATTTCACTTGTAATTCATCTTGTGCAGCGAACACGCTTCTAATTGGGAAATTACACTGTTGTTGAGAGTGGGGAATTCAAGGTGGTGTTAGTTTGTCAGGTTTTTTTGGTGTCCGAGTGTGTTCAGAAGAGCTCTTGCTTTATGCGGTTTGTATGCAGCTTGAGGGAGAGGAAGGTCTCTGCCGCCCACTTGGTTTGTCTTCCATCCGGTTGCTAAGCGTGTTTAAATGGGCTTTTGTAGTAGATTTGCATCAGATCCCCGTGTGAAATGCAGATCCAAAATGATGAGAAAAAGTGACCGACTTCTTTCCACTTTGTAGGCTCTTTAAGCAGGAGGGTTACTTACCCTCTTTTACAAATGGACGTGGTCGGAGAAGACGGGTTTGAAGAAGGATTAGCTACCGCTTAATTAAATGTTAAAAGGTCTTTGTTGCCGTATTTTTTTTTTTTTTAGTTTTTATGGTGGCGAATATTAAAATTGTTGAATGGCCCACTTCCTGGTTGGTTATTGTCCAGCTTGGTCGTCGATTGGGAAGAAACGCGTTTTCGGTTATCTGATCGAATTTGAATTTAAGCTGTGGTGTTAATTGAGGGCGTTTGCAGTTTCATCATTGGAGCACCTTCGGATGTATTAGATAAATCGAATAATGTTTGTCTGTTAGAGGAATTTGTATTTAAATTTGAAAATAGATAAACAAGGGCTTATGGAGATTATTTAGAACCGTTGTATCGATTTTAGTGCATTTGTTGCGTAAAAGAAAAGTGGATTATTTCTCAAGCAAACTTAATCTTCATGTCGATAACTCATTTTTGATGATTCTGGATTTAAGATTTACATCATCAAAACGAATTGATGTTTGTTTCTTGTTTCTTTCGGGTTGTTGTTTTTTTTTTAATGTGTATTTTTAGACTACAGTGCTTGTTTCAAGGAACATAGCTAGAATTGTGATATAAATGAAAAAGAATTTATTTTTTTCATATGGCTTGTTTCTATGGTATTTGTTTGTTTTTTTTTTAAATCCAGATAGAAAACTTTGGGTTTTTGGCTTCTTAATAAAAGGGAATATTGCGTGACTGTGTTGTAAACCCCTTTTTCCCCGGGCCCTTTTGTCGTTGCTTGTTGTCAACATGACATGGCCAGATCAATTTCGATCGATCGAGGCTGAAATTATTTCCGTCTTTTGCTCAAAATATTTTTCTGGGGCCTTGGACGAAGTTACTTTTGTAGATTTTTAGGACGAAGAATTTTAAAGTTAAAAAAAAAATCCCCTCTTAATTTGATGAATAAAACCGATCGGCATTTTCTCGAGTGGTATTGTTTCTCGAGTTTCTTTTTTTACAAAGGGCTGGCAGTTTTGTATATGTTTTGAAATGGAGTTCCTTTAATGAATTTTAGAATCAGAAGAGGGAACATTTATTTTTTTTTTCCTTTGGATTTAAAATCTGCCAATAAACATGGTTCTAGCTCGGAACTTCATTAAGGAGAAGGAAGAGGAAGAGCCAGGAAGACGATATTAAAAAATATTATTTTTTTTCTTCCTCTGACGTCTAAAGGAAATGCTGCTATACTCATTTCTTAGGCAAACACTATCGATTTGGAATGAATCGGTAATTGAATGTCACTTCATTTGCGAAGTATTTGCAACGTAGACGCGAATTGGAGCTGCGCTTTTCAGATACGCAAATTTGCCTTGGATTGAGGATAACCCGGGGGGGGGGGGAGCTGTTTTTATTCAAAGCGACAAAAAATTTGAAAGCAGTGGAGCATTTTAATTAAGATAATTAAAGATAAGGTTAAAAAAAGAAAAATGGATTCTCGTTATGCTCGCAAAGGTGACTGAGCGATTAACTACATTTCTTTGTGAAAGGAGATGTTTTGGTAATTAAGTTATCTTGAGTGGCTGGAATATTGAAAATTGGGTGCTAATTATGTTGTAAGGAAAAGTAAATAAATAAATAAATATAATGTGTAGAAAGGAATGTCGTTGAGGAATTTTTGAATATTGTTGAGGACTATGCGCACATTCATTAAAATGGCAGAGGTAATTTCGCTTCATATGTCCAAGTACAACCCCCTGACAAAAGTATTAGACCACTACTAATATTGCAAGAATGTACATTTGTTCTAGTACATGTACTGCAACTTGCAGCTTACAAAACAAATATGAATTTGTATAATAAATTGATGAAAAACAACACTCATGGGCAAAAGTATTAAGCACCTCATTTTGAGAACAAAACTAATAGACCATACTCACAATTTAAAATTATTTCCCCTCTCGTGTAATGAATCAAATTGTACTGATATGTAAAGTAGCTTTGTTTTTTTTCTAAGAATTCGTAATAATTTTCTCACGAAACATGGGTCGTGTCAAAAGAACTGTCGAGGGACATATAAAATAAGAATTGTTGAACTGGGAAAGGAAAATTATTCATAGAGACACATTGCAGGCCTTCTTGGTGTCAGTAAAACTGCTGTACTGTACACTTTGAATAAGTTTAAAGCAACGGGGGATATTAAAAACATCAAACGTTGTGGACGTCCTTCAACCACCATGGCTGAAGATAGAAAAGTGAGAAATATCTGCAAAACAATGCGCAGTGCTTCATCATCAGAGATTGCAAATGAATGGCAAACCTATGGAGTGCACGTTTCAAGCAAAGCAACAATCCGTATCACGGAAAGCCAAGACCAAACCTCTCATCACACTGCGGCAAGCCAAAATTAGAAAACTTCATTGGCTAAGCAACATCAAACTTGGACTGTTCAGGACTGGGAATCAGTGATTTTTTTTCGGATGAAAGTAAATGTTGTATTGGCTATGGTGATAAAGTTTGGAGACTATCTAATGAAAAGTTTCACCCAGATTGCCTCAAGAGAAGTGTTAGGTTTCCTGCTGGAATCATGATCTGAGGATGTATGACAGCAAGTGGCCCAGGAAATATGTGCGTGGTGAAAAGTTAGTGCAAAAGCTTACCAAGAAATTTTGGAGTATCATTTGCTGTCAACAATGGAGGAAAAGTTTGGTGATAATGCATGCATATTTCAGGATGATAACGCTTCTAGTTACCGGTCCATGTCAGTGAAAGCTTGGAAATTGAAGAATGGCATTACAAGCTTGGACTGGCTTCTTAACAGTCCGGATCTCAATCCAATTGAGAATCTGTGTGGTTTACTTAAGAAAAATGTTGCAAAAGAACGAGCAACCACAATTGAACAGTGCTGGAAGGAAATTCATGCAGAAATATGCTCAAAATTGGTACATCAAATGCCTAATAGAATAAATGCAGTAATTAAAGCAAAAGGTGGTCCTATCAAGTATTAAAGTGTTTGTTTTTTCACCTGATCTAATAGTTTTGTTCTCAAAATGAGGTGGCTTAATACTTTTGCCCATGAGTGTTGTTTTTCATCAATTTATTATACAGATTCATATTTGTTTTGTAAGCTGCAAGTTGCAGTACATGTACTAGAACAAATGTACATTCTTGCAATGTTTTTGTTTTATTTTCCATTTCCAATGCATTGTGCAAATAAAACGTTTTCTTCCGAACCCTCCATTAATATTAGTAGTGGTCTAATACTTTTGTCAGGAGTTGCTAAATTATTTCTTAATTTGACTAATAAAATTATCATAATTCGGAGTGATATACTTTAAAATTGCTATTAAAATGAGAATGAAATTTGTTTGGGTTTGCCTCTGGCGAATTTTTATGATAATCTTAGTTTTATTATCGTTTTAACAAACTTAAAGATGGTAGTTCACCTGAGAGGGAACAAATTTTCTTTTAATATTCGCTTCAGATTCATTTATATGGATGGGTTATTCTTGTTGGTTGTTTCGAGAGCCGCGATTTATCTTCTTCTAGAAAGTGCAACCTGTCTGAGAATTTCGAAGGCGTTTTGGTTGCGAAACTGTTGAATTTTTTTTTTATTTTTTTTTATTTCCTCATCATCACCGAGAGAAAGAGAATAAAATTTTGGTTCTAGTTGGCGTGGTCGCGGGGGACGCCGATTAAAAGTCACGGTGCGTGGGAGCTCCCTGATTCGTTGCATGTCTCCCTACGAAAAGGGCTCAGAAGCAGAGCGAGATTATCCGAAAAGAAAATGAGAGAAAGAGAGGAAAAGGAGGCGTTTTTATACGTGAGAGAAGTGAAGTCACCCGTAGCAAGCCTCTTCTCCTCTGAAGTGCATCTCATTAAGTTCATTCCACTCTTGCCAACGAGTTTTGTAGACAGTCAAAGTCAAGGACAGGCCACGTGGAGAGAGGAACACGGGACGACCGGGGATATGGAGCCCCTGGTTTAAAATTAATTTTTTTTTTTTTAAATTTATTTATTATTTTTTTTTATATGGCAAGGAGAGGAAATGGAGCGGGTGAAACTGTTTTTATTGTGACGTTTGATGATAGTATTGAGGTTGGGATTGAAAAAGAGTGATGCAATGGTTGGATGAATGGGAGGCGCCTTTTTTTTTAGGGAAGAAGACTGGCTATTAAATGAGTCGGTTTGGTTATTTGTGTGGAGCAGTTTTTAGCCGGTTCTTTTAAAGAATGTTGTAATCTGAGGAGAGTGAGCTCAGAGATTGGACGTCTTGGCGGGAACGAGAGCATTGAACACCTCAAAAAGTGGCCAGGTTACCTTTTTTGCGTGTTTCCCGCCAATTTTATTTCGAGCGTCTCGTTGCATGGAAAAACAGCGCGTTTTAGATTGAATTCAATCTGTTTCGGATCGATAAAAGAATGGTGACGGCAAACAGTGTTGAATGTGATTATATCACTTAATCGGATTCAGCTTGTCAAGGATATATCCATATTTGAGTTGAGTTTGCCGTCTTGCGCTTGAAAGTGTCTGTCGGCGATTTTGAGAGGGAAAGTGCATTGTGGCATTGGATGAATTGCATCTTCAAAACCGATGCACTTGTAAAAGAGGAAATGACACGTTTCAGGTGAAAAGGTGAGTGAAGGGAAGATTAAGGCTCATTAAGTGCTCTCAGTGATGCTTCCTGAGCTCTCGGCTGATTGATTTAGAATGTTAATAGGAGGATGAGCAGTTAGTGATGACTTGGAAGTAGTTAGGAAGCAGGTGAAGTGGATTGGCAAAAATTTCCTAGAAACCTGAATATAGGCGTTTCCCACTAACGGGGGCTAAAATTGTAAATGCGTAATCGTTCCGTGGAAGTGGTGCTTTAATATATCCACATCGGTGAAGTTTGCAGTTTCTCGGTGGCCGTTTTGTAAGCCCATTTAAGTTATGAACGAAGTGTATACAGAGCCGGGGAAGCTTGCATGAATGTCTTCGGTGGAATGAATCCTAAGACTGAGGGGAGAGAAGAGAAAAAAAATTGTTCGCTTTGTCGTGTTCCAGGTTAAATGTTGGAAATCCCGCACATAAATGTAGACAGCGAAGGAATAGAGAGAGGGCGCACTGTGCCAACTCGGTTTCCACGAAACTCGACAGCGTACGGCGGCGATGGTGATGAGTGTCTGGCGCTGCAGTGTAATACGCGTATCTCATTCTCGTTTGCTCGCTCGCACCGAGGCCTGTGCAAACGATTTCCTTTTCGAGCCAAGTATATTCTTGTTTCGGGGAGCATGTGTCACCATAGCAACGCTCGTTGCCGCCGTCCCCCGCCTCGAGCCAATCAGAGAGAAGCTTGAACGCAATAGGGTTTTTTTTTTCGTTCCCTTCTCCGCCGTTGTTATTTCACCAATGTGTAATTTCTCCAATTTCAGGGCCGAGAAGGTGAGACGGCGATTAGAAAAGGACAAGGTTCGACATTGCGTTGGACAAACAATTAATGGAAGGTGACGTCCGCTTCATTGGTTGTAAATCGCGGAATTCTTGAAGCTAATGGAGAGCTTTAGCGCGCAAATTCTGGTGATTATAGTTGATGCTGTTGGGTAACTGTGTGCATCCTAAGTAGGCTTTATAGAAGATTTGAATAAATTTGTGTAGCTTAGAGTGGGCTTTTCTGTGTTTCTTTATTCGCTTGAAGTGACACACACAGAAACAGATCTAAAAGTACATGATATTATTATCTTCGATAAAAATATGAATTTCACTTCTTTCGCAAGTATAATTAAATGTATAATTAAAATATAACTGTAGTAGATGATTGAATTTTTATCTTATTGTTGACTAGCAAAGGCACCCGGTCTCTTACAGTCTCTTATGCGGGATAATTATAGTTTTAGGTAAACAGAACAACCTCAAGAAGTTAAATAATAAGTCAAATTGGTTTTCAGTAATTCTACAATTTCCTGCGGTAGACGAAGCTCCCGTTGTTCAGATGTTTCCGACGCCCAGATAAGTTTCTGTCTTCTCTGACCAATACTCATTCATTTCTTCGGTGGCATTTCGATAGATATCAATTAACATGTATCCTTCGAACAATTATTATAGAGCATGATACAGTATGCTAGTTGATTTGAAGAGTCGAGTTGATTTATGCTTTGTTATCGGTTATGCCGTAGTAGTCTGCTAACTCTCCATTATCTCCAGTTACTGCTCATTTTTCAAGATTTTCAAGAGATGGTTAAGTTCTAATAACTATCAGTTCTAAGAAAAGCCCGAACAATAGGAATTCTATGTATTGTTACAAATTACAAGTTTTGTTTTATAATTCGCAGAGGTGGGATGGAATCTTTGCCTTATAATGCATACTTTGCCTTGCGATACCTCTTATTAGTATGCCCTGCCATCATCATGAATATCGATTTATTATCGATAATTATTATTTTTTCGATATCTGAGGTAGACATGACCTTCTTCTTGCTTTGAAGATCAAGTGTGCAAAAATTTCATCAAGTTCGGAATAAAACTGTAGATTTTATAAGAAACAAACAAATACACCTACAATCGCTCTTCTTTATATAAAGAGACTAGCAGAAGCCCCCGGCGTTACCCAGGATAATTACAGTTGTAGGTAAACAGAAGAAGCTCAATAAGTTAAATAGCTCATTTGGTTTTCAGCAATTCTAAAATTTCCTACTGTAGACAGATGTTTCCGAGGCGCGGATAACCAGTTGTCTTCTCTGACCAATACTAGTTCTTTTCCTCGGTGACATTCCTTCGAACGATTATTATAGAGCATAATACAGTATGCTTGTTGATTTGAAGAGTCAAGTATTCTGCTTTATCGGTTATGTCGTCAACTGTCGCCCGAGTAAACTGCTTCCTCAGTCACCTTTCCACTCTTTCTCTGCTAGCTCTCCATTATCTCCAGTTACTGCTCATTTTTTAAAGATTTTCATGAAATGGTAAGTTCTAATAACTATCAGTTTTCTAATAAAAAAAAAAAAGCCCGTACAACAGGAATTCTATGTATTGTTATAAATTTTGTTTTCTAATTCTGTATTAATAAATAATAATAATAATAATAATAATAATAATAATAATAATAATAATAATAATAATAAATATTTTAAATATTAAAAAAATAAAAATAAAATATTTTTTTCGCCTGAGCTATGTTGATTAACAATTGTTGATTTTATATTTTCCCATGTTACAATCTCTTTACTTTTTTTTCCGCCATTAGTCATTCGGAGTTCTCGGTTAGCCGCGTTCCTTCGTTTTTAACGTCGCTCTTCCTCGAATTGCTAAGAGCGGAAAATTTTTTAATGGAAGTTAAAAGAAGAGTCTATAAATAAGATCGCCTCCTCCATCCCGGCCTCCTCCTCCTCTTAAAAAGAAGCTTCTTTTATTTTCTGTGTCTCTGCCTTGTTGGTAGAGTGTCTGTGAGAGTGGCGCTGCCTGACGGAGAGAGAGAGAGAGAGAGAGAGCGCTTCTTTGCGTCGTACCGTATATCGGGCGGGTAATCTGCAATGCTGACAACCGGTTGACTATCGCCCTCCCCTGCATTAGACGGAGGTATTTCCGCTGAGAGAAGAAGGAAACTCCCCCGCATGTTTAATGAACGTTTTGGTGTTGGGTGAAGAAGAAAGCGATGGAGTTTATTTTTTTTTATTTTATAATTTCTTCTTCTTGTTCCTTATTCGTACGTTGTGATCGATTATCATGTGATTTCATCCCATTCCTTTTGTCGTTTCATGTAGATGGTTCGATAAGGGGCATTAACAAGCGTTAAATGGCCCGACAGCCGCAATCGGATTCGATTCCTAATGGAGATGAAATGTTTTTCTGCGGCGAGTTTCAATAAAAATGGTTTCGCATTTAGGATTGGTTGCAGCAATCGATTATCTCGGCTGTGTCAGTTTTTAAGGTCGTAAAAACGAAACTATTTGGGTAGGGAGCAGATCGTTATGGCGAGAGGTGACCTATATTCTTTATAACGTAAACTTTTTTTTAATGTCGACTTCAGGGAAGTTCGTTGAAATTGAAGTTTGCTTGAATTTAAGCAAATGAATACCCTACGGGATTATTTGCACTCGTTATCATCACGAGTTGCGATTAGTTTTTTTTATCATATTGGTATCTTAATTCTCTTTAGCAATTGACGTTCCAGTCATCCCTCGGGAGCAGTAATGAAGCAAGGATAAAGGGGCTCGTCCTTAATTGATTGTATGCTCTTCTTATCAGAATCAGATATTGATAATACGGGAGACGATTCGTATGGAAAGATTTCTTCAAATATAAGGAGCGCAGATTAGTTCTACTTGCTTTCCTTCCTGCGAGCATAAGCTATCTCTCGTTAGGTTTTGAAATTATTTTTTAATCATAAGTTTTGATATTATGGCAAGGGATTAAGTTTTTCCCATTCCTCCTCCACCTCTTTGGCGAGATTCCAGAGGCTGCTTCTGTGTGACTTCTGCCCACTCGAGTGCAAAAGCTCCTCATACATTTACCCTTTTGCGCCATTACTGGCAGGGAACAAATGTTTCTTTATTCACGTACTCGAAAAGCTTATGTAGAACGCCAATTTAATCAATATTGATAGAGGAAGTTATATTGAAGGGTGGAATAGGAGATATGATTAGTAAAGAATCGAGTGACTAGTTGTGGAGTGAAGAGCAAACAGCGAATGGTAGATTCATCCGGGTTTTTGGAGGTCTTTGCTTTGCAAATGAAAAGGTTTGCCAAAAATGGTTATATCGAGGAATTTTGATTTTTTCGGAGTCTTTCTCCCGCCAAATGACTTTTTTTGGTATTTGCATCCACGATTGCATCCAATTACGACATCTAGATTTGGATGTACTCCAGAAGCGAACGTTTATTGTAGTTAGTGTTTAAGTTTTAAGCAGACCACAGAGTAATATCTTGGTTATGATGGATGGAAGACACTTCCCTTGCGTTTATTATCTAATTTATCTTTTAATGGTATTTTTTCTTCTCCGCCGGATTTGCGATGCATTGCCTCCGATGAACGAAACGTGTATTTATAGAGATCGCAGCAGACAGCCGTCAAAAGTGTGGTTTTGCTCTAATTCTCGATCAGAATTCTGGGAGAGGAGCGATTATTTATAACGGGTTAGACGGAGGGGATGAGAGAAAGAAAGATCGAGAAAAGTTTTTTTTATTTATTTTATTTTTTTTTTCCCGTTTGGTTTCGTTAAACCTTCGAGAGAAGCCTACGTGAAAAATCTCCTTGCTTGTTCATTCATGAGAAAGACTGCAGTATTGATCTGGAGGGAATCTCGTTCTGCAATTGGACGGACCGCCGCCGTCACGTGCGAGTTAAGGACACCTCCGTAAACATTTCAGTAGTTTTCATGTATAAAAAAAATATTTTTTTTTGAAGATTCTGTATCTCGGTTTGTTTGTTAATTTTATTATTGCGCTTCTTCATAAAGGGGAGGGTTGGTTAAATGTTATTATGAAAGTATCTTATCGCGCTTATCTTAGATAATTTAGCAAAATTTGTTCTGTCATGGTACTTATTGTCCTTTGCACGCACTCCAGTATGTATCTTTTTTTTTTTTTTTTTTTTTTTTTTGAAAGTGAAAATTTTAAGGTGTGTTTCAGCTCCTCGCGTGTTTTATCTGGCTGTTGTTTTAACGCTGGGGTTATTGGAAATTGAATACATGCAGGGAGACAACTGGCGGCAAACTTCAGAACTGCTTCTTATCTGTATCTTAGTGTTGTTATTTATTTATTTGAAATATATGATACAGAGTCAACATAAATAGAAAATAATAATAAATATTATTGGCTGGAGTTGTTGAACTGATAAGAGTTTCCGGCGAAAGCTTAGGTATTGACGCATTGTATACGATGCTACTGGCAGTGACGTCTTCTGCAACTCTGGAAATGTTATGATTTCAGAAAGTTGACTTTTTCCGTAGAAATTTATGGAATTCTTCGACATTTCTGTAGTCAGACTTCAATATTTTGTGATCTTTCTTGTTCTTTATCTTCGGTTCTGGCGTCCCATGGAATTGCAATATCAATTATCCAAACTTACAGATTTTCACTTACTGCGCTATCTACCAAAAAATACTAGACGAATTATCCTGAAACTTCAGGGGTGTAAAGAGCATGTTACACCTCATGTGTTTCAGCGAAGGGTTTTGTCCCGAAGGCAAATAGGGGACCAGCAACGAACTGGACAAAAAATTAATTAAGTTCATAATGTCCATATACCACTTTCAGAATGATAATTGAGCACCATGTAATGTGGCCAGTCAGCTAAAAATTTTAATATCTGTGGGGACAGCAATGATTATTGTTGCGGCTGTAAAGTATGCTTGGGTATCAACATCCATGCCTACTGTAAATACAGGGGTCCTATTAACACGGGTCCAATTTTTTGACAGGATTGACCTAATATGTATATCACACGCCTTAACTTTGACAGGATTGACTAGAGGCTTGAAATTTTCTACACATGAATAACAAAAGAGCTTGAATGACTAACGCTATGAAACCTGTCCAATTTTGGAGTATGCTCCTTCAAATTTGGAGAACTGTGAACTGTAATTACTAACAAAACTATTGACCAGTCGTGTGTTAAATTCTTCCCCGATTTGATTCATTATTTTTTCTAAGATATCGTTAAATGTGGTATAATAAAAATTCTGTCTGTGTGATATTCTAAATTAACAAACAATCACAATGGCAGCTTTGGATCCTCTTCTGCAGCACGATAACGCCCGTCCACACTTTGCACCTTGCGACTTTCACCACTTCCCAAAGAGGAAAGAGCACCTTAAGGGGCACGAGTTGCGTTCTGACGACGAGGTGAAACCTGCCGTTCGATCTTGGTGTCGACAACAACCCCGGAATTCCCCTCCGACGGGTTCACCCGACTAGTCACGCGTTGGTACAATGCGTGGAAAGGGATGGGACTATGTCGAAAAGTGAATAGTGCATCACATAGAGGAGAAACGTGAGTATCAGATGCAAAAAGAATTTTGAAAATCGGTTGCACATCATTCGCATGTCTCGCGATCCCCCCCCCCCTCAACTACCCACTTGTTACTTAATGCCCCCTCTAATATTTTTCAATACACATGCATAGACTCTGTCCCCATAGGGCTGCTGCCACCAAAAGTTTACTTGTGCATTAAAAAATTTTGACTTCGGATTCTTAAAGACCATCAAAAAGTAGAATAGGAATGTCTGCAGACCCACTCTCTTTGTCTTCATCGAAAAAATTGGGCTCAAAAATTTAAAAGTTCCAGACTTTCAGACCCTCTATCTCCTAAACGGTTGGATCAATTGAAAAAACCACCAAGAATAAAACATTTCTCGAATATTGTGTACAATCTGAATATACCATTAAAAATAGGGGTTCCTATCTAAGATTTCAAAGTCACCCCCTCCCCCCCAGCTCCCCTCACAAGGGGGGGGGGTAATTTTTTAACTAGTGAATTCCCCCCCGCGAAATAATTTACTTTTGATTTTGGGCATTTTTTCGTACAATGCTTAGTTTCCGAGATATTCAGTTGTCTCAAGATAAATGCCTCACCCTGCATTATGGTGCAGTGTTGATCGTGTGGTAATTTTCTCAGTCATGGTCACGCAACTTCTGAATAGACGATTTATTTGTTGGAGCAGCAATGATATTAGGCTTTGCTAGGTTTATAATATCGCAGAATGCCCTACCTAACTTCTTATATGTTGCCCGCAACACTTTTTAAATTTTCTGGGGGGGGGGGGGTAACAGACTATTGGCTCACCCTGTATAAACGGGGACGCTCCTGACGTAAAATTTCCAATGACTGACGTTGTTTCCCCAAGCTCTTGACTGATTCATTACGTGAGATACCAACCCCTGGTTGACAGACAATACAAACACAGACGTCATCAGGGGGGTTTTTTATGACCATTTGGAAAATATTTCTTGTTTTTTTTTTTTCCTTTTTCTAATAATTTCATCAATTTGAGTTTTAGGTGTTCACTATGAGTGCACTGCATTTTTTTTTTTTCCTCAACGCGTGTCTTGAAGCCGAGTGAAAATTTCACGAGATCGATTTTCGTGCAGAAGGTTCCATGTTGCAATCGGACTTAGCTCGAAATCCTCCCATTTGTCGTGTCAACAGAAAAGTTCTCCAGCCGTCTTTATCTAACCGCCAAGGCTTGTGCGTGTGGTGTATCGTCCTGAGATTGAAGATGCCTCTCTTATATACCTTCCTTTTATTAGAGTCGTCGCCTTTTTTTGGTTCGCTGGCGGGGGAGACGGCTCGCTTTTCCTTTACTCTTTCGTCGTCGTCTTTACTCTTTCTTAACTTTTCCTTTCCTTCCACAAAAATCAATAAGAGATGGGTGGAGGAATACGAAAAGCTTTCCATGTGTCGCTAGTTTTCATAACATTTCCACAAATGCTGGTTTTTTTTTTTTTAGGGCTCTGGAGGTTTTTTCTCCTCAAGGGATGCAGACCGATAGGAGATGGATTCATTTAGAGGAAGATACGTGCTATAAGTTGTAATCGATTATCGACTGTGATGACGAGTTGAATTAGTGAAGTCGGCTTCTATGCTGTGTGTTTGAGCAGGAGTTGATAGAATTAGGGGATTCTTTTAGCTCTTCGAAGCTTTCTTGTTGGGTTTTTTTTTAGATTTTAGAATTTTTCTTCCGAAGTCGTTAGTCTCCTCGTCTGTAGGCTTTTAATTGCAGAGTGCTTCGTGGTAGATCTAATTTGAGCGTAAAACCTTATATTTTTTGAATTTTGGCATCGAGTTAATCTAGTTATGCTGGAAATTGGTTTAAAGGTGGCTTCCTTTGCTGTGCCTTTAAATAGACTGTTTGCACACCTCAAATTCGTGAACGATGGAGGGGAGGTTTGTAGAATTTTAAAGAAGTCCAGAAAAGAATCAAAAGAGGCATACTTGCCGATCATGTTTCCACATAGTCACCAAATTTGTTTAGGTGTTGAGGTGAGCGCAGGTATTTAGAAATCACGCCCCCCTGCCCATTGAGCCAGTTCTCGGCAGCTGTTTTGACGTCATTGTCTGAAGAGAACCTTGTTCCAGAATTTCGGAGAAAGGAAATAATAATCACTGGGTGCCGAATCTGGACTGTATGGAGGGAGGCTTCAGACTTCCCATCTTGAACTTTGGCGAGCAGTACGGGGCCTGGCATTGTCATGCAGGAGGACGACACCGTCATTGAATCTGCCAGGGCGTTTGCATCGGATGGCTTCACGTAACCTTGTCAGAGTGGCACAATCAGGATAGGAAATGTAGTTATGAACGGAACGTGATCAAATCCTTATACCATGTTCATACTATAATTCTTGATCATGTTCATTTTACACACGTTCAAGATGAATCATATTCAAGCTTTATCGGCAAATCCGTGCGTTCATACTACAAAATCTTAATCATGATCAAAGTTACAATTTTTGCCGCTAGATGGCAATAGCGGAGTTTTCAGCGATAGGCACTTGACCGCCGACCTAATCTTCTCTGATTATAAAAATAATTTGTTTTTTTTTTTCTTGTTTCGGTTCATAACCGATGTCTTTGAACAAATAGAGTTCCTTCTACGTTAACTGTTCATGGCACGATGGTGCAGATAGTTCGTATAACTCTTAAATGTATGGCGAAGCGGCATATTTCCGCCATTTCGAAAAGTCTTGGCGAGCGCATTGGATTCTGGGAGTTCTATTTGTTCAAGAATGTCGTTTATGATCCAAAACGAGAAAGAAACGAAGTTATTTTTATAATCAGAGAAGATTGGATTGGTAAAGTGACTATTGGTAAAAACTCCACTATTACCATCTAGCGGCAAAAATTTTAACCCTGATCATGATCAAGAATTGTAGTGTGAACAAGGTATAAGAAAGGAATCACGCACCTCCAAGCGTCTTTTCAAAATCGCTCTGACGCGTCTGCGAACTGACACTACCTATCTGCACAACCGCTGTAAGACAACAACAAGCACCATCTATCTCCAGTCGAGGGGGAACATATTTTCTCCACAATAATTACTTTTCAAATGCTGCTGAATGTAACTTTTTTTTTTTTTTTTTTTGGATCCATCCTCGTTTCAAAAATTCTCTCATATTGATGTGAAGATAAAAGAACTTAATAATTCATATGGAAATTATAAATGTTGGATAGGAGCATCCTGGGTGATGTCTATTCGGTATTCATTTCTTCCCAGACGCATCGCTCATTTGTTGTGGTAATGGGGGAACATGTCGGTGGGGGGGAAATTAGCGACGATTTGAAAAATCAGTTAACGAAAAACAGAAGGCGATAGAAATGTACGGTTTGCTGCGTTCTGGGAATTTATTTGCACCAAGTTTCAAAATTAGTTTCAAAGTTCGTCAACAGATGGCTTTTATAGACCTTGATAGCTATAAAACAATGTTTGTAAAATAATCATCATTTGCAGCAACAAGCTGGCGCAGTCTGAGGACAAAATTCGTAATGCACTGAGAATAGTAGCGCCATCTGTATCTGTAAACGAACTTGACTTATCCCAACAAAAAAAAAAAATTGCAGGGTGTTAAATCTGGTGATCGCGGAGGCCAGAGCGGAATCGGAAAATCGTGCTTCTTGGCACGACCGATCTAGCATCCTCGTAAGACGGCATTCAAGTGGTCGCGAACTTTCTTGTGGAAATGGGGAGGAGCACCATCCTGTTGGTGAAAGATTATATTAGGAAGATCTTGCTGTAGTTTAGGCATAAGCCATTCTTTTTAACGTATCCAGATTTGGGTGGCCAGTGACAGCAGGATCGGCAAAATAAGAAGTGAAACTTTTTGAATGCAATTTCGTCCTTTCACTTGAATTCGCTCAATGTCTGCATGGTTTTGCTGGAGTTTGATGTTTAAGACAGATCTTTGAAAGGGTGTCCTTAATTTCTTAAACTTTTTAGATTTGCAAAACTGGAGAAGAAAGTTCTAAATGGAAAATGTTTTAGCAAACAATCTATTAAGTTGTGACCTTTGAAGATTTGAGTAAGTGGAGTTCTTAGGATAGCTTTTCTTACAACATTAAAAAGGGTTGATGGTGTTTTTAAGTCGGAGAATCCTTAGATATGCCGTCTTTTATAAATTTTTGGCTGAATTTAATAAAATTTGCTGAAAAAGCCCTCAGTTACATCGTCAGCAATTTGACAGTGGGCCAACAATTTCGCTTGTGTCCTGCTGAGGAAGCTTCGCTCGAATCCCATTTTAGGGAGACAATTGGAAGAAATGTGCTTTTATACTTGGGAGTCGATGTCTGTGTCTTAATTAAGAGGACCACGTGGCCTCTTCTAAAATGCTAACTAAGTTTGGGTGGAGGAAGCCTGCTCTCTTTATTCATTAGCTTTTTGTATCGAAACTCCATTAATGACGCTTGACCACTTTTCGCGTCATCGATTTCGAGTTAAGTAGGCCCCATGTATTGAACCGCAGCTGCCCATTTTCATTTTCGGTTCCGCCTGAATCGAAGGAGAGTCCTTTAAGCCCTCCTTCACCTCCACCCCGTCCATTATTAAAGCCGATGGAGACTTGAGCATTGACGTCGATGGAGTTAAACATTAACGTGGAAGTAAATTTGCTGCAGCTATTCCGAGTGCTCATGGATCGTTCGTCGTCACAGTTTTTTTCTATACAGTTTTGTTTTTTTTTTTTTTATCCGAAGATGAATATCAGTAAATTAAAAGAAAATATTAAAAAAAATTTTTTGAATGGTTCGTTCTTCGACTTAATTTGGTTTTTCCTTTTCAGTATGCGAAGCATTTGGAGAATTGCGAGTGATCGATATTTTAAGTAATGGAAAACTGATGAAGAAAAAATGAGGATTGTATATAGATGTGTGTGTGTGTGTTGTCATGTGTAGGTGAGGATCACGATCATGAGGATTTTGACATTATCTATGTGCAGTCAGGTAAAGTCAACCGAGTAAGGAATGCAAGTAAAGGGAAAATCCTGCGATCTGGATTCGAACCATGGTCAACGATTATCTAGCTCGTCACTTTTTGGTTACCTAATTTTCATCAGCTTGCAGATGCTTAGAAAGGAGGGATTCCCAACCTGCGAGTCAGGTGCCTGCCTTATTGAGCTTCTATTTTGACTGCTTGGCTTTTAAGTCTGAAATTGTGTTATTTACGACGCTTGTAGACAGTCCACAGTGGCCTATTTAGGTGAGACGACGAACTAGAATCTAAATCAAAATGCTCGCGGACAAAGCTCACGGGCAAAGCCGAGGAGATAGTCCGAAACTCAGAAGAGGAGTGGGTATAGATTTTCCTATGCAGTGTTGCCAGACTTTAGGGGGCGATTGCATTAAATGAGGTATTATTTCTTTTGTTAATTAGCAACTCGACTTTAAGGAAATGATCAACGTAATGTGCAATAGGGGGGTAATAGGAGACTGTTTACAATCCTTCAGAATAGTCCTCGTTCACCTTGAAAATGCAACATGGGTACAAATCGTCGAAAGCTCTTGAAACTCCTCCACTGGTACAGCTTTCCATTTCCGTGTCACAGCAACTTGAAAGTGCGTAATGTCTGTAAATCTTCGCCCTTTTAGAGCCACTTTAAGTTTAGGTGGGTGCGACAGTTCAGTAACCCGATGTTGAGCCAGATACCGCTTTACAAGCGTAGCAAGAAACCAAGAGTCAGGTTGCTTCGAATGTGGCCGTACACGACGAATACAAGCCAAGAGAGTTGCCTTCATATCTGCATAAGGAGCTGATGTTGTACCTGGTGTCCGGTCCAAAAATAAAAATTTGGAGGAAACCCCTTATCGTTTTGTTTATTTTTGAGAGCAACTGAAATTTAACTGAGAGAAATATCAAAACATAAACATTGAATATCCGCCATCTTGTGAGGGCATCGAGACCCATGGCTGCCATGGCTCTGAACTTATCCCATTGTTATACAATACATCCAAACACGCAACAACTCGTTACCATCGTTATACAATAACAAGTCGAGCAAAAACGGCGCACTTCGATGAGTAGCAGTATAGGATTGCCTTCCTCTTGCCCTCAAAAAATGGCAGCTGTACCCATCATTCAATGCGAAGATATTTTCCCCTATAGGCGATATCTTTCTGAATTTTTGCGATGTTTGGCTAATAAATTATGCAAGAGACATTTCGGTAACGCTTGCACATGCGCAGTTGAACATTTAGTTTTAGGATCATGCAAGCATTTTTTTTAGATATTCCACAAAACGTCGAAAATCGAAAGTGTCTACTTTCAATTGAGTATCCACTAACTAGTAGGCCGATCATATTGAGCGATACATTCGTTTAAGCGCCGTGATATTGAATCAATGAGTGCTACAGATATTGTTCTGCGGTATTG
This sequence comes from Rhysida immarginata, assembly GCA_023313115.1. Classification (NCBI taxonomy): domain Eukaryota; kingdom Metazoa; phylum Arthropoda; class Chilopoda; order Scolopendromorpha; family Scolopendridae; genus Rhysida; species Rhysida immarginata. The sequence goes on along the minus strand of JAHWFO010019261.1, from coordinate 739,607 downwards.
TGGTCCATGTTGTGTTCACCGAACTCCAGAGTTATCTTCATTTCGAGGTCATTGGGGAACATAAATTCGACGTCCAATCATGGAGATCTGGAAATTATTGCTGGCTAGGATATCACTTGCAATGAATGCTTTTAACACAGCGCTTTTCGCTTTCCTGCTGTTTAATTTGCTGCATTTGTTTCTCGATATCCAAATTTTGATTTTTGACCTTGCAGCCGATTTAGGTTTTGACGTAGGAAATTTAGATTTGATTTTAGGCTATTCCCTACATTGAAAATGCGCCTCAAGGAACGTGTTTCGATACCTTAAAATGTTTGCAATGGCCGTATTCATGAAGATACCTAACAGAAGACTTAACAGGTCGTTGGGTAGGTTCCGCGCTTCAGCACGGTTTCCACGTATAGTAGCAAGTACCCATAACAAAGTGGTACATTCCCAGAGATAAACCCAGTGGGTGCATGTCTGTGATGATATTTAATAGCGTTTGAACCCAAGCGAAGATAGTCAGATTTCATACGAATTACGTGTGATAATGCATTACGAGTTCAGGTTGAATCACACTGCATCCAACGCCTCTCGAAACATCAATAAGATATTCGGTGTAGGCACAATAAACGAACGCTGGTTCCGAAAATTCCGGGCGGGAGTGATGGACCTGGCAAATGAGCCACGCGGCAGACCGCCCAACGTGTTGAATGACGCTGATCTGAGGCGATCTGTGGAAGAGGACCAGTCAAAAACTGTTCGGGACCTTGCAGGGGATCATGCTGTATCAGCGTCGACTGTCAGTAGACACGTTAGGACCATCGGCAAGTGAAAAAGCAGGACAAGCGGCTCCTATACGACAATAGGAAACGGTCAGCACAGTGGCTGGATGCTGATGAACCCCCGCGACAGTTCCCTAAACCCCCGTTGCGCACAAAACTGGATGATTTTCTCCAGAGGAAAACATTCCTAACCCAAGCAGACGTCGAAAACGCATTCCGGGAGTTTGAATCCCGTGACCATGGATTCTATCGGAGAGGGCTCGGGAAGCTGCCAAATTGTTGGCAACAATGTTTGGATTGCTTTGGGGGTTATTTCGAATAGCACGTGTGAAGGTGTCCTTTAAAGATGACCTCTGCAATCCGACATTTGATTGATATGCAACGACCTAATGCTTTCCTCTGAAGACCCACTCCAGGATTTGATTGGGTTATCTACGAGTCTGAAATTGTGTTATCAGTCTTTGCGGTCGAGCGAACATTTTTTGGCGTTAATTGAGGGAAAACTGAAAAGATAATTGAGACAAAAAATGAGGACAGAAAAAAAAAGGAAGGAATTACTTTGTGAATGGTTCGGACGGGAAATGGAAGACCGGAGGAGCTTCCGGCGGAGGAAAGAGGAAATCGGCTGGAAAGAATGGGCATGGAAAACGAAAATATTGGAAAAAAAAAAAGATTAATTTAGAAGTTTTAAATGAAATCACTAATGAGTTAATTCATTCAAATTGTTTTTCTTTGTTCTGGGTCTTCCGAAAAACGCGTTGAAACTTAGAAGTTCTGTTCGAATGCTGAGGAGATAATGTAAAAGTTGCATGAAATTGTTGTTGTTTCTATGTATAGAATCTATGACAGTTTTTTTTTTTATTATTATTTTTCCTAAGCTCTTTATTGCGTTCGGTTGGTCGTAATGCGATTTACTCGCCTTTTCAAGGCAAGAGTAGCAGGAGGAGGGAGTGCATGGGAGAAGGTGAGTTGGGGCTTAAGTGTAACCCAATAACCTTTTTCTTCCGAACTGAAATCCCATCTCACCTTCTTCAGGAATCGTTGTTGGTTTTAATGGGAGATTTTAATTTGGCTGTGTATACTTGAAAACAAAGGAATCCTTTGGAGTGATGATGATGCCGTAGGGCGTTTGCCGGCTCAAGTTGTTGCTAGGGATTAATGGAATCCTTTTATTATTCTGTAAGAAGGAATTCGGAATTTAATTTTTTTTTATTTTTTAATTTTAAATTTTGCTTCGTGACGTCATTTGTTGAAGGTTGCTGCTGCTTGTCTGCTTCCATAGAGAATTATATTTATGGATGACAGGCTCGGTGGAATTTATCACGCGTGATTTGCTTCATTGCATCATTTGTACTTCCTCATGAGTGGTGACGTCATTTTTGTTGTTTTTATTGTTCATTGTTAGAGATAACAACGGGGGAGGTGGTTTTAATGATTTTTGAGGTTCCTTGTCGCTTAGATGGTTGATAGCCGTGTCATTGTAAAATTGCAGCCGGATTTGGAAAGTAATCGATTGAGCGCTGTTTCGCTGTTAATACCAGATTAAAGTGTCTTGTTTGGAAATTACATTGATTATTCGTCGCTATTGTGTATCGGTTTAGTAGCTTTAAAGAAAGATTTGCCCTCTGTTTATTATTATTCTTACAAGGAATGGTTATAATGATCCTGGCGTTGTTGGCGTGACATGTTTTAAATTGGTGGCGTTGGTAATTTGCGTCCTAATTATTACGGTTTCTTAGTTTGGTATTAATTAAGGAGTCATTAGGTAATTTGCGTTTCCGGATGTATACACAATGAGGTTGTGGGTATAGAAAAGTTGGAATTTTCCCGTTATTAGGGAAATGGGTTCGATCTGTGTTTATGCGAATTCGCGTATTGTGAAGCTATTTCGAAATGCCACCTGTTTTTTTTATTTTTTAAATACAGGAAATACACGCCTCCTGTGGTATGCGGATTTAGTAGAAGAGCTCAAGAGATAATAATGAAAAAAAAAAAAATTGACGTTGCATTGAAAGTGTGTTGAACCATGGACCCTACCCGGTTTCTTTCCATTCTCTAGTTATCTTAGAAACGGAATTGTAGTTAAAGTTTTGCGCTTCTCATCATGTCTCAATTGTGTTCTTGTTGCTTCTTCTTTCTGACCTCCTAACCTCAACTTCTAATTTATTTTTTATTTATTTATTTTTTTTTAATTATTAATTCTCTCATGTCCTTTGGCTGTTTTCACAAGGTCAAGGCTGGATTTACTTTTTTTTTTCTTTTCTTTTTTTTTCTTTGCCCATCTAAGGGAACTGAATTGGCTTTAATTGTTCGTGTTTTCTTAAGGGAAGACGACCACTAGCGATTGTCGCCCACGGATTTGGCGGAAACTGGTTCTCTGCCCGTTATGATTTGAGTTCAGATATTGTTTATGGGTTTATTACAGGATCACGCGGATTTGCACTTTTCTTTTAGAGGTCTTGCTTGTATTGTTCTTTTCAGTAGTATAATTTTTACAGTTTTGCTATGCTTTAACATAGAGGAACACGAATTTTAAAAAGCGTATGAATTTTTTAATGCATTTTAAAGCTGTTTCTTTCAGAATGTGTAATTGCGTAGTAAAGTTACTCAATTAAGCATGAAGCGAATTAAGAGTTCATCTTGAATTCTCTTTGAGTCTGTCTCGATGCTTCGTTTCCAAGAGTAGCAGCGCATCGTAGGAATACATAAGTGTGCATACACTTAATCACGAGATTTTCACTGATCTTCACGTTTTCAGGTACCTAGATTACGAAAAAGTGGTGTTTGGAAAAATGTCTGTACATCTGTATGGCTGTCTGTCTGTGTGTCAAACGGCTAAAGCTATCGAGACCAAACTGTAAACTTAAGATTATAATCTTACTCGGGAGGTCTGATTAGTTTTCCAGTGGAATCGGTGAACCGGAAGTATCAGTTTACTCCGGCGCCAAAATATAAATTTTGAAATATCTCGTTAACCATTGCGTTTATGAAAATTTTGAAGGGATTGAAAAGTGTTACAATTACAATTTTAAACAACTTTTGTTAAGAAAATTTTTCAAAATTCCAACCGGAAGTACCAGTTTTACTCTTGTCAAAATCCAGTTTTTTGCTAGTGTAGGCGAAAGATGGTATAGGAAAATTTGGAATCTATACCAAAGTGTTTAGAAGCTAATTTGAAGTAACTTTTATTCACAAGCTTTTTCAAAATTTCTATCGGAAGTAGCCATTTTAGACACTTGTTTAATTTTTTTCTGTATTTGGACCAGGACATTTACGTATAGGAAAGTCGCGTGGTGACCACACTTCATTTTTTTTTTTTTTATTTATAAAATCAGGAAACTATAAAAAAAGAAAAGAAAACCACACGCACCTGTTATTTCTCAAAGAACTCGCCTTGCTTCTCTACACATTTTTCCAGCGTTCTGGGAGCATGTGGATATCGGTTCTGTAGAAAGGTTCAGCCTGATGTCGAAACCACGTCAGGACAGCCTATTTCACTTCCTCATTGGAGCCGAACCTCTGCCCTCCCAACAACTTTTTCAATGGTCCAAAAAAAGGTGATAGTCGCAAGGGGAGAGATCCAGGCTGTATGGAGGGTGTGTCCATAGTCAGTTTGGCTGGGTGTGGCTGGCATTGTCTTGCAGAAAACAAACACCACTAGTAAGAAGTCCTGGTCGCTTTTTCCTTAGGCTTCAGGGACGTCCTCAAAGTGTCACAGTGGTAGGGTGCATTTATGGTTCGACGTTCGTCCGGGAAATCGACATGAATGATACCCTTAATGTCCCAGAATACAGTCACCATCACTTTCGTTGCCGATGGTGTCATCTTGAATTTCTTGGATCGTGGTGAGTCAGTGTCGATAACACGCATTAGGAAGCTGTCATATTGCTTAAAGTGGTATTGTGATGCTCGGAGAGTTGCTTAGGGACCCATCTTGTTGAATTTCAGCTTATTGAGGATGATGGTCTTCACACTGCCAGTGCGTGATGTTCAGTATTGAAGCCAATTGTTGGACATGAGCCCCGCCTGTTGTCCCTTTATCAGCTCATGCGTTGATGCCGTCATTGACAGCAATTGCTGGCCTTGCCTTATGAGGTTCGTTGCCGGTGGATTCTTGCCCTCCTTCAAGCTTTAGGCACCAACTGTGAACTGTCTTTGAAGTCTCTGATGAATTTCAGATGCTTTCACGCCTTCGTTGTGGAGAAACTTGATGATTATTCGTTGTTCCACTTTGGTCGACACATCGCTGTCCGTCATTTTGTTTAAACAAACAATTGGTTGTCACGGCAACCGGATGAGTGGTGCTGCATTTGTATGACCGGCGGTAGTTGCCGTTCCCAACAATGAAAATTTAGATTTTTACAACAGTGAAATTTACAAAAAATAAAGTCCGGGTCAAATTTGAACGCCCCTCGTACACTTTTCGTATTTAAGCCTGCCGTAGATATTCTTTGTCTTCATAGCCATTCTGACGCGGTTTGGCGAGTCCTTTCAGTTTCTCTTGTCACTTTTCAAAGTGGAGATATATAACTATAGCTAATCCACAAAAGATGAACATTGCATTAAAGTTTGTTATAGATACCTCTCCATTAGCTTCTGATACTGATCGTTTTATATTCTTCTTTCTTGGCTTCAGCATTCAGAGGTTCCAGGAAGATACTTCCATTCACTTCTGTAATTAGGTCTTTATTAGGGGTGCGTCAAGTACATTATTTATTTTTATTATTATTATTTATTACCCCCATCCTTTTAGCCAATATCATTTCATCCCTAACCTTTTCCTGTTGAAGATAAATGGAATGGTACATTCGCACAGGCCTACCACCAAGTCATGAAATTTTTTTTCTGGGGAGGGGAGGTCCTTAAATCTTAATTACTCCAAAATGGCTCTTCGCAGCCAAACAGTTTCTTTTCGAAAAAGGTTCCTCTCAATGAGAGGATGCCGTTTATGTCGTTTTTATTGTGTTTGGGTCGATGAAATGAATGCTTCTGCCTTTTCTTCATTATTAGAGAAAAAAAAATTAATTTCTCTAAAACGGCATAGCCCATTTGAATTTAGAACTCGTATTGCTGCTTTTAATTTGACAAACTACTTATGTCGAACTAAACAAAATTCAAAATAAAAACTACTAAATACCACTGTGTTTAATAATGAATAAGGAAGTAATTACATGAGTAATCAAGGTGGTGCTCGGCATGTTGTTCCTTAGAATCACGCAAAGTTTCGATTCTGTTCTTTGCTTCAGATGTCCATGGAGTTTGGAGGGGTTTGATAAACTTTTGTGTAAATACCTAATTACAAAAAGCTTGAAAACTGTAACTGTATAACCCTTTGGATAAAGTGAATGGAATGGTAGTTATGTGTATAAGAATCAAAAGTAAAGCAAATTCTCAATATGTGGATGTGGGTTGGTGGGCTCCTCGTTTATTCTTTCTTGTTCTCAATATGAAACTAACGGGGTTCGAATAACAGAAAACTTAGTACTCGCGTTCATGATTGTTTTATACAGGGTGAGGCATTTATCTTGAGACAACTGAATATCTCGGAAACTAAGCATTGTACGAAAAAATGTCTAAAATCAAAAGTGAATTATTTCGCGGGGGAAATTCATTAGTTAAAAAATTACCCCCACCCCTTGTAAGGGGGGGGGGGGACTGGTGTAACTTTGAAATCTTAAATAGGAACCCCTATTTTTAATGGTATATTCAGATTGTACACAGTATTCGAGAAATGTTTTATTCTTGGTGTTTTTTCAGTTGATCCAACCGTTTAGGAGATAGAGGCCCTGAAAGTGTGGAACTTTTAAAGTTTTGAACCCAATTTTATCGATGAAGACAAAGATAAAGTGGTGCACAAGTAAACTTTTGGGGGCAGCAGTCCTATGGAGACAGAGTCTATGCGTGTGTATTGAAAAATATTGGGTTTTTGAAATTGTGGCTTCGGATTGTTAACGAGCATTAAAAAGTAGAATAGGAATGTCTGTAAGACCCACTCTCTCTATCTCTTTGTCTTCGTCGATAAAATTGGGTTCATAACTTTAAAAGTTCCACACTTTCAGGGCCTCTATCTCCTAAACGGTTGGGTCAATTGAAAAAAACCACCAAGAATAAAACATTTCTCGAATATTGTGTACAATCTGAATATACAATTAAAAATAGGGGTTCCTATTTAAGATTCAAAGTTATCCCCCCCCCCCAGCCCCCCTCACAAGGGGTGGGTGGGTAATTTTTTAACTAATGAATTTCCCCCGTGAAATAATTCACTTTTGATTTTGGGCATTTTTTCGTACAATGCTTAGTTTCCGAGATATTCAGTTGTCTCGAGATAAATGCCTCATCCTTCTATATTGAAGTCATTAAAGAAGCAAACAAAACGACCATCATGAGACAGTAATGGATAGGTAGGGACAAAAGAATGTGGCCGTTACAATTGGCCTGCCTATGCTTGAAGTAAAGGTTGAACCTCGGGAGATTGGGGAGGTTTTATTCGAAATTTCAACGATTGGGTTGTCGAGTGTTTAAGCTTTGCGCTCGCTCGCGTTCGTGTAATCGGTAGAAAGGCGGCGGCAGCGACAAATCGATCGATTGGGAATCAAAAGCGTCGTCGTCGAGACGGAAGAGGCTCCCAATTCTGCAGTAGAAAATGCTTTATGAAGGCATTCAGGGTTAGGAAATTTATTAACTCGGAGTTTGTTTGTTTTTTTTAACGAATTTGTTCTTATTATTTATGCAGCATTAGAGCTTGGGGATTGGGTATATTTCGAGTTGATGCTTTCTATTGCGGCTTCACTTTTGAGGATCCTTTGCGAAGATTCCTCCTTCCTAGTAATTTTTTTTTTTATGATGATGATGATGGTGAGAGGAGAAGGAAATGGCAGACCGGAAACGGAAGGATTCACGGAGAATATTTGAAAAATGGAATTGAGTCACTGAAAGGGGTTTTCTTAGTGAATTTCCTCGCTCTGATTTGTCAGCTGTGGTTTATAAATATTATTTAAATAATTTTTTTTTGTGAAAAAGCTTTATTGATTAAGTCATCTGTTAATGTTAGTGATAAATAAAACAAGAACAATATAGGTTGGAATACTGATCAGTATCTATATTGGTTTTGTTTTCTTTTCCCGATTAAATTGGGAACAAGTAGCGTTTTTTTTATCTAATCTCGGTCATTCGTTGTGGTATTTTTTTTTTTTTTTTTCTTATCAGAAAACTGCTTCGAGATTGGCTTTGTTTATTTTTTTTATGTATTAGAAGGTGAATTTATTTTTCTAAGTTTTAACGACAACTGCACTTGTCTAGACGTTTCTTGTAATAAACGTCTTCCATGTATGGCCTCTTGGAATTTAAAATTAGAAAGCCTCTCGTTTGCATTTTGAAGGCTTCCTAATGAGCTTCTTGGGTTTTAATTAATAATGTTTGTTGTAATCTTGTTATTGGTTTTTAATTTGTTTTATTTATTTATTTATATTCAGCGAGTCTATTAAATTTTTCAATTTTTCTCTGAATCGATCGACTCCGTTTGCGCGTTTCCTGTTTTTAGCGTTGGACGGAAAGCAAAGAAGGAAAAAAGATTTTATATTTTTTTTTTAATATGAATTTCCCATCGTTCTTCTATGAGGAAAGGGTATAGAAGAAAGGTTGTTAGATTAATTTGGATCACTGTAGGCGCAGGAAATTAACACGTGGGGAGAGAGTGAGACAGAGAGTAAGGAGGCCATTTTCGTTTTTCCTCTCGGACAAACATAAAAAGCTCGCAGACAAAGCTCACGGGCAAAGCCGAGGAGATAGTCCAGAATCAGGGGGAGTGAGTATAGTTTTTCCTATGCAGTGTTGCCAGATTTTAAGGAACTGATCAACGTAATGTGCAATTGGGGAGATGGAAGATTGCCGCGGACAGAAATCTTGGACGTCCCTGCATTAGGGGCTGCTCAAGTTTGCGAGACTCTCTTAGGTCTTGGTTTGGCATAGTTATTGAGAAAGCTAATACTAGGGCAATTCAAATTTGACCTGGACTTTATTTTTTGTAAATTTCATTGTTGGGATGACAACTACCGCCTGTATGCAAATGCAGCAGTACTCATCCGGTTGCGATGTGTCTACCAAAGTCATCTGGAATTCATCAGAGACGTCAAAGACTGTTCACCGAATCATGTATGTCTCGATCATCCGTCTTTGCTTGGAGAATGAACCTCGTAAGGCAAGGCCAGCAACTGCTGTCCATGATGGCATTATCGCACGAACAATTGAGCTGATAAGGGACAACAGGCGGATTCATGTCCGAGAATTGGCTTCTGTACTGAACATCAGCACTGGCAGTGTGGAGATTATCATCCACGATGAGCTGAAATTCAACCAGATATGTGCCAGATGGGTCCCTAAGCCCCGGGTGGAAACCTATTCCATGCTGCTGCTGCTGCGATATGACAGGGAAGGTGGCAGCTTCCTAAAGGCGGGTTCACATTCAGCGACTTCGCGTCTAAATCGCCGTGTCTGGCTGGCGCATTGGACGCGATTTGGGTTGCCGGAGCCGTTTTACATTCAGCGAATTCGCGGCGGAAAGCGGGTTAGGGCCGACAACGGCGCGGGTTTTCGAATTCCAACCATGTTGGAATTTTCCGAAGTCGCTCCTAATGCGCAGCCAATCAGCTACGAGTGAGCATCTCTCCAGTCCCAGAATCCTTAGCAACTGTTTCTAACCCACTTCCGCCAGTCAAATCGGCCATATTGAAATTCGCCGATAGCGTGTTTTCTGTGCACGTGTGCCTCGTTTTCTATCATTTTTCCTAATAAAAAAATATAATATATACAAGTACACGATGCCACCAAGCTGTGTCAGACGTGAACTGTGGCGATCCGTGGTAACGAAACGTGAGCTGGGAAACAAAGCTGTTTTCAAATCTTTGTCCCCATTCTCGCCTATGGTCATGAATCTTGGGTAATGACTGAAAGAATGCGATCGCGGGTACAAGCAGCTGAAATGAGATTCTTGAGAGATGTGGCAGGTGTTACCCTACTAGATAGAGTGCACAGCAGCCTAATAAGGGAGTCTGTGTGTTGAGCCGCTACTTCTCCGTGACACGGATACCGCAAACTGGTCCTCCTAGGGAGTTATTTTCCAAACTGGTGCGTAAGAGACCAAGGGGTCGGCCTAGTGGAGAATCTGGGTTCGAGTCGCTTGGCTATTAACTTGAGGACATGCGCCTGATGGCGGAAGATCTCGGTCGCTGCAGATCCTGCATAGGGCTGCTGTCCCCCGCGATCCACACGGATATGCGAGTTTGAATTGAAAAGTAAAGTAAAAAGTTGGGATCCCCCTGGCTCCTCTCACAAAGCGAAATTCGAAAAAAAACCTAACAGAAATTGGTTTTTTGGAAATAACCCCGAGAAGCTTCCTTCTGAGTTTCGTTGCTTTATTTTTATTCCTCGCGAACTTGTATCAAAAAATCTGAAAAATTTGTGATTCCTCCCCCCTCCCCCCTCGAAAAAATTGTTTTTTCAGTTTTCGCACGCTTAAAAATTCGAATATCGAAAAACGGGGAAACTGCTTTTTTGGCACGGTAGCTAGAAACCTTCCTGCAAAATTTCGAAGACCTGCGTTCATTGAGGGCGGAGCCAGGCGACCGAACGTGCAACTCCTTGCTGTCCCCCCCTCCCCTAGGGGGGAGGGTAATTTCGAAAGACCTCGTCTTAGCACGCTATCTGCCCCTACGCTATCCGTCCAATGAGCCCACCGAGTTTCGAGTTGGTGGCTTATAAGAAAAAGATAATGGGGTGACGTCAACGGCAAAAATGGTTTGGAAAAATATTTGAAATTTAATCTAGCAAGGGATGAGCCTACAGCACAAAGATCCATGCCCTCGGCGTAATTCGAATCCGCAACTCGAGAGCAACAAGACCTGCGCCTTTCTACGTATTTCATAACTCGAACGCGCTCGAATGGAGTGTCTTTTATTTTGTGGACTTGTTTTAACGATGTCATGTTTCGTGGCTAATGACAGCTTTAGGAGCCTTGTAATCCCTTCCACGCGAATGGGCGTCTTAATCACGTGACATTTCGGTCTTCACCGCAGACTGTACATGTTTTTCTTTTTCATTGTTGACGTATACGCGTCGTTAAGCAATTCCGCTCCTTTCTTGCATCTTGGGCAATTAGAAATCCTGGAACGTTGTTTTTCCCCTGTCGCCCACCTATTGACATTTTAAACGAAAAAGGACTTCTTAATTCCTACACCCACCTTGCAATGAAGGTGTCGTGCGTGATAGGTTAAGACAGTAAGGTTGGAAACGGCGAATCGACGAGAGCGCTGCCTTGTTTGAGTTTTGCTTTCTTTTTTTTTTCTTTATCTTTTTCACTTCATCTTTGCGTTGCTATGTCAACGGGATGCTGTCTCCTTTCTCTTTCTCAAAAGAGATTTTCGCGTGCGAGGCCGATGCTCTCTGTCGCTGAAGGTTGCTGCCGCCGCTGTTGTTGTAAGTGGGGCACGGCAGATTGATCGAGCGAGGTTCAGTTTGACGTTCTTGGGATTCGTTTTTTGATGGGATGAAAAGCCTTTCGCTTTTTTGATGGGGCGATTGGGTGGTGTTGCCATCCTTTTATTCCATTACTCTTTGCGAAGTATTAATTCAAGGAAAAGGGTAGTTTGACGTCACGCGTTAGATGAGTAATGAGATTAAAAGGAGAAACTAAGCAACGTCAGGTGGGGTTTATTCGAGTTTTATTGGGTGAACTGGGTTTATATTAAATGGAGGAAGGGGGGTGTTTTAATGTAAATTGGTTGAAAAGAGATGAGTCTCCTGCTAGTCATCTCTCCTGGACTCGTTTTTGTTGTTTACGACCTTTTAAGGGTTCCCCGATAATGTCTCATCGTCGACGCGCAATGCAGAGGAGTCGCCCTCCTTTCTGTCGCTTTTTAGTCTTGTTTATTTCACGATCACTAACGGAAGGGTCCTCCTTTTTTTTTTTTTTTTTTTTTAATTTTTTCCTATGAACTTGTTTTCTCGGAAGTGCACTACGCGAAGCCAGACGTCGCCGTCTTCGCGATTTTTTTAAATGATGGCAAATTTGCGTCTCTTCGGTGCTAGGATTATTGTTGTTGATTTGGGATTCTAAGAAAAGTGGAATATTTCTCAATCTTGGATGTATTTCGAAATGTCGTCATCGCTGAGACGTCATTCGATCTGATTGCGAAGCTGCTCTAGTGGAAAGCCTTAATACAGGTCAAATTCCACTCGTTTGCCATTGATTAGCTATTTCAAATGGAACTCCAATTCGCCGCAAATTGTTCATGCAACGATGCCATAATGATCACCAAGTGTTTTGCATATATTCTTTGCCTTTTCTTCGAACCACATTAGCATAGCTTTTTCCACATGTTATCTTCTTCTTTTGAACTTGTTGCAATTTTTGGTGTGGTTCTTCCAAAATGTTGACACTGTTGAAGGTGTGATACCAAATTTAGTTGCAACGTCCCTCTTCGCTTTCCTCGAATCTAGAGTAGGGTAACGATTTTAAGTTTTTTTTTGTGGAAGTACCCATGCTTATGTCTAGTGGGCAGCTTGACAGTTTGCAAATGCAGAGATGCGTACAAGAGCGGTGACCAGCTTGTAAAAGAAACCCGGAAGCGATTCTAAAATGCACCTAACCCTTGGAAGTGGTGGGAAGGTGTGGCCTTGCTTTGGTATAATTTAGTGATGTCAAGATCCGGATATCCGGATCTTTTTTTCGGACCTAGGTCCGAGATCCGAGAACCGGATGTTGGTCAGAAATCCGAGATCCAGAACTTGGATCCGAGATCCGAAAATCGGATCCCAGACAGGAAATTGTGTATATGCAAACTTTTTCTGAAAGCAGTTTATAAAAGCTTTTATTAAGTGATAGCCTAGTCCTCTTAAGTCCTAATTAGTCTTAATACGCATCCAGCGAAAGGATCCGAAATCCGGATCCGATATCCGAGATCCGAAATCCGGATCTGCTATCCGATATCCGAAATCTGGATCCGATATCAGAGATCCGGATCCAACGGACATCACTAGTATAATTCGCGATATTAAGAAACCGAAACTTAGGGTACTGCCAACTTGCGATTTCGGGTTTCTGGCTACTATTTTATGGGTGTGGTCAAAAACCCTCACCGGTGAGAGAATGATGACGTAATTTCTCACTGGACTAACCGTCTTTTTCTCGGTGAGGACGGTTAGGCATAGCAGCAAGTTAGGTTTTTGACCGCGTTAAGATGACGTCACAGTTTTCTCACTGGGATTTCTGACCGACCAAACCCTAACTCTTCTCATTGGTAAGAGTCTTTGACCTTAGCCTATAATGTCATTGGTCGATTCGCGACAGCATCGAATGGCAAACTACAGCCGGAAGTAAGCTATACCCAGACCGGATGTTTACATTTTGAACAAGGTGAATAGGATATCTGCAAGGGGCAGAAAGAAAATCGTTATAACGGAATTTGACTTGTAGTGAGTTTCGTGAAGTCATATTGGCGGCATACATTATGATGAAAGTATAGGAGAAAGCACTGCTGGAGATGATGAAGTAAAGGAGGAAGCATTGCTGGAGATGAAGAAAGTAAAGGAGGAAGCTCTGCTGGAGATGATGAAGTAAAGGAGGAAGCGCTGCAAGAGATGATGAAAGTAAAGGAGGAAGCATTGCTGGAGATGAAGAAAGTAAAGGAGGAAGCTCTGCTGGAGATGATGAAAGTAAAAGAGGAAGCTCTGCTGGAGATGTCAAAGTCACAGAGGGACTTAAGCATCGAAACGCGTTAGTCTTAACCTTATTAAATTTTCATTTGTTACCGCTTAGCCTTTGTAAAATTGGATTTTGTTAAAAAGAAGTATATTTTGCAATCATTGTCACCACTTCCGCTCTAGCACATCTTCCTCTTGAAGATCCATGGTCTTTCTGATTCCTTCATACAGTGCTCTCTTTGGTCTTCACCGCGATCTTCTACCTTCAGGATTCTTGGTTTTTGTTTGTTTGTTTTTTTCAATCAAGGTTTCTAATCCTCTTGATCTTTTTTTTTTCTTTCTAAAATTTGTTGTTCTACAGATACAGAATCAACACACGATCTTGTACGTATGAAACTCGTTTTTGTTCTTCATCCCTCACCTCTCTAGTTGTTTGTTGTAATTTGCACCTGTTCCTCTCACAGCTCATCCCATTTCCTTATATGGAGTCGCAGTACTTTATCAGGCTTTTGCAAAGTGTGCGATTCTTCACCAGTCCGCCATGCAGATTCTTCTCTTCCATGTCTTTGCGGATAACTACTTTTCAATTTTCCGTATACCATTCTTCTTACCTTATTTCCCACATAAAGATCCTCATGACGTGTGACCAAGCCATTTAAGTCTCGATTCCCGAGTTTTACCCTTTATATCGCCAAGTTTCTATGGGTGTGTCTAAAAAGTCCGACCGGTCGCGAAATTTTGGAGCCAACAGTTCAGTCACTGTTGAGCCCGTCACAAAGCTCATTTTCGAGTCAGTCACTGGTGGCTCCAAAATGAGCTTTGTGAAGGGCTTTGACTGGTCGCGACCGGTCGGACTTTTTAGAC
>JAHWFO010019261.1:710019-725180 GCA_023313115.1 Rhysida immarginata | reverse complement strand
ATGTGCCGTTCCTAATCCTGTCCATGCTTGTTATCCTACATGCCCATCACTGCATCCACATTTCTGCTAACCTCACTACAGTCTTGTACATTTTGCCCTTCAATTTGACTTGCATTTATCTGTCAGACAATACCACTTCGGACCGGACACCAGTATGAACTTCTCCTTACGCTCATATGAAGTCAATATGCCTTCAAAGTCTTAGCTCGGCTGTCAAGTCGAATTCACGTGCTAAAACAGGGACTGTAAAGAATACCAAGATAATGGCATGACATATAACAATCGATTCGTCAAGAACGAGTAAACTGTTACTTTCTGTTTATCTTTTGAGTATTGTTGAAGTGAGCACGTGCAATGTCCGTTTGGTTCCCTTCATAATTTCTACATTTTTTTGAGGTAGAAGGTTGAAATTCGGAATGTAGCTTACTTCGGGCATATCCACCTTCACTAGTTGAGTTTGGTTTTGATTGGTGCACGGGGGTCGGAATTACGGGGGTGGGAGGCAGAGGGGACAAAAGATCTGTAATGCTATTTAGGAGAGAAATTCAGTATCTAGAGTCCTTTATATAGCGTAGGCCCAATTGTTCCAGTGGGGTCGGAGTTGCGGGGGTGGCAGTCACTTGGTCTTTAGAACTATGGCAACATGTGGCATGTGATATTTTTCTGAATTTTCACGATATTTGCTAGGCTTTTTCTAAGAATAGCTCTATACATTTGGCTAATGCAAAAGATTTTTTGGAAATGTTTGCGCATGCTCAGTTAAACGTTATTTAGTAAAATTGCTCATCTTTCGTCAAGTTTCCTGAAAATATCTCCATGAATATACGTGCTATTCTCATACAAATGAAGACATAAGTAAAAGAAGCTACAATGCATTTCAAGCTTGTGAAATTTGATTCAGTGGAACATGTTTTAAGGTTTGGAAAGACGGTGTTGCTGTTTATGCAGCTATTCTATGGAAGCGCCAATCCTCTGGCTCAGTTTGACTAATTGTCGTACATCGATGAAATTATTATGTGGAGATGTAGGAATTTCAGAATAAATAGTTGAGATTCCCAGCGATTGATGCTAACGCGTTGGAATGAATTTTTGCGTGCTCGTCCCCTTTTGTTGTTTCAGCGTCAGCGTTTCGTCTCCTCATCCTCGCATTGTGCTATTAAGCAGCGCTTCCTCTTCCTCCTGTTTCGCCATCTGTTGTCCTCATCTTTTTAACAGCAACGACCGTTTTGTGGCCGCCATTAAGTCGACAGCCGTCGACCATTAAACTAATGGAAAAACGGGGGGGGGGGGGGGGCATCATCAGATCGGGAACATTTGGATGAATTTTAACGTAATGGTGTTAGAAGAGTTTATATCCAGAAATCTTCTTTACATTTGTTTCGATGATGATCGCACGGCTCATATGGGCTTAGCAGCCGATTGATGACGACTCGTATCGCCCCAAATGCAATTTGTCATTTTCCATCACGATCATTGTCATTCCGGGAGTGTTTTGTAAGGAAGCCTCGTCGATCGGGGTTGACGAATGAATGAGAAAGTGACCAAGGGGATTGATCATCCCGATTAGCTTCCGCTTATTGATTAATCGATTGATTTCATTGGCTTCTCATTAATGGGGCTATTCTGCTCGGAGTAATTGGGCGGAAGGCCAACGCCGAGAGAGAGCATCGTCGTCGTTATCATCTGTGGCGGCCGATTCGTTCGTTGCATTCGCTGCGCCATTGTTGCCTGTTTAAAGGAAGATCGATGGAGGAAAAGGTCGCGTAAACAAGTCGAATATCCCCCCGAAACTTTTTCCCGAGTCTTTTTCTTGTAAAATCCAACCCTGGTTCGTAGCTTCTAGAAAATGTTTTCCACTCGAAAGAGCGCGGAGCGAAATTGATTGATCTCGTCTGCTCGTTGATTGGATGCGGGCGACTCGCCCCGAAACAATGGACGTCTGCTGCCCTGGGCAACGTGTCTGTTTAATTTTTTTTTTTTTTTAGGATTTAATGAGCACTGTTATACAATTAGTCGAGCTCATGATTAGAAATTATCTGGAATACAATTTTTTTTTAAACAAAGAGAGAGAGCTGACCAATTAAATGATTGTGATTTGTGGCTTCACTGCGGTACTGTGATTTTGACCATATGGTTTCGATTTAGGCCTACATTCATAAATAATTAAAACTTTTGAAACGATCTCGTTATTAAAATTTAGCGACGAAGAATGCAAAACTAATAATAAATAAATAAATAACTCAACCTGAATCTAAATATTTCATGTTAAGAACTTGAGTACAAACCTTACTCAATTTATGATCAAGCTTGGTTCCGACGGAACAGCCATGAAGCCAAAAATTACCAGGAATTTTCTGGTCAAACAAGATGACATTAGGTAGCAATGCATTTTCCCTACCGTAACACGAATTTGGATATGCCAGCTGCATAAACAATCCACACAGCATGTGGAACAATCAACTCAATATCTACACTGTCATATCACTGAATTATGACCACCTGCTTAGTAATGGGAGTAGCCACCCTTCGCCGCTACAGCTGCTGCTAGGCGTCGTGGCATGGACGCAAGATGTGTGCGGTTTGTGCCCGATTGTATGGCAGTCCATTCCGAGAGTCAGAGGTGGAGTGTCCAGCTGCCATACATGGCGATCAAGGTGCTCCCACAGATGTTCGATTGGATTGATGTTCGGCGAATTAGCGGGCCAAGGGAGCACTCGGAAGTCAGTAGAGTGTTCCTCGAACCAATCCAGAAGGAGACGTGCCTTGTGGCAAGGTGCATTGTCCTGCTGGAACACGCCATCACATTGGGGGGACATCGTGAGCATGTACGGGTGCACCTGGTCTGCTACGATTGGCATTCAAATTACCTTCTAGACAAATCAGTGGACCTATAACTGCTCCCAACAGAAGATCCCCCACACATGCACACTACCTCCCCCCAGCCTGTTTCCGACCCACAATAGTCTCATTCCATGACGTTCACGACGCACTGGCCGTCGCTCATCAATCTTATGGAGAAGGTGACCTTAGCCCACTCGTCTGTGGTTCAATGACGGTGCTCACGTGCAAAGTCTGGGCATCGTTGACGATGACTCCTGGTCAATATGGGTGCAGCAACATATGCGTCGGGTGTTCAGGGCTATACGTAGCAGGGTGCGTTCAACGCTAATGTGGGATACATGTCTGTTGGCACCACTGTTGAATCCCGTGGTCAGTCGATGGACTGTGGCTCTCCTGTTGCCTTTTACGAGTCGTTGTAGGCGCCGCTCACCCCGTCATTCGATGGCTCGTGACCCTTTACAGTGATGGCGTCGGGACGCGATTTCTGTCCCTGCTGTCCACTCTTTGTACACCTTCACTACAGCGGACCGTGAACAGTTCACAAATCGCGCCGTTTCGGAGGTGGTGCCACCCTTGCTGCGATAGCCTGTTATCATCCCTTTTTGGATGTCCGTTAAATCTGGACGTTTACCCATCTTCAGGCTCGTACACCTGCCGTTTGATGCACCAGCTTTAAAGCTTTCTCAGCCTGTTATGCTAAGTTTGTAATGTGTAATTGTTGTTGGAGCGAACCATGCGTATGCCTTGAAGGGGTGCTGATTGTAATTCATTGATATGACAGTGTATACTGCTACGCTTACAGAGTTGTGCCTTGCGTGATAAGCGAAAGAGCAACCACGTCCACCTCCTTAACGACAACGCAAGCCCACACGTTGCCATGGCGGTCAAGAAAAAATTCGCTAGGTACGGCTGGGAAATCATGGACCATCCGCCATACAGTCCAGATCTGGCACCCTCGGATTATCACCTCTTTGGCTTGATGTAGAAGACATTGGCTGGCCACCACTTCTCATCTGATCGTGAAGTGCAACATGCTGTGTGGCAGTGGTTACACCATCAGCTGATGACATTTTATGAGCTGGCATATCCAAATTGGTGTCATGGTGGGGAAAACGCATTGCCATTGGTGGTGGATATACAGGGCAAGTCAAAATAATGAACCCGATTTCAGAGTTTACTCTGTGAAATCTAATGAAGATATATGGTATTGTGAGACATGCTACGAAAGGTAAATATTCAAAGTTTACTTCATCACAGGTGTTCTTTGTGAGTGCCTTGCATAACCCAACACATCAAGCCGATTCTCCTGCTGAACCTTTTGTAGCATGTCACGGTCGATATCAGCAATGGCTGCAGTGATGCAGGCACGCAGGTCATCCAATATTATTGGCAGTGGTGGTATGTACACAGGATCCTTCACAAACCACGACAGGAAGGAAGCACATGGGGTTAAGCACACAGAACAATCTCTTTTCTCCAGTCAGCGCCATTTTCTTTAACCGCTCGCTGCTGACCCTTCGCGGTAGAAAGTGAAAATGCTGCGTGGAAACTAAACTGTGAAAGTTAACCTTTCGAAGCACACGTCTCACATTACGATACTTTAATTAGACATCACAGAATAAATGTCTGGAATCTGGTCCATCATTTTGACTTGCCGTGTGTAGAAAAATATGTAATAATGAACTGCACACCTAATGTCATCTTGTTTGACCAATTAATTGCTGTGAGAAAAAAATTGGTGGAACCGACTTATTGATTTACCCTTGCATTATAATAATGATAATTGGAAAATGGTCTTAGGAGGAGTTCTTCACGCCAATATTAATAAATTAATAGAGCCTGGACTCGAACCAGGGACTTTTGGGGTTAACCTATGCTCATAGGACATGTTTGATAGCGACAGCTTCCATGTCCGCAGTGGCTTAGTGGTTATAGCATCGGGGCGTAAACCCGAAGGTCCCTGATGCCTTTCATCCTCCCTCATCATCTCCAATATGTTAGCCAACAAGATGGTTTTTGAGCAGACCAGAGAGGAGGAAGTTGAAAATGAAGTGCAAAACTGGTTGCAAATAGTTTTAAACATTTCTGGTTTGAGCAAAGGCAATTTTTCAAATATTGATTACACATCAGAGTGTCTTTGTACCTACTTATGGGTCTGAGACTTAGGTTAAGCAAGTAAGACACAAGATTCATCTATATCTGTGCAGTTGAGATAGATTACCCAAGTCTTCTATGTGGGATGAAACGTATAGATTGCATGAGCATTAAATCTGTTCGGGCATGTGGTGAGCCTAGAAAAACCTGGATGGATCAAGTGACCAAGTATTTGAATGACAAGCAGATTGTTAGTTTGCACATTCAAAGGAGGACAAATAAATTCTTATTCTTAAACCATCTCCTGTTGCTTGCATGTAACTGTGTGTTGTTAAAATCATCACTTTCATTGATCGATGCAATAAGCGTTATAGTCAACGGTAGTGCTATTTAACAACATGACTGATGGCTGACATTGCAGTTGAATTATATCAATTCAATGACTTGTTTCAGCGCCATAGCTTAGTAAATTAGGCCCTGGCCGAATTGCGCTTCCTAACTTTATTTTATGCCCCCTTACTGTATTCTTTACAGCTCTGGTGCTTCCCCTTATGCAAGAGGCCTGGGTAGGCCCCTATCTTCACTGCTGGTCTGAATTTTTATGAATAGAATTTTCAAACTTTAACATGGCCGGCATGATCGATTTTCCTGCTGATGAGTGGGGGACTACAATTATTGCAGATGTGCATTGTCAAACATTAAGTCACCTGCAGAGAGCCATTCAGAAAATCTATCTTCTGGAATTGTTTTGATTCATGGCGATGCAGAAGCACATACTGCTGTGGTAACCCAAAAGCTACTTAAGCAATTTCAATGGGAAGTTTGATCACCCGGCATAGCGTACAGCCCAGGCCTGGCTCTGAGTGGATTTTTTGTAATTGTACGAGTCATAACACATAAAATGACTAATACCAAACCTACACAAAGGATTTATTTAACATCACTGATTAGTATTTTAGAATGTGATTATACAGGGTGAACATAAAGTCGGAAACTATGTTGGATAGATACATGCAGTTTTTTGTATTATGATCTCAGTTTCAAAAAGTTTTTAAACCCGCTGGTAAGGTAGGAAGCTAACATTTTTCATATTGAAAATGGCATCTATGAGAGAGAGAAAGCTCAATGTATTCTGAGTACCAACCACAAGTATTTTATCAACAGGACAGTGCCTTGCCACATTGGGAATTCTTAGATTCAACGTTTCCCAACTGATGGTTTGGAAGAGATGACTCTAGAGTATATGCCCCTCATGTTCTCCAGATTTAACATGCTTAGACTTTTCCTGTGCGGATATGTTAAGGATTAATGTGTCCACATTAGGGACCAGGGTAGCAAACAACTTAAGTGAAGAACAACATATGTGATATTGATGGTAACAGAAGACATGGTAGTGAGAAATTAAATATCGTGTAGATGTTCTCAGAGCTCTGAAAGGTGCTTATGTTGAAATGATGTGATGAAGATCATAATACAAAAAACTCTATGTATCAATCTGACATAGACTTTATGTTCCTCCTGTTTAATAGGAATATGATGGATTTTGGTGAATGTAAATATAAAGTTAACTGCCAATAGAATTGTTTTGCAATTGCATTCTCTTAATTTTTTTTTCTTTTCTTCGTAGGAGTCATAAATCTCGTGAAAGATCATACAGTGTGTAATGAAGGTGATGCCTTGACTCCAGAGCAAGCAAGGATATTGGTGAGCAGATTTGAACTTTTCACGACCGACTTTTGCCACCGAAAGTAGTGATGTGCAGCTCCATCCCCAGTGCAATTTTTTCACTGCACAGGTGATTGGTTGTGCAATAATATACGGATAGTGACGTGTTCCTATTATGTTTCTGGAATTTAATACACATGCCTTTATTTCAATTTTTTGTATTAGATTATAAGAAACGCTGAATCATGAAAATACGAGGATGATTAAGAGGCATACTTGCCGATCACTTTTCCACATAATCACGAAATCTATTTAGGCATTTATCTGAACGCAGGACCGATTTGTTTAACCTGGCTTGGTAGAAATCACGTCCCTGCCCATTGAGCCAGTTCTCGGCAGCTGTTTTCACATCACTGTCTCAAGAGAACCTTGCTCCAGATAAGTGTTCCTTCAATTTAGGAACTAGTCACTGGGTGCCAAATCTGGGCTGTATGGAGGGTGGCTCCAGACTTCCTACTTGAATTTTTGCAGCAATTGATCTTTTTTCATTAGCTCCCATGACATCACATGGAAAGGAAGACACTGCTGAGGTGTATTCTCATGTTTCGGTGGCAAAGATGCCTCGAATTTACTGAGTTTGGGTCCCATAATATCTAAAATTGTGATGATGTAACTTTTGCAAACTTTCAAACGAGGGGATGATAAGAAACTAAAAATGGGAAGAAAATGCACAAAAATTATTCATTTGCTGTGCTCACTTTTGCGACGAAGGTTTTTTCATGCATTTTCTTCCCTTTTTATCATCCACTCGTTTTTTTTAGTCTTTGGAAAAATGAAAACACACTCCAGCAGACATAATGTCAATTCTTGAGTTTGGTGAGCGTATGGGTCATGGCATTGTCATGCAGGAGGATGATACCATTACTCAACATGACCAGGGTGTTTGCGAGACCACTTTTCTAAATGTCTTGCCATTCCAATTGCTCTGAACTGACACTACCTACCCACACAACCACTATAAGACAAGTAGCGCCATTGTCTCCACTCTGGGGGAAAAAAATATTCTCTCCATAATTACTTTTCAAATGCTGCTGCTGCTTGTAACCTTTTTTTTTTTGACCCATCCTTGTAGTAAATCTGACAAAAAATTGTACGAGGCTCATTCATACGTAGCCAGATACATAACGTACAGCCAGATGGTAAGTTGCGCTACGATAATTTCTACTTTCCCTCGTTAGCTTGCTTTGCTAATTCAGTGGTGGCGCCCATTCAAAATCCTGATATGCTATTAGATTTCTTAATGCCGAAGAGTCTCCAACTGAAATCCATAGACAAATGGGGTCTGCCTCCTCCAGGACAGTGCTCAACCCCATACGGCATGTGTCACCACAGAGTTACTGAAAAGCTTCAAGTGGGAAGTCCCGGATACTCGTAGTCTGGATTAGGCACCAAGCGATTTCCACCAGTTTCTTCACCTTAAGAAACGGTTCGATGATGCTGACGGCGACGTGAAGCATTAAGTCAGCGCTTGGTTCAAAAGACAGGCGGCATCCTTCTATGACACCGGAATACAAAAGTTTGTCCCCAGGCTCAATAAGTGCGTGTTATAAAAAAAAAATTTGGCCTTGTCATAACGTTTGTATCTTTACTTTCTGGATGTGCCTCGTAATTTGGGAAAGAGGGCGGAGGGGAAAAAACCTTTTTTCTAATGATTTGTTTTTATTTTAATTTTTAGAAATTACTAGGACGCACAATGGCTGAATTCCATATAGAAGTGTTAGGGATGTGGTCCAACTCGGGAATCTTTGAAGAATTTAAACCATCCAACATATCATCAGACTTAAGCGATGAAGAAAACAGTGATGACGAGATGTAACAGATCTGATGTTTTGTAATGACTTTGGAAAAAAAAAAATAAAGAGTAGAGTCTTCATGAAAACACTTTTTATTTTTCATTCATAAAATAAACCTTTTTTCCTTTGTAGTAGTAATCCTTAATGATAAGATGCACAAAATACAATTTCTCTTCCAGAAATTAGTCAATTTTTAAAATTTACGCTTTGATCGTTCAAATTTTTTGTTCTGCATTAAAAATAGTTTAGGGGAGGAATTTACAAAAGAAAAAGTTAAAAATAAATAACAATAGGACACAAAAGAAAAGTTTAATATCGGAAATAAAAACAACAATTGCATATACACGTAGTGGATCCTTGAATAAAATAATTACTACACCATGATTCTGTTATTTGCTTTATAATAATAATTACATAACGGAAACGAGAAGAACAAGTAAGCTGCTGTAGAAATATACAAAAATAAATTAATCAGCAAGTCTTTAAAAAAGTTACGAGGAAAGAAAACAAAACAAATATAACCCAAGTGTTGCATCTAATACGATATTTGTGCATTTCACAAAATAGAGTTTCAATCCCCCCCTTTTCGTTTCTTTCTCGATATAATTATTATATATATTTACAACCCATTCTCTAATTTATTAAATATATATATATATAGACAATACCATCTCTTTGATCTCATTTAGGAAGCATCTCGTTTCAATCCACTCGTGCATCGTTTGAAATCATCTCGGTCACAGTCTATCACTGCGTCCTCCCATTCAGACGATAAAAAAAATAAAATAAAAACGTCATGCGTCTAAGGCATTTATTTATTTATTTATTTTTTTCTCTCCATGTTTTCAATGAGATGCATTGCGCTTTGAGCAAAAGTGAACTGTAACTCTCCGTCGTATAAATGACGCTTGGAAAGGGATGCATTTCCCCCCCTTTCCTCCCTCAAAACCATTCTCGATTCTTCCCTATGCAGCACGTGACATAACAGGGTGCCCCAAAAACCTACCTACCAAGATTAAACATCATCAACTCGGCTAACACCAAGCGTAAATATTTACAAATTGCATGATATGTCCGTGGCATCAACGCATTTTGTTTAATACAGTCGAACCTCGATATCTCGAATTTCACGGGATATGGAGGGTTACTTTTAAATCAAGATTTTTACGTTAATAAAGGTACTTACTATGAGAATACGGGGATAATGTTTTGCATTTCGCTGGCACACAAAGTCAAAATTCGACATAGCGAGATTTTCCGAGAAAATGTTTTTGAGATAACAAGAGACAATTACATTAAATTAATAATGAAGATTTAAAGAAGTAAAAAATTATTGAGGTTTGAGATAGCAAGGTTCGACTGTAGTTGGGATTTGTAAACCAGCATTTGATGTCGGGTGAATACGGACAGGGACCACTTGATGCCATATCCATAGTGCTGGGGATAATCCAGTGTGATATCACGCAATTTCAATAACGACAGTTGTGTGATGAGTATGTGTACCGTCATGCATAAACCATTGCAGAACTGTACTTCTTCAAGTCCTACCCTATCATGCAACCCTGGTCTTCTTTATTCTTCTGGTCTGTGCACTCTGCTGTATTTACTAAAGCTTCGATTTTTGCCCCCTCTATTGCACGACTTTAGCTACAACCCAAGCTTAACAACGTAACAAAACCGTCAGCTAATAATAAAAAAGGGAAACCTCTAATTCGCAAGGAGAAATGAAATACCGGATACATATTTAGGTACCAAATACCCATCTTCAGCGGAGAAAGACAAAAGTAAGATACATATCTAGTATTTCAATTCTCCTTGTGGATTAGAAGTTTCCCTTTTTGGTTGTCAGCTAATAGGTACGTTCATTTGAATCGTATGAATCTTTACTGAGTGTGCGCATTAATTGTTCAGACTTCCTTTCGTGCAGTTTGTACATCAATTAAGTGTACAATGGTAGAAGCAGAGGCATTTCATGCATTTTGCAAAAGGCGTCTTACGATTCAGAGAAGCCCCAGCTTTTGATCACTCTCGATGATGGTCGAAATTTTTGTTTTCAGATGGATAAGGACTCGAAAAAATCCGAAAAATGAAAGACGACTTTAAAAATTCGAAATTTAGACTTTTGGGGATGATTAAAAAAGAATCGCCATGATGGTTTGTGTGGGTCAAAACATACAAACCTTTCGTTAAAAATCGTGCACGTCATCTTACAAACAAAAATCGGTAAATACAGTCGAACCTCGATATCTCGAATTTCATGGGAACAGGGTTAAATCAAGAATTTTAGGTTAATAAAGGTACTGTGAGAGTACAGAAAACAATAGGAGATAAAATGGTACGTACAGAGAGTTACGCTACATATAGCAACAGAAACGGGCAAACTGCACATGCTCAAACATCTCATACGCAACAGAAATTTGTTAAGGAGATCGAAAAATTATTTTGTGATTTTTTTTCATAACGCAGGATAATCGTCTAACTAATCAAATTGATGTCAAATTTTTTTTCAAAAAAAAAATCAAAGAACGTTTTTGTACAAAAAAAAAACAAACTTAATGCACTAATGTACATGATGTTTATAATTAAAGTTCCCATACTCTGAGCAGGTTTTCTCAAAAATGGCTTATTCGAATTTGCTCAAGTTTTCAGGATATCTTAATGAAAGCATGGAAAATTGAAATGCGCAATCAAAAAATAGTTCATCTATTTCGTCGGTAGATGGCGCTGTTTCAATCAAAACGCTCAAAAACGTACGCAAATTAGTTCTTTTCACTAAACACAATGCCAAGCGAACTTTGAAAGTAAATCGCATTTTGCGCATTGCTGCTTAAATTATTCTACAAAAACGAGAATTCAGCTCCAGAAGCTTTGCGGAACATTTCCGTTGCTATGTTGCGTTCTACATTTGAAAACGCTATGTTAAGATTTCAAATGGTGGCAAACATATCGAACATTTCTTGAAATGACTTCTAATGTCATATTTTTGAGTATTTTGATTTGATTGAAACAGCACCACCTACTGACAAAAGAGTGAACTATTTTTTTTATTGCCCATACTTTCTCCCATACTCTCATTACGATATCTGGAAAATCTGACCAAATCCGAAAAAGCCATTTTTAAGAAAAACTGCTCGGAGCATGGAACTTTAATAATAAACATGAAGACAAAATCTGAGATAACGAGGGAAAAATTACATTGAATTAAAAGCAAAAATCCACGTCAATAAAAAAATTTTCGAGATACTCAGGTTCGACTGTATAGTAGACCAACAACGGAGAACGCAGATTAAAACATTTTGGACTGAACATCATCTCAATGGATCATCCTAAGCACTATGGATCCCCATATTCAAAATCATCATACAAAATGGCTCGATGCCACGAACATATCACGCAATTTCCAAACAAACACGCCTTGTACAAACTGAAACATTGACGTTAAATCTCAGTAGTAGGTTTTTAGGGTACCCTGTACTATTGCATACGAGACAGAATGTTTCAGAAAAATCGGAAACACCTCCGAAAGAATAATAATAATGATGAACAGAGATGAGTGAAGCAGTTTCCTTTTAATAATAATAATAATAATATAATAATAATAAAATATCCACATTATTTGTTTATATATTCTTAATTAATCTTGTAATAGGTTTTTATCAGAATTTTTTTCATTATAATAATCAGAGAACTACTGCTTTTAGACATTTGACAATAATGAAAGCAAAATTTATTAAAGGCTGCAAGCATTATTGTTGTTGTTGCTGCTGCTATTTTGCTTTTTTCGACTTTTTTTCCCCCGTTGATGAATAAGATAGATGTCGATAATAACTTTGAAGTTTGTTTGATAAGAAAATGGCCTAGAGGGGATTTATACTGTACAATCTATTTACACATTATTTATTAGTTAATATCTTTAGAAGAAATTAAAATTTTATATATATAATATATATATTACGTTTTACATTAAGTACTGGACCTTTTAATTTTCTATGTAGATTTTAAAACTTTGTCATTTTATAAAAAAAAAACGCAAACAAAATCAAAATTAAAAAATATAATTTTTGTACATACACAATCTTCGATTCAAAAGCCTTTTTATTTATTTAAAAAAAAAAAAAAAAAGAAAAAAGCTCTTGAAAATAATACTTCCTCCCTCGGGCTTTTTCTCTTTTTTTTTTTCTCCCCTCACACTTTGAAACTGCTTTGCAGTCATCAAAAGTGCGTTTCTTTATCTCGTTATTATAAATTAATAAATATTATTAACACGATCAATGGAAACAAGAGAACGATATAGATATCGATAAGAATGTTACTTATTTTTTTTTTTCTTTTTTTCTTTTTATATATAAAATTTACAATTAGTTTTCCACACCGCCAGGATTCACCCAAATCGAAAGGTAAATCAAATTTAAAAAAAAAAAAAAAAAAAAAAAAATTAGGAGTGTTTCTGCACAACCAGGTGCAAACGTTTTACAAAAAAGGAAAAGAAAAAAAAAATTGTCTTTGTCCAACAACACTTTGGAATGTTTTAAAGAAATTTTTCTGCACCTTCTTAAAAACGGAGAAACAGAAGTCTTCTCCAGGAATGAATGAACTGGGTGGTGACCATAACTCAAGACTGGCATGAATTGTATGATGTAAAGCCCAACAGCATCTATGAGAAAGAAAAAAACAAAGTTAGCGATAATCCTGTTAAGAAATCAAGAGAGTAGTACCAGTTTAATACGAAGATGGATCCAAAACAAAAAGGTTACGAGCAGCAACAGTATTTGAAAAGTAATTATTGTGGAGAGAATAATACAACCTGTGACAATAAAGTTCGGTGTCAAACTGCTAACGGTCGTAAGAGTGCACCAGACAGGTCGAGACATGTTTAAACAAATTTGAGAGAATCTGTGCTGCGAGTGTGTTTAAACAGGACATTGAAGAGAGAAGGCGTACTACGCACGGTCGAAACCCAAAATGGATCAGCAAATGAAAGAGACTCATGAAATGGTGACAACAGTTTACAAAGAAAGTGCTATTACTTTGAAGTGTGTTTATGAGTGGTTTAAACGGTTCCTAGGAGGCTGGAACACCGTAGAAGACGCCCCACGAAGTGGCCAGACATCCAACGTAATGTTACGACCCAACTGAAGGCTATCCCTAAAAACGACTACGCCAGGAGTTTCCAGGACTTATACAGGCGTTCCCAGAAGTGCATTACCATCGACGGGGATTACTTTGAAGGATAGTAACTGCTGTTTCATGTAAGCGAGCAATCCACTCTCAATATGCCATCATTCACCGAACTTTATTGTCACAGGTTGTATTTTTCACCATAGTGAAGACAGATGGCGCTAGTTGTCTTACAGCGGTTGTGCGGTAAGAAGACGTTTAGAAAAGTGGTCTCGCTTGTTTTCGACAAGATTACATGAAGCCATCCAATGCAAACGCACTGGCATGTTGAATAATGCTGTCATCCTCCTGTATGGCAATGCCAGGCCCCATACCACTTGCCAAACTCAAGACTTGCTGCAAAAGTTCAACTGGGAAGTCTGGAGCCATTTCCCCATACAGTCCCGTCTAAAGTGACTATTTCCTTTTTCCAAAATTGAAGGAACACTTATCTGAAACAAGGTTCTCTTCAAACAGCTGCCGAGAACTGGCTCAATGGGCAGGGACATGATATCTACCAAGCCAGGGTAAACAAGTTGGTTCTGCGTTCACATAAATGCCTAATCTGGTCCTTTCAAGACAGCCTGCTCAGTGCGCTCTCCATGTTAGGGGAGCCTCATTGAGACAGGTGGAGAAATTCAAGTATCTCGGGATTGCATTCACGAGTGATGGACGGCAGGAGAAAGAATTGGATGCTCGGATCGGTGCAGCAAGCTGTGTCAGACGTGAACTGTGGCCATCCGTGGTAACGAAATGCGAACTGGGTAACAAAGCCAAGCTCTCCGTCTTCAAATCTATCTATGTCCCCATTCTCACCTATGGTCGTGAGGCTTGGGTAATGACCGAAAGAGTGCGATCGCGGGTACAAGCGGCCGAAATGAGATTTCTGAGAGGTGTGGCAGGTGTTACCCTACTAAAAAGAGTGTACAGCAGCACAATAAGGGAATCTTTAGGTGTTGAGCCGCTACTTCTCCGCATCGAGAGATCTCAGTTGCGCTGGTATGGCCACGTGATACGGATGCCGCAAACTAGTCTTCCTAGGCAGTTGTTATTTTCCAAGCCCGTGGGTAAGAGACGAAGGGCTCGGTGGATACCAGGTGGCTAGACTACATGGAGAATCTGGGTTCGAGTCGCTTGGATATTACCAGGGAGGACATGCGCCTGATGGCAGAAGATCGCGATCGCTGGAGATCCTCCATAGGGCTGCTGCCCCCGCGACCCTAACAGAAAAGCGGGTCTGAAAAGTAAGTAAGTAAGTAATCGGCAAGCATGCCTCTTACTTCCCTTTTGTAGTTTCTGTCTATTGTAAATAAATAATTTATTACCCTTGTAACCTTTTTTTTTTGTATCTATCCTCGTAAAATCACGTTTAAGACTATTTTCCGCATAATACACGCTTTTTCGTCGGTCCCTTTAAGTATATTTTCCATCCAATCTATCTCCTTTAATACATGAGAATTCTTCAATTACTGTGGATAACGACATAATCAATAAGACGAAAACCTCTTGTCCACAACTGGATTTTATTCCGCATATACGTATTTCGAACTC
>JAHWFO010019261.1:689828-709619 GCA_023313115.1 Rhysida immarginata | reverse complement strand
AAGAGGTTTTCGTCCTTTAATACAATCGTTTTCCTGCATATTACACTCCTTCTCGCTACCGTGCATCCATAAGCCATGACAACTGTCAGTGACACAAGCAGAGTGCATGCATATCCAAATCCGCGCATCTCCATGTTCCATCTCGCATACTCCTCCTACAGGGTTTTGTTCTAAATTTTCATTTGATACATCATTGCTTGTCAAAAAAATCCTAAATTAAACGTAAAAACACTCTCAATGACAAGGTACGTCACTAAACTATTATTTCAATTTGTCATGTCTATAACCATGAGTACAGAATAATAAAAAATACGATAGAGTTGTATGCGTTTTGCACAATTTAGATCTTCCCGCCTAAGACGTCTTCCCATTTAATATGTTAGTTTCGTAGAGTCCCTTCAGAATCGTATTAAGCGGGTACTATGCAAATGAAAACTGGAGTTAATGCTCCAATGGAAGGAAAAATTCCGCAACCTGGATACGAAACAGGAACCATGAGTATAATGCTCTACCAACTGAACTTTTTGATGGTTTGGAAAGGAGAAATTCCTGATCTCTGAGCCAGGAACCACCCTATCGTTAGGCTTCCATCTTGACTACCTTGTAATTGTGACGTTCCAGTTAAAGGTCAGTCACGTATGTCTGCGAGTATTGTTTGTTATAAGGGTTTCGTTGTATTGTAGAGAATACAAGTGCGTCGCGTTTTGTTTTCGTTGTTGAAGAGTTACTTGTTGCTATTGTGTGAGCAATCGTAATTAATCCTCTGTTGGAGCTGCGATTGTTGGAAGTTTTTCCAAGAAGATCACGGCAGCTTCCAGCGGAGGATTGTTGCAATCGCGTTTATAAGATAGATATACATCATGTTGTTCTGCATATATTTTGTATGTATTAGTTTTGTTTTTTTTTTTTGATAAAAATCGTCGTTGAGTATGGACGTACCTTTTGTTATGCTCGAGTGTTCATCGTCTCCGACGATCAAAGCAAACGTGGGGGAAGTATTACTCACTATTATGTTTTAAGACGATGTTTCTTATGTTTTATCAAGTTTTATTATGTGAGAATTTGAAATCGGACTTAGGAAGCGACATCCGAGCGAGATGAATATGTACAAGATTTCGCATCAATACGCAGAGTTGGTTAAGTTGCAGTTAAGAAGATTTTGGGTGAGTGACTTTAAATAGACAAACGCTTAAGTTGAATTTTGAGAGTACTTAAGTTGAAGCAAAACCGCTGAATGCACCGCGCCTGCCAAGAGGGGTCTCTGCACTCCCCCCTTAGTTGAGAAATCAAAGGAGGTGCGTTACGCTATCAAGCGTCGTTTCAGTAGGAATACTTATTTGGAGGCGCGGGTGGCTAAGAGCCCACATACTCCCTCACTAAAATGACTAGTATAGGCTTGTATGCCGGCTAATAGCCATTAACGAACCTGAGTGCCAATTTGCTTTAGTCAAGCTGTGCCTGCCGCTCTGAATAGCGTATTGTCTTAGGAATATAGTTTATAATTAAGGGGCCCCTAGTACGAGGGGCGATTGATAAATAAGGTCTCCGTGGCTGTAACTTTTTTATTTGTTAACCGATTTTCAAAATTCTTTTTATATCTTATACTCACATTTGTCCTCTATGTAATGCACTATTCACGTTTTGACATAGTCCCCATTCCTTTCCAAACATTGCGCCAACGCGTCACTAGTCGGGTGAACCCGTCGGAGAGGAATTCCGGAGTTGTTGTCGACACACCAGGATTGAATGGCAGCGTTTACCTCGCCGTCAGAACCAACCCATGTCCCTTAAGGGGCTCTTTCTTCTTTGGGAAGTGGTGAAAGTCGCAATGTGCTAAGTCTTTCATTTTTGAACTGCAATTTTTCATCTTTGAACTGTAGGCGCTGCAACGCCTCTGGTGTGTGGTGACGCGTGTGCGGGCGGACGTTATCTTACTCCAGAAGAGGGTCATGCTGCTATTCAATCCTGGTGTCGACAACAACTCCGGAATTCCTCTCCGACGGGTTCACCCAACTAGTCACGCGTTGGCGCAATGCGTGGAAAGGGATGAGGACTATGTCGAAAAGTGAATAGTGCATTACATAGAGGACAAATGTGAGTATAAGA
Source organism: Rhysida immarginata (assembly GCA_023313115.1). Lineage (NCBI taxonomy): Eukaryota > Metazoa > Arthropoda > Chilopoda > Scolopendromorpha > Scolopendridae > Rhysida > Rhysida immarginata. Next base: position 707,513 of record JAHWFO010019261.1, on the reverse strand, counting down.
TACAAAAATAATTTTGAAAATCGGTTAACAAATATAAAAGTTACAGCCATGGATACTCATGGCTCCTGTTCATGCAATTTTTCCTTTCATTACTTTCAACAACATCGATAATTCCCTTGTGGTAACGATTAAGTGGTGCAATCAAAAAGTTTCTGAATCGGCCTATCTTGCAGGAACGGAGAAAAGCATAACGTTCTGCTGGGTAGCAATACGAGGGGGCGGTCGTAAAGAACAATAGCTTTTGATCATGTGTAGTGCCGCTGTGAAGCGACATTCCTCGAGTGCTGGAGGTTACAAAGCGGCGTTCGATGCAGTTCCGCTAAAGGCCAACATGGAGGTTCAAGCCCAGATAAGGTTCCTGCAATGTGCGCAAAGAGACCTCACTTTGTGGAGCAAGGATTCATTCTGCACTAGGACATGCGCCGGCACTCACACTACCAACATAATGAAGGAAACGATAGCCGAAATGAACACCCCCCCCCCCTACTCTCTGGACTTAGCCCCATGTGCTTTCTGGCAGTTTGCTACGGTAAAAGAACTAATTTCGGGAAAGAAGTTTGCCACTGATCAAGAAGTTATAACACAGGGGTATCCATACCAAGTTTGGCAAAAAAAAAAAATAAAGATCTCTGGGAACTCTACGAAAGTTGATCAAACGCTGGGACTGTTGCATGATGCGCAGGAAGATATTTCGAAAAGGAATACCTTGTTTTCATTATTTGCAATAATAATTTTTTTCCAGAAACATTAGTCTGAGAAATTTATGATCTAATCTCGTGTATAACAAGAATATAATTCGTAAAACGATTTTCAAATATGCTGAAAAGAAGAATATAAAAATTTGTTGTTTAATATTACAGTAATATTTTTATATACAGCAATGGCAAAATCTGCATGTAAATTTACGTATTCATTTGCAGCACTCACACGAATCTTTCCAAACACGCGCGAAATGAGAAATGAAATCCTCGCACGTCTAAATGTTTTAAACTACTGTACTATATTCTTTCCACTGCTAGATCATTATTACCATAAATGTCAGGGGAGAAAAATCATTGTTTCATAGCATTGTCGAGAAAAATCTTTTAAGCATTCCAAGAAGCTTTAGCTAGCTGTGACGAAGATGTAATTTTAAATTTGAATATTTCACTTTTACTTGCATTTGGTTTAAATAAACAGTGGAAATACCTTTGATTCTATCTGCATTCACATCATTTTTACATATAAGCCTAACTTTAATTAGCTATTTTAACTGTAGGCCTAACATTAATTAGCCATTATTAACAATAGGCCTAACATAAATTAGCTATTTTTCACAATAGGCCTAACGTTATTTAGTCATTTTAACTGTAGGCCTAATATTAATTAGCCATTTTTTACTATAGGCCTAACAGCACTGAATTTTAAAACGAAATGAGCACGTGCATCAACAAAGTTTCATAATGGGCACGTGCACCAAGCTGCCATCAACAATGCTTAAATGATAAACAAAAAGTAACACTGTATTCACCTATGACTCGTCATTAGGAATCGATTGATATATTACATGCCCTAAGTTCATATTCTTAATATTAGTGCACGTGCTTTAAGGGGTCCAGAGAGCTCATCAAAAGTTGATATATCGCAGTTAAGTTCTTCCATTTTCACGATTTAGTGCAAACGATGAAGAACTGATTAAGCTTGTATTCTTATGTATAGCTTTAGCTAAAGCTCATAATAAAGGGTCATTGAAGTACTTTTTGGGGGTCATTTTCTCGGACATACCACTTCGAAAATTGAAAAGAATGTCATATTCGTCTTGTGCTCGTCATTCCCGTTCGAATGACATATTACATGCCTTATATCGCCAATAAAAAAATTTAATGGGGGGGTATGGATCTCAATAGTCACGTGACTGTTAGATCGATTTTATTCACAAACTAATCAGGCGAATAATAAATTGACAGTTAGATAATATTTCATCTACGTTATCTTACCTTATTTCCATTTTAATCTGTCGATTTTCCTTGTGTTGGGTAAGTGAATGAATGAGTGGCTGTAAAATGAACAAGTGTAAAATTCATCAGAAAGATACACAGACACAAACTTAAAAAAAAAAACAAAAAAAAAACATGCTTCAATAAGAGTGCAGTAGTATCTCAATCATCCGAGGTGAAATAAACTAGACCACTTTAAAAATTCCTTTAAATCATTAACAAAGGTTTTCCTAATCATCTTTACATTAATTAAATTTCAACTCAGTGAGTACGTATAACTAACTACAAGTAGTGCATAGCAGCAGTCTTACATCAAACATCTTCAATCGAATTTACCTCGAACAACTGACTCTACCGTAAGGGAATTGGCAGATTGGCTCATATAACAACCTCCTCTGCTGTGTTGCTCCCGCGGCGATGGGTGTTCGCTTCCAGAAAGGCTGAGGGGCCGGCTGCGCAACATAGTAGGGCTACCGGTGTTTGCTGTCTGAGAGTCTATAAGGGCTGCAGCAAGATTAGAGGCAGAGTTTTGATTGCATGGCTCGGACTTATTAAAGCTGCTGCCTGCAAAAAGAAGGAAAATTAAAAATTTTAACATGCCGACAAGTAAATTACGCGCCATTATTTAGGGGTAAGGAGGGGGGATTAGGTCTCGTCATTTATACCATATTATACCATAGCCATTATGGAAGGTGGCTAATACGACAGATGTTTGGAGTTTCAGTAGCAGTAAAAAGCATTCCAATTTTGTTCATGTTAACACATTTTCGTACGGAAAACATGCCAATGCACCTGAAGATTGCGATGCTAAAACGATGAGACATTTGTTAGGACTACTAAGACGTTCTTACATAGCATTGAAACTGAATTCAAAAATGTTTTATCATCACTGTTGCTGTTTTGGTAAACCAAAATCTGATCAGGTCGTTGGTCCCAGTTTTAAAGGTGGACTCACCCTCTGGGCTCTATATTCAGGGTGCGTTTCGATAGACTCACGAACCTAACTAGAGCTAACCCGTGTAACTTAGACCAGTGAGCTAAAGTGAGAATCACGACAATCATGCTATAGGGAGATAACCTTTGTTCAGGTGCCCGTTTTACTTTCCGTTTTCGCGCTTTCTTGTTTATTACTGTTTATTTCTTGTTCTGTAATTTACTGTTGATGTTGTTGAAAGTAGATACCAACATGTTGTATTATCATATTATAGCTGTGCGAATACCATGATACCTGATCTCCCCATTCAAATCCTCAATGGTTGCCGCCATCTTTAAACAGGCAGAATGGGTTTTCACGAAGTTGTACAACCTCGAAAGCTAAGACCGTTTCATGGGGCTCTATCGAAACAGACGAGAAGACCTCATGAAAACCTATCGAAACACACCCTTAATGTTCACAGGCTTTATATACGAGTGTGGAATAACCCGCCATATGGGAGCTATGTCCTCTATGTAATGCACTATTCACTTTTCGACATAGTCCCCATCCCTTTCCAGACATTGCGCCAACGCGTGACTAGTTGGGTGAACCCGTCGGAGAGGAATTCCGGAGTTGTTGTCGACACCAGGATTGAATGGCAGCGTTTACCTCGCCGTCAGAACCAACTCACGTCCCCTAAGGGGCTCTTTCTTCTTTGGGAAGCGGTGAAAGTGGCAAGGTGCAAAGTCTTTCATTTTTGAACTTCAGTCTTTCATCATTGAACTGTAGGCGCTGCAACGCCTCTTGTGTGTGGCGACTCGTGTGCGGGCGGACGTTATCGCACTCCAGAAGAGGGTCCAAAGCTGCCATTCAATCCTGGTGTCGACAACAACTCCGGAATTCCTCTCCGAGGGGTTCACCCAACTAGTCAATGCATGGAAAGGGATGGGGACTATGTCGAAAAGTGAATAGTGCATTACATAGAGGACAAATGTGAGTATAAGATACAAAAAGAATTTTGAAAATCGGTTAACAAATAAAAAAAGTTACAGCCACGGAGGCATTACTTTTCAATACGCCCTCGTATATCTTGTTAGAGGGATTAGACAAAATATTTATTAATAGGCCGACGGCCCTCCTTTTGCATTAACGTAAATCCTCTTGTATAATGCGAAAAATGTCGGCCTAAACAAGCACCTAAATTTATGGGGCTGTATTATTCAAGGGGATAATATTAGCCCTGCAATCATTAAATTAAACCTTTTTTTGAAGGTTAGGCCAGCCTGGACTGTATGGTGCATGATCCATGATTTCTCAGCCGTACCTAGCAATTTTTTCCTTGACCGTGCTGGCGACGTGTAGCCTTGCATTCTCGGAAGGAGGCGGACGTGTTTACTCTGTTGGTGCAGCTTGTTAAGTGTGGCAGTGTAGGATATTCCGTTGATTGTTCCACATGCTATGTGGCAGTGGTTACACCAGCGGCCGGTGAATTTTATGCAGCTGGCTTATACAAATTGGTGCCACAGTGGGGAAAATGCATTGCCTTTGGTGGTGGATATACAGGGTGAATACAAAAGTCTGAACCCCCCTTTTATTTTTTGAACCGAAGCAGATATGTCAATTTTGATGAATAGGAAGTTGTGGGTGGCCTATCCCATGGTGCACTTTTCATCATCCCAAATATGCAAATTAGGACACATTCAAAATTTACCTCAAAAACCGTATGGGATAGAGAAAAAAAACCCAATTGCAAACTTGTTCAGCATAAAAAAAATCATCCAAATCAGACCAACCAATCACCCACAATCACGTGGCGAACTGTTTGTAGCTTACAAACAGTCACACTGCACATGGAAAACTGAATGTTGATATTTCCACCATGTAAAGCATGCAATCAAAAAATTAACATAAATTACCATACTCGCATTCACTTTCATGCAGAAAAGCAAATAAAAGGCATGTTTCAGCACGCACAAGACAGAACAATTCCAGGATGGCAAGCTACACTGTTCCGGAAATGGTCAACTTGATCTTCTGATTGTGGGTGATTGGTTGGTTCGATTTGGATGATTTTTTTTTTGGTTTTGTTTGTTTTTTTATGCTAAACAAGTTTGCAATTGGGTTTTTTCCTCTATCCCTTACAGTTTTTGAGATAAATTTTGAATGTGTCCTAATTTGCATATTTGGGATGATGAAAAGTGCACCATGGGATAGGCCACCCACAACTTCCTATTCATTGGATTCATCAAAATTGACATATCTGCTTCGGTTCAAAAACTAAAAGGGGGGTTCAGACTTTTGTATTCACCCTGTATAGAAAAATAAGTAATGAACTGCTACTCCTGCACACTAACTCGTCTTGTTGGACCATTCAATTGTTGTGAAAAAAAATTCGTGGAACCGACTTATTGATTTGCCCTTGTACCTTGTTTTCATTATCATTAAGATATGTTGCGTATCAGGTTCTATTCAAAAATCCTAAAAACGTAAATTTATGTCCTCCAGATCGAGAAGAGGAGAGAAAAAAAATTAAAATAAACATTTACCTAAGGCACGACTCGATCCGTATTGGAATGATTTCTGCTGGGCAGGTGCAAACACGTTGGCAGTGAAGACTTCAAATGTTGTGCAGTCCTTATGGTTCTGAACAACAGTATCTAAAGCTTTGGCTCGTTCTTCATAGCTAAGAAAAGTTGTTAAGTGGCAAAACATGTTTCTTCAACAAAATCAGTATTTCTATTTTAATAGAGAGCATCTTGTTATTAGCATCCATCCTTCATGCTTCGCTAAAGCATCTTTTTATATCAGGTCGTTGCATATCAAATGTTGATTTCGAGGTGGGTTCGATTTCCACATTTAGTAGCAAGTACACATAACAAAGTAGTACATTTCCAGAAATAAACCTATCAGCGACCGGCTGCCTGAAATTTGCATGTCTGCGATGATATTTAATAGCGTTTGAACCTAAGCAAAGATAGTCATGCCTTCATATGAATTACGTGTAATAATGCATTACAAGTTCAGGTTGAATCACACTGCATCCAACGCTTCTCGGAACATCAATAAGGTATTCAGTGTAGGCACTATAAACGAACGTACTGTCCAACGTTGGTTCCGAAAATTCCGGGCGGGAGCGACAGACCTGGCAAATGAGCCATGTGGCAGACCGATCAACGTGTTGAATAACGCTGATCTGAAGCAATCTGTGGAAGAGGACCCGTCAAAAACTGTTCAGGACCTTGCAGAGGATCATGCTGTACCAGCATTCACTGTCAGTAGACACCTTAGGACCATCGGCAAGGTGAAAAAGCAGGACAAATGGGTCCCACGCGAACTTACGGAAAACCAAAAAGAGCGTCGGTTGGAGGTGTGTATGGAATTGCTTTTGCGCCATGAAGAAGCGGGGATTCTTGATCGCATTATCACCTGCGACAAGAAGTGGCTCCTAAATGACAATAGGAAATGGTCAGCACAATGGCTGGATGCTGCTGAACCCCCGCTGGACCCTAGGAAGCTCATGGTTACAGTTTGGTGGAACATCCGTGGTGTACTGCATTACAGCTTCCTGCAGCAGGGAGAGACGATCACCGCTGCGACCTACCGTCATGACAACCTGCATTTGTGCATCGCAAAGGCGTCCTTCTGCTGCATGACAATGCGCGTCTGCACGTTGCACAAACGACCGTGGTGCTTGAGTCCTGTGACCATGGATTCTTTCAGAGAGGGCTCGAGAAGCTGCCAAATCGTTGGCAACAATGTTTGGATTGCAATGGGGGTTATTTCGAATAACACGTGTGAAGGTGTCCTTTCTAGAGGGCCATTAAAGATGACCTCTGCAATCCGACATTTGATATGCAACGACCTGATATATGGGTAAACTACCATATCAATTTCCTAACTTAACACCTAAACATAAAATTAAGTAAGTTGCAGGGAAAGTTCCTGGAATGTAGCATAACATTGTAATGGTAATAAAAACCAATGACAGTAAGAATCTTGGCACACACACTCATCTGTCCTTCCACCGACAATCTAAGATGTCCAAATAACGCCTACCGCAGCCACACAAATCACATGCTACATCCATGATTGATCAAACTTTGCATTATTCTATAATGAAGTAAGACGAGGTGTGTACAAAAAGTATCGGACCTTTATTTTCCCTGCCGAAACGAATGAACTGCGGGTTTTCCTCCTCTGGCGACGAGATGTAGGAGACCTGCATCTGCATGCGTACAATTGGTCATCGTGAGAGTGAGTGAGTGTAATACACGCCTTCGGTTTTTCGATTTTCTCGAAAGGCCAAAGCATCAACAAAGACTACTATCTGATTCAGAAGCTCCTTTGGTCCGTCAGCCTTCTTACTCCCCCTAAACGGCTCCACACAACTTTTGGCTGTTCCCCAAGCTCAAAACGCCGCTGAAAGGAACCCGACTTCAGTCACAAGAAGTCATTAGGCAGAAAATGAGGGCGGGGCTGTCCGCCATTCCCAAACAGGCCTTCCAAAGATGCTTCCAACAATGGCGGGTGAATAACTTTAGTTTTCCCGGCCAGAGGTCCGAAGCTTTTTGTTCACAGATCGTACACGTGCTGTAATGATTCTGGAACAAGACACCTGCATTGTTATGTCAACTTTTAAAAAAATTTAAGAAATGCAGAAAATGGATACAAGTTTTGATAGTATTGTAACATAGAACGTTTTGCTCGGCTAGCATTGAGGGCAGTGGCTCTGACTAAACCGGGCAAAACTTTGTGATCCACAATCGCTCCGTTAAACAAAGGCCCAAAGAAAGGTACCTAGTATAAAAAAAAATAATTTTAAATATTATTTCTTGGTTTTATATTTTTTTTAATAAATCCACGTCCTATTAATGTAACACGCTCGTCAGCAAATACCTCAGGCTTCCTACTGATCTGAATTCTGAACAATTTGTTCTGCAATGGATAGATCACAATAAGAACATCACAAAACTCTGTGGGAATGATGCTTCGTCGATAATCTCGATAATGTTCAGACCAAACAATGTGGATTTCATCGTTGCCTAAATGACGAAGCTTTAAACAGACGTGACGTGTTAAACGAGATGAAAGCGAGTGATAAGCAAGAACAGAAACTGAGCAGGACTTACCTTTTGAAGTTTTGATTCTTCGTTACTTGTTGGCATTCGAGTTGCAACATGAAAGATGACTTCCATGAAAGAAGTTGCATAGTAAGGTGCTGTATCGCCGCTGCTCTTGTTTTTTTGTAATCCACCCATGAAACCCGGGTGAGTCTCCAGTTCAACCTCGAATATTAAGAGTCAAGATATCACACGTCAGAAATACAGGGCGTTTCTAAATTATCTCCCGTATTATACGTATTTATACCCAAAAAGTTTCTTAGCCTCGCGTGAGTTGATAATGAAACACGTGGTTGGCGCGTTGTTCCATTTTTCGCGACAAAGCTCAATGCGTGTTATGGCTTGTGAAATTTAAGTCAATGATTACAGTTCCGAGAACGTTCAAAACAAAGGATCCTCCAAATCATAAGTCAATTAAGCTAGATGATGCAAAGCTAATCCAGATGATGCATGAATTGAAGCCAGACGACCGACCAAAGCACAAGAAGTTTGCTGAGGATATGCTCCAAAAAATCGACAATGATCCCACCTTCCTTGAGGACATTTTGTTTTCTGATGAGGCAACATTCCATACTTCCGGAGCAGTAAACCCACGTTCTAAGGGAGCATATACACGACAGCCAAAAGGTTATTGTTTGGTACGGTTTAATGCATGATCGAGTAATCAGACCTTTCTCTTTTGCTGAAGAGACCATCTACCTAGATATGCTACTGCAGCCTAACATAGTCTAGCAACAAGATGGATCACCTCCTCACTAGGGCCTGCAAGTTAGGCAGTGCCTTGATACGAACTTTCCAAGCTGATCGATTGGAAGGGATGGGCCAATCCTTTGGCCCCCTCGCTCACCCAATGCGAACCCTCTGGATTTCTTCTTCTGGGGACATGTGAAAGACCAACGTTGATGACATTGAACTCTCAAGAACAGAATAATTGAAACAATCGCTGAAATCACCCCCAAAATGCTAGCCCGAACACGGGAGGAAATCGAGTTTCGCTTTGACATCCTTCACGCCATAAATAGGGGGGCACATTGAAATTTATTAAGGCATGCTAACAAACTTTTCGAGCTTTTCTTTTTGAATAAAAAAAATCGTTATAATCTGTAATGATGCAAAAAAGACGAACCTCTGGTCCACAAACGTTTTAATGGGCGAATACGTATTTCGATCTCTTTGAGATCATTATTCAACGCAAAATAGGGAAATTAACAAAGCAAGCTATTTATAAGAAAAAGAGGGGCCGTTGATTCTCTCCCAAAGGACCAATCAACGAACACGTCGAACGTCCAATGGGAGAGCCAATCGACACCTCGTACAAAAAAATAAAAGCACGGACCCAGGAAAGATACAGATAACCATACAACTGACAAGAGTTCCACAAAACTCAGCAGCAACGAGGATGCCAAATTCAGATTGCCCTTTTCCTATAATAGCGGACTCAACGTCAAATTACAGGCATAGCATACAAAAATCCGAATACTCTGAAGAACCTTCTCGGAAACCCTAAGGACAAAACTCCACCACTGTTGCAGGCGGGAATTTATGAGATAGGTTGCAGCCAGTGTCCCAAGACCTATCGAGGAGCCACGTGCCGCAACATAAAAACCAGGTTCAAGGAGCATACGGCCCACGCCAGATTTGGTCGTCCTGAGAGATCCGCAGTAGCCAAGCACATGCTTGAAACGGGCCACGCCATTTTGTTAAAGGATTGCCGTTTACTTAGGTCTGTAAGGAACAGGAAATCATTGGACGCATACGAGACTTTGGAGATCGGGAAAAAGGACCCAGGAATATTGCTGAACTATGACTCAGGTCCCCGCGGCGATTCTATTTAGAGGTTCGTCTTTTTTGCATCATGTCTTTATCCACAGTATATTCCCACTACTCATAATCTGTAATAGTTTTTGAGTAACAAACACGTTTAATATGAGAGATAATTTAGAAACACCCTGTATATGCCAAATTGTACAAAAAGAACCAAGTTTCATAATATTATTATTACAGCATACAAACCTCCCACGCAAGACCTGCAACAAATTCCTCGTATTCCTGACTACCACCAGTGTTGAGGAGAACAGAGTTTTTGTCTTCTTGACCTTTGGCAACGTATACTACGGCTATTTTATGAGTTTCCCGGCATTTTTGGTTATCTATATTCCTTAATTCTCGAAGTAGCTTTTCATTCTTTTTAAGAAGATCAAAATGCGACCTAATCGAATTAAGTTTTATTATTATTTTTTAATTTAACGCATTTAAATCACAGACACGTTCATAAATAATTTGTTACCTTTTCTCCCATGACATAAACCCCAACTGGTTCAAAAGCATTCTGCAATGCTGAAATGGCGAATTAACGTCACAGGCTTTAGATGGAAGTTGTGGGTTACTCACCATACTGCTCATGTAATATTAAAAGAAGATTCCTTTTAGAAAATCATTTCGTTAGTTGAAGGATTACAAGTACGTGTGGATGGTTTGAGAGACAGAGAGAGAGAGATAGTGTTTTTTTACTCTCTCCAAGAGAGCTGATCACATGACCAATATTATCGAATGTTTCCCAGAGAGTCCATAGACAAGAAGAATTAAAAATGATATTCTCTCGCTATTAGCTGTCTGTCCAAGAATAGCGAGAGAATAAAGAAATGCTCAATCCCTCTCGGAGATCCCAGAATGCTCAAAGAGAGTAAAAAAAAAAAAATACGCTACCAAAAAGAAAGAGAAAGAGCTACGGCAGAAAACCACAATAATGTACAGGGCGGACGAAAAGGTTATGAACTTAAAAATTATTATTGCAAAAAGTTATGAACTTACAATCATAAAATTAACATCACCGCATAGGGCGACTCAAAGAGTTTTTTTCGCATTTAGTCAAGTTTGATGATGTGGGTGCCCCTGGTGACGCGCAGGATGTCCAATCGGTATTCCAACTCCACCCATGTGTGCCCGAGCATTCTGGCATCCACTGTGGCAATGGCAGCACGGATTCTCTAATGCAGTTCTTCCAGATCGCGGACAAGAGTTGAATACACCCTGTCTTTTATGTAACCCCATAAGAAAAAGTCAAGGGGCGTCACATCAGGAAAACTTTGTCTAGAAGCTGACGCACAAACAAGGCCCGATGCGGTGGTGCGCCATCCTGTTGAAAAATCACATCTTGCTGGAGATGTTCACGCTACCAGTGGTCAGAAAATTCTTGAACCACAACCTCAACGACTTTGCATTTGGTCGTTCCTTTCCGTACAAATAGCGATAATTTCTTTGCACCATGTTGGGCGATTTTGACTCATTCCATCACAGCACGCACTGCGCCTTCTCAGCAAGGCGTCACCTTTTTCAATTCGTCACTGATGCCAGCTCCCTCGGATGGTGGTGGAAAGAAATGGCGAACTGAAAAAAAACTTTTTGAGTCAGCCTATACGGTGAAGTTATTTTCATGAATGTAAGTTCATAACTTTTTGCAATAAATAATTTTTAAATAGGGGAGTCCCTTTTCGTCCACCCTGTACATGTTAATCCTTTAAACATATCACGCTTAAAGCAAAGAAATGTTACTTTTGCACTAATAGCTCGGTGCATGCTTTTTTTGAATCCAACATGTTTCTTATATGGAAGGCCTGTGAGAAAAGTATCCGACCTTCGGCCAGGAAAAAAAAAAATTACCTCAAAGTAGTCTCCTTGGGACTCCACACACTGCTCCCAGCGGTGCCGCCATTGTTGGAAGCATTCCTGGAAAGCGTCTTTCGGAATGGAGTTTAGCTCGGCTGTCGTTGCAGCCATAATGTCCTCTCTTATCTGAAATCGCGTTCCTTTCAATAGCCTCTTGAGTTTGGGGAATAGCCAAAAGTTGCAGGGGGCCAGGTCAGGAGAGTAAGGAGCTTGTTGTACCACGGGAGTCTGGTTTTTCGCCAAAAAAGTATGAATCAAGTTTGTTTTTGAGGCGCCAATTGCCTGTCGACCACAACTGCGGTCTCTTGCGCAGCACTGCATTACATAGGCGACAGAGGACATCCCTGTAGTACTCTTTGGTGATTGTTTGACCCTGTGGTGCGTACTCGTGGTGTTCTACACCGCGAGAGTCAAAGAAAGCAGTCAGCATCACTTTCAAATTGCTGCGTACTTGGCGGACCTTCTTTGGTCGTGGTGACGAGGAATGCTTCCACTGTGACGACTGATGGTTTCCACCTGGCTGTCGCCCAGTTTCTGGCAAAATTTGATGCAGTAACGCTGCTCCAGTCGTTCCGTCACTTTCCTTCAAATCAAAAACCGACGAGAGCACAACACACCACCTCCCTATAATGCTGATTGCTAACAACTGACGCTATTGAGAGGCGGGAAAAAATTCACGCATACGCACAAAGGTTCAAGGTCGGCTCATGCAAGCATAGCGATCCAAATCCATCAGGTTTTCGCAAAAATAAATAAGGTCGGATACTTTTCTCACAGAATATAATATATGGTTCTTACTTGAGATCAATATTATGGCTTTGAATGAATTCAATCTCACAGTTGCGTTGATTCAGCACAGTTTGAATTGTGGAATCTTCCAATTCCACTGGAATCATCCAGGGTGTTGGTGAAGCAATATTCAGAGGCTGTCCTGGCCTATCAAGGCACTCTGGGCTTGTGTGGCCAATATACTGTAACAACTATAAAAGATAATATTAACTTAATTCAAGCCATTAAAGAAATTAAAACTTTCAAATCTACTTCACACGTTATGTGAAATAATTCTACCCATCACTTTAATTAATAAAAACTGGTCAACAAAATTAAAAGAATTTTTTGTTCATGGAATGAAAATGGGTGATATGTGTATTTTTATGCCGATTACGAATACATAAGGGTCGTACAAATGAAAACGAAAATTATTTATTTTAATTCCTTTATAGAAGAAGTCTTTCGGTTGCGTGTGGAACCATTCCAAAACCTCTTCCTTCACTTCATCGTCCGACTGAAACCTGCGGCCTTTCAGATGTTTCTTGAGATCCCCAAACACGTGAAAGTCACATGGGGATAAGTCAGAGCTGTAAGGTGGATGCTGCATTGCTTCCCAGTTGAACTTTTTGATGAGGTCTGCCGTTGCTTTCGAGGTGTGAGGACGCGCGTTGTCGTGGAGAAGAAGCACTCCTTCTGTAAGAAGTCCAGGACGCTTGCATTTGATGGCCACGCACAGTGCCTTCAGTGTTTCCCCATATCGTGCTGTGTTAACCGTGGTGCCTTTTTCAAGAAAATCCAGTAAAATCGGGCCTTTGCAATCAAAAAACACGGTCAACATCACCTTCTGCTGCAGGGACATGGCCCTTCGAACTCCAAGTAGTTCTGATGTCAAATGATGTAGGAGCCATTGTGCACAGATTTTTCTGTAGTGCAGATGGTTCCTGACAATGGAGTGAACAGTTCCACGACTAAGGCTAGTTCTAGCAACCACGACATCGATTGTCACTCTTCTGTTTTCCTTTAAGACAGCATCAATTTTCGGTTTGGAATAATCAGTGATGGCGTGGTTTGCTTGTCCAGGTCGTTGATCATCTTGCAATGATGACCATCCTTCAGAAAACCTCTTGCTCCATGCCCAAACATGAGTGAATGTTAGGCAGTCATTTCCATACAACGATGAATTTCAGAAACTGAAACTCCTTCACATGTCAAAAAAACGAGTTACTACTCTCTGTTCCAGTTTCGTTGACTCCATTTTGTTGTTTGGACCAAGCGATCACTGGCAGAGCTTCGAAGCGCGAGCTTTCGTTCTTTCTCACGAGATGCAACACTTGCAACCTATTGTTCAATTTGCACGTGGGGTTTCGCAATTGTTGAAAACAAAAACTTATGACTCTACACGTCTTTTTTTTTCCCGCCCACACAAATTTTCGTTTTCATTTGTACGACCCTTATAAAACTTTCCATTCTTTAGGCATTATTTATAGAGTCAATCATCTTCTGCGTAATATTCTACTAAATTTATATTTCACCTTCATTCATACAAATTTATGCTTTGGAGTATGTTTAAGGGGTTTGGCCAAACAGAAAAATATAAATCTTATAATGAAAAATCAAGAACGTTTTTTACGTACATTGTTAAATAGGCCTGCTATCTCTTCTGTCAGTTCAGAATTTAAAAACTTTAACTTTCATGAACTTTATTTTATTCAACTAGCTCAATTTATATATATAAAGTCACACATAACATACAACCTCTGACAATTAAGTTCGCTGAATGACCTCATATTGCGAGTGGATTGCTGGCTTACATGAAACAGCAGTTACTATCCTTCAAAGTAATCCCCGTCGATGGTGAACGCCTGTACAAGTCCTGGAAACTCCTGGCGTAGTCGTTTTTAGGGATAGCCTTCAGTTGGGTCGTAACATTATGTTGGATGTCTGGCCACTTCAGGGGGCGTCTTCCACGGTGTTCCGGCCTCCTCGGAACCGTTTAAACCACTCATAAACACACTTCAAAGTGAAACCACTTTCTTTGTAAACTGTTGTCAGCATTTCATGGGACTCTTTCGTTCGCTGATACATTTTGGGTTTCGACCACGCGCACTACACCTTCACTCTTCAATGTCCTGTTTAAACACTATAAACTCATTTGCAGCGCTGATTCTCTCAAATTTGTTTAAACATGTTTCGACCTGTCTGGGGCCGGATACGACGGTAGCGCACTCTTACGACCGTTAGCAATATGAGGTCATTCACCGAACTTAATTGTCAGAGGTTGTATATTATATTAGAAATCCCCCTATTATAACCAGCCCATATCATCACTACCACACGAGAGAGAAAAAAAATAGCAATTCCATTTTATAGAGTGAATTACTTTAAGAGTTCAATATCGATTTCTGGCGTTATCTGTTGGTCTAAATTAACTAAAGAACTTCACCTTCTCTTCAACTTTTTAAAAATCATCTCCTTAGAAGCATTCGCTCGGGCCTAATCACAACTATAGTTGCCGCCACATAAATTTAACATGCACAGTAAGTCTTTTCATCAATATGCTTTGTCTGGATTTTATCCATGAATCACTTGTTCTACTATAGTAAAGGCGGAGATAACGTTGAAACGTGGAAAGCCTATTAAAAGTCATAATATAAAACAAATTGCCTTCAAATCGACTATTCTGCGTTCATTTTATCTATTAAAAAAAAAAAACGAAAATAGAAACTAAATATAAACACGAAAACAACGTTTCGAAAACGAAAGCGAATGTTTCTTGGAATAGCTAAGCGATTTACTTCCCGTTAACGTCTATTGGCTGGCGTTAGAAATGAAGTCATCCCGTCGTTCAACTTATGTGGCGGCAACTATAATTCTACAACCTCTGACAATTAAGTTCGGTGAATGGCGTCAAATTGCTAACGGTCGTAAGAGTGCACCATCGTACTATCCTGCCCCAGACAGGTTGAGACATGTTTAAACAAATTTGAGAGAATCGGCGCTGCCAGTGTGTTTATTGTCTTTAAACAGGACATTGAAGAGAGAAGGCGTAGTGCGCGCGGTCGAAACCCAAAATGGATCAGCGAACGAAAGAAACTCATAAAATGATGACAACAGTTTACAAAGAAAGTGCTATCACTTTGAAGTGTGTTTATGAGTGGTTTAAACGGTTTCGATGAGGCTGGAACACCGTAGAAGACGCCCCCCGAAAAGGCCAGACATCCAACGTAATGTTACGACCCAACTGAAGGCTATTCCTAAAAACGACTGTGCCAGGAGTTTCCAGGACTTGTCCAGGCATTCCCAGAAGTGCATTACCATCGACGGGGATTACTTTGAAGGATAGTAACTGCTTATTTCATGTAAACGAGCAATCCACTCTCAATATGCCATCATTCACCGAACTTAATTGTCAGAGGTTGTATATACTCTTAAATGTTAACCGATTTACATAGTTCACTGTTAATGTTATTGTTATTATTATTGTTGTCGTTGTTGCTGTTGTTATTGATATTAGTATTAAGTAGCGGAAGAATGAAGCTACTTATTGTTTTCACAATGTCCGTCTGTCTGTCCGTCCATTCCTTCATAATTTCTGCATTTTTTGAGGTAGAAGATTGAAATTCAGAATGTAGCTTACTATGGGCATGTGCACCTTCGCTATTTAATTTGGTGTTGATTGGCCCACTGGGGTCAGAGTTTTGGGGCCGGAAATTAGAGGGGACCAAAAGGTCTATGAGTGTTTATGCATATGAAAGAGTGAAATTCGGTACACAGATTCCTATAAGCAAGATCAACATTTACTGTAAAGTTTGGGCCAAATTGTCCCAATAGGATCGGAGTGGCAGCCACTTTGTCTTTAGAACTATGGCAATACATGGCATGTTTCATATAATTCGATCGGAAATGAGCAACAAAAGAAGATACGAAAACTTTTTTATTTTCTAAATACTACGTTCCAGAAAATCAATTTTTCGATTAAAAAAATGGGGGAAGGGGCTAAAAAGTGTATTTAAAAGGGTAAAAATTGATGACCTCAGCGCTTCCGCTACTTTCCTATACCTTCCTCGGGAGGATTAATTTCTTGTTACGATTTAGGCAGTAGCTATCTTCACGTCGGACGTGAAGGCCGTTGGATTCACGTCCAAATTCTGATTGGCTTGAGAAATCACGTGTCTTTGCATGACTTCTCTTGTTATATTGTGTAAATAAATATGGGTTAAATTGAACTATCTGACCACGGCGTTTTGCTTTTTTTGCATTTGTCACTTCAGTTGCTGCCACGCGTTTCCTTTCCCGTCGACCTGACGTGTGTTGAGAGAGGTTACCTAAGGAAAAAACCTAAAGGTAGTTGATCTGACCATGGCGCAATACTAGCCATCACTTCTACAATACTAGTAAGCGGACGCCATCGCTCCGCTCCAGTGCCCCTGCCTGCGGCGCACGCTCCCTCGCTTCGCTCACGGCGAACCCGAATATCAAACGTACCCCAACCTATTTGGTTACACGGGGCAATTGGTTTCCCCTCGGCCGGTTACAGAAGGTTGACGATCCGTATTTTTTTATTGGTCACAGAAATGGCTGCCAGAAGTTACGGGAGCTCATTTGGCAACCCAGCTTCGGTTAACCCAACCTCAGTTAACCTAACCCAACACCAGAATGCACAAAAAAACGCTGACTTACCTTTAAAAGATGTTTCCTTTCGACAATGGTTGATTATCCAGAAAGCAGAAAAAAGAAAATCAGAAATCCACAAATAGCTCGAAACCATCGCGACATGCTAATTGTGTGCGGTTGCAATGGCAACAGCTACTGCACGACGGGAAAAAAAAAGGCAAAAACACGCCCTCCAACGCCTAAATCCAGAAACAAGACACTCCACAACCAAAGGCAATAAAAGTCCGCCACCAAAGTCACGTGACTTCTCGAGCCAATCAGAATTTGGACGTGAATCCAATGGCCTTCACGTCCGACGTGAAAACAGCCATTGCGTACTATTTAATGTCATATCAATGTATGCAGTTTTATATTGATTTATAAAAGTTTTTGAAGGATGCTCCTTTACAGGCCTCCAGGCCTTTTGGGCACCTTTTGAATTTGAATTGTTATTATTATTACCACTAATTTATTGTTCTTCACTATTGTAAACAATTATACCGTATTTATTCTACTATAATGCGATTCTTGTATAATGCGATTCCACTTTTAGAGCCCAAAAAAACAGTAAAAATTTTATCCT
>JAHWFO010019261.1:674896-689428 GCA_023313115.1 Rhysida immarginata | reverse complement strand
GTCGTTGCAGCGCTAATATTATACTCTTGTATAATACGGTCCCACAAATTTAGGTGCTTTTTTAGGCTAAACTTTTTCGCATTATAGTAGAATAAATACGGTAATTGTAAATAAATAAATAAATAAATAAATAAATAAATAAATTTAAAAAAAAATAAATAAAAAACCAAAATCCTTACATCATCAAGATTATCCATGTCGTCTGCAGAATTCTGCGCTGTGGGCAGCACTTCTGGAGATCTATGGCGCAGTGTATGCCTAGGAATTGTTTGCATTGAAGGCAAGGAATTGAAAGAATTCAAAGATTCATCATTCTTCCCATTATCCGATAAAAAAGATTGAAAATGACTAGACATGTACTCCATGGAAGCTAAAAAGACGTTGAAAGTTTAAATTATGAATATTACATAACATTTTCTAAGTAATTACGATCTCTACTTCTTAATTAGATAAAGTATTAAATAAACCAAATAAAAAAAGAAAAAGAAACAAACAACCATTTTTCAAACAATGGAGAAGAAACTGTAAAATGATTAACTTGTTTCTGGAAGGAATTCATTCTTATTTGACAATGCCATAAAATAACTTTTATCATTGTCAAATAACAAACATGGGACAGTGTAAAAACAAATAGGTCATTTAATGAATGCTATATGCTCTATAATGAATGCACTTGCATTTTATTTTCCAAATTTTTTTATAACATGAGAGAAAATATTAGAAAATAAAATCATTATCCTGAAATGAAATAGCCACTACATTTAAATGTAGTTACTTGAACTTGATTGTTCCATGATTATTATTAATAGAACTTGCTAACAAAGGATTTAAACAATAGTCAAACATGATAACATCAAACTAAACAAAGCAGGGCCAAGAAGAAAAAGAATTAAACAAAATTGAATAAGAAATATACAGGGTGAGGCATTTATCTTGAGTCAACTGAATATCTCGGAAACTAAGCATTGTACGAAAAAATGTCCAAAATCAAAAGTGAATTATTTCGCGGGGGAAATTCATTAGTTAAAAAAATCACCCCCCCACATTGTGAGGGGGCTGCGGGAGGGGTAACTTTGAAATCTTAAATAGGAACCCCTATTTTTAATTGTATATTCAGATTGTACACAATATTCGAGAAATGTTTTATTCTTGGTGTTTTTTCAATTGATCAACTGTTTAGGAGATAGAGGCCCTGAAAGTGTGGAACTTTTAAAGTTTTGAGCCCAATTTTATCGATGAAGACAAAGAGATAGAGAGTGGATCTGCAGACATTCCTATTCTACTGGAGAGGGGGAGGGCAAATTTCGAAAAATCCCGTCTTAGCATGCTTTATATATACAGGGTGATTCAGAGAGGTAGGTCAAGACTGAAATACCATGTACAGTTTGTAGCGGGGAACAAAATTTTTCCTATAAAAAAGGGTCCGGAAATGCATCCTGACAGAGATAAGAATGAATCTAGGATAGGAATGACATTAGAGTAAGTGTTCAAAATGGCGACCCTGAGCCTCGATGCAAGAAATGGAGTTAGGTTAGGTTAGGAAAACGGTCTGGAAAACGCTGTTGGTAAATCCTTTCCGCTTCAGCAGCAGCATTACCCTGTGCCTTGCCATAGACAAGATGTATGTCTGCCAATTCCACATTAGTCAAGCGATCCATGGTACGACAACGGAGTTACAAGTTTCATTTCCTCTCTTTTAAAGGAGAGAACACGAACAATTTACGTGTTTAGATCCTAATTTACATGGACCCTACCATTGCCGTCTGGGTAACGCACATCCATTCCTACCTCGTACAAGTTGCATTATCTGTCAGGATGCATTTCCGGACCCATGTTTATAGGAAAAATTTTGTTCCACGCTACAAACTGTACATGGTATTTCATTCTTGACCTACCTTTCTGAATCACCCTGTATATAAAGGTAGATATCAAATTTTTTCCACACAGACTAGTGTTTTGAGACTTAAATGTATAAAATATCTTTTTTTTTTTTTTTGACTAAAGGTTCATTTTAAAAACGAGATAATAAAATTCACACAAAATATCAAGAAAACGTTTGTATTAATACATATAAATTTTTACGTATGTTTCGAAGTCTTTTAATGGCTTATACTTACACTCGGAACCAAACCTAGTTAAGCTTTCTGGTGGGCCATGAAGTACGGAACAATCCCAAGAAAATTTTCCACTCAAATCCCTTGTTATCACACGAACCTGTGATTTGGCTGTTAACAAACCAGCTGTTACGCCACCACCTGGGACATCCTGCAATATAAATTCAAATATGATGAAATACAGGTTTGTCTTGCCATAACTCGTTAATTTTTACTCTCACAGCTAGGAACCCAGATACTCTCCATAGATTGGATTTTCAAGATTAAGTAACAAGTGAACTTTAGGCTCATAGACTTGTTTTAAACAAAGTCTACCCGCACAAACGGGAGAGGTGTTTTTTTTCTACCCCCCCCCCCCCCCCCCTTAAAAACCGTTGAATAAGTGGTTTCTGAATGTTAAACACTTATTCAACTGTTCCTCTAGTATGAAAATCAATGGAGTTCATCAGTTCGGCTTCTGAGAGCCTCAGTTCACGATTTATATTTGGTCTTCATATTAACTTACCAGGGAAGGCAATTCCACCAGTGAAACGAGCGTATTATTATTTAAAACAAAAAACTGAAACAATAAATCAGATTTATAAATTTCAACAACACTTTTTCAAATGCAAATACAGATTAAACTTAATCACTAAAATGCACGTCTACTAATTACCTGTACATTTGGTGAGTGAAAGATTTCTGTCGAGAGTTCATGCAAACCAGGGATGTCATCATGTTCAGTGACCATGCTTGTGAGACGAGCAGCTCCAATTCCCATTGGAAAATGACTAAGATGGTTCACAAGGTGATCCATTATCTTTAACAGAAATAAAAAATATGGCATAAATTCATGCGTGAAGTACACCGAGTTAGCAAAACTCATGGGATAGCAAGCACACTGATTGATGGGCATGGCTCACGAATTCACAGGGGTAACGGATTCTGGGAATGGACCATTAGACGTTGTGGGAAGAGCTTGGATAAGTGATTAATCAGAAATGGCACGTCGTCGCGAGTTGACGCCTTTTGAACGGGGTATGATAGTAGGTGCCCGACGCATGGGATGTTCCATTTCGGCAGTGGTGCAGGAATTTGGCTTTCCCCGCTCAACTGTCTCCAGGGTGTATCGGGAATGGCTGGATGAAGGCATCACAGTCCACAACAGGCACCATACCGGGCTTCCAGCTGCCCTGAATGATCGTGACCGGCGACACCTGGGACGAATGATTCAGAGAGACAGGAGCGCAACAGTGCAGCAAATCACAGACCAGTTCAATACTGGCCGCACTAGAAACGTCTCTCGGTGGACAATCCGTCGGAATCTGCATGCCCTCGGGTTTGGCAGCCGTCGCCCTACACGGGTGCCAATGCTTACCCAGCGTCATCGGACACTCTGGCGTGCATTTGCCACCAACCATCTTGGCTGGACTCTGCAACAGTGGCGTAACGTCATATGGTCAGATGAGTCACGATATCAACTGTACCATGCTGATGGGAGGCACCGTGTGTGGCGCAGACCTCACGAAACGATGGATCCCGCATGCCAACAGGTGGTGGTGCAGGGTGGTAGGGCGTCAGTGATGGTCTGGGATGCATTTTCCTGGTTTGGAATGAACCCTCTGGTTATCCTGGACCAAACGTTGAATGGTCCACGGTATCGTCAACTCATCGGAGACCATCTGCACCCGTTTTTGACATTTCAACACCCTGACGACGTAGCAGTCTTTCAAGATGACAATGCTCCACCACATCGCTCCAATGTCGTCCGCGAATGGTTCGAGGAGCATGCAAGAGAGGTCCAACGACTGAGCTGGCCAGCCCGGAGCCCTGACATGAATCCCATCGAGCATATCTGGGATGCTGTTGAAGTCAAACGGGCAGCAACTATCTTCGGCTCTGCAGACTATCTGGTGTCAACTGCCTCCAGAAGTGTACCAGGGACTTGCAGAGGTGGCCCGACCAGATATTAAGTAACTATCCCATGAGCTTTGCTAACTCAGTGTACACGGAACTGATAAAAGTCATGCAAGCATCTAATGCAAATTTTCAGGTGTCGCTTGCATCGCGTAAAAATTGTATAAAAAATAGCCAGACCCATATTAGTGCTGTCAATTTCACTATTAGCATTTGTCCGAAACTTCTTGTAACATGACTACAAGACGAGAATTATCAGAATTTGAACATAGTTGGAGCTAGACACATGGGACATTCCATTTCCGAAGGGGGTCGGGCATTCGACATTCCTCGATCCACAGTCAGAGCAGAATGGTCCTTCGTAACAGATACACGTCACTATGTCAATTAACAGCCACATTCAATGAGGGGCGTGTCTATGAGGTCAGTGCAGTGAAATTTGGCCCTGATGGGATATAGCAGTAGAAGGCCGACAAGAGTGCCGTAACTCACACCATACCCCGTCAGATGCTGTACCTTGCCTGAGCTCGTGGAATATTCATTGGACCTTAAATGACTGGAAACACACAGCTTGGTCCGATGAATAACAATTCAAGTTGGTATAAGATGAGATTTAGGAACTAGTGTGGCACAGACCTCATGAGGCCATGGACCCAAGTTGTCGGGTTGGTTGGTTGGTTTATTAGAAATTTTGGCATCGACTATTAAGGTCATTTTGTGCCTTTTACACAAGTTATATCTGTACGCAGCCCGGGACAAAACACAAACATCCATGCCCACGGCGGGATTCGAACCCACGACCAGGCGGACTCGAGAACTAGAAAGCCTACGCCCTCGGCCCTAGCCCATCATGTTAAAATGACAGGGTTTGGGCCCTCTGACCAAATTGTTATGTCCAGCTGCTTGGTCCCTTCATGCTTTCATGTACCCTAACAATGATGGGATGTTCCAAGAAGACAATGCGCCATGTCGCAGGGATTGAAGAGCATTCTGAACAATTCCAACAATTGAAATGGCCCCCATGAATTCCACCGAACAATCCATTTGTCCACAAGAGCCCACACTGCAACACTCATGCAATTATGGGTGGCTACAGAGACTGCATGGCTGAACATCTCTTCAGAGGATTTCAGCCGACTGGTAGAGTCCATGTCAGAGTTGCTGCATTTTGCTGGGCAAAAGGAGTTTCTACACGATATTGAATAGGTATCCCATGACTTTTGGCACTTCAATATTGCCAATTGTGGAATTTCTTAAATTAAGCATTCTATCATTTTTTAATGTTAAAAGAAACAGATGTTTCCATCTTCAATGCTCTGTCAGTGTTTCTCAAATTTATTTCTATGAACACCCCCTCAAGGTATACAGAATTTAGTAATAAAAATTACTTTTCAACATAGTCACTGTAAAAATCGAGACATTTTTCATTCTTGAAGCTCTTTGTTGGCATGGAAGTGCTGTCCTCCCAGACCTCTCTTCAGTTTTCGAAAAATATGAAAGTCACTCGTCGCCAGATCTGGTGATCAAACACTTCCCAATTTGATCAAGAAGCTTTAGCTACCACTGCCGTATGCGGTCGTGCATTGTCATGAATAAAAACAAATCCAGAAGAAAACTTGCCTCGTGCCAGTGAAGAGCTTAAAGATGCCGTGGAGACATGTTTCAACATGCTGGCGGTAAACTTGTAAGAAGAGGGTATTGGAAAATTCGTCCACCACCTTCTTTGTCCTTAGCTTTTTCCCATTATTCGCATGGGGTCCACTGTTTTTATGTGATTTGGTAATGAGGTTTTACAGCCGGATGCCCTTCCTGACACCAACCTCTCGAGAGGAGATGTTGGAAAATGGACAAAAACAGACATCCATGCCCTTGGCAGGATTCGAACCCTTGACTCGTTTGCTCGTTACGTTAAGGCGCCAAAAGCAGGAGACCCCTGATTTCTAGACCGACCTCCCGCCCTCCCAAATTTTTATTCAGTAAACAATTACAGTCAAATCTCGATTAATCATTTTTTGGGGACAACTGGAAAAAAAACCCAAAAAACTTCTTTTCCAATTTATCTTTTTCTACTTTCTGTACTATGAAGCCCAATCGCAAATGCATCACATAATTGCATTTATTTCCTTATCCGAGTCGACATTGGAAAATTTGTACACCATTATGACAAATGCTCAATCTCTACAGTGACTATGTCGAAAACTAATTTTGCTATTCACAGTTGTCTTTATTTTATGCCCCATCGGAGGTTGAAAAAACTAGCCCTCGTATTATTTAAGTTCACACAAATGAATCATAGCAGCACATGATTCGCATACATCGTGACCCACTGCTCACTTGTTACTTAACAACCCCCCTACCACCTATTTTCTACTTAATGACCTTGCCACCCCTTAGGAGGCAATATAGCCTACTTTGAGAAACACTGCTCTATGTTATTATTTATTACAGTCGTCCCTCTACAAGTCGGTATTCCACAAGTCAGGAAATTCTACAAGTTGGCAATTTTTTTTCCTGAAAGCCAAGATGGCGGACTTTTGCCAACAAAATTAAAAAGGTGATGCTTAATACGATTGCAATATGCAAATTTAACCAATTTTATAATTCCCCTAATGTATACAGCTGCGTTTTGGGGGGTTATGGAAATTAATATGAAAATTAATATAAACCAAGTTTCTTCAAGCTGGTTATTTTCCAAGTAATTCGAAATGGCGCCAGATTGTAGGGGCACCCTCCCCGCATGAACTGTTACACTGTGATTCCCTTACAACGCCGACTCGTGATTACGGTTGCCTTAATATGAAAAAAAATTACTATTTTTAATCGGGTTTAAATTGTCTTTGCAATTTTCATTTTTGAAAGCTGATAATTTACTGAAGAATACCTAATACGAATGGAACTCCATCTTGGAATTTTGCAAGGCCTTGGAACCGAGATTGCCGACTTGCAGAGGGACGACTGTACTATTTTAATTCAGTAAACACACAAAATTTATTTAACCTAGTTTATAAAATGTAAAATTTATTTTTATACAGAAAACTAATTACTGTTCGTGCTGCAAGTTTAACCACTGTCCATTCCTTTCGCCCATCGGTAGGAGAATTGCCAGACGAATGGGGTGGAGAACTTTCTAGCAACGGAACGAGATCTTGCATAGGAGAGAGCATCTGACTCTTTGGAGATCCTGGCGTACTTGAAGCGCCATCTTGCATATTGTCCAAATGAATGTTAGGATCAAATTCAGGACCAAAGAGATCAGCAACAGTATCGTTATTGAGAGCATTCCATTTCCCTGAGACGACCGTATTAAGAACCTTGACAGGAAAAAAATTTAAATGACTTGTCATCATTTATTAATATCAAATTAGACCACGCTAGATGGTGATAAGGAAAACGAAACTCACTTTAAAGACAGTCAACAATAATGAAGTGCCCAATTCCGATTTTTGCATAAGCACTGGTTGAGGTATTCGCATGCACCACTCGCCAAGGCAGAACATCATTGAGATCAAAAGCTAAAATTTTAATTAACGGAGGAGATACACATGAAATAAAAACAATCTTTTCTAAAATCCACAGGCAGTTTCTCAAGCATTAGCTACCTTTTTATTATCTTCTTGACTGGATGACAAATCTGTACTTGAAAGCAAATTAGTAATTGTATTGCACAAAACCTTGAAAGAAGAGAATATTTTGAATCAGAATGGCTACACCATTAAAGAATTACACAAAATCGTTCAGAAAAGGAATGAAGCATTTCTAAACACAATAGCTACCAACCTCTATAATTTTCCTAGGAACATCGGGAAAGTTCTGTAATAATGCTTTGGAGTAATCGCAGAGCAAAAGCAACATATCTGATGCAACTTGTCCTACTATTTTATTATTAAACTAGCGGAAGAGAAACAAAAATACATGTATATTTATTAAATTAAACTGCTTTAAAGGTGTCTAAATATAATCCTTCGCTATTGGGTCACAGTGTCAATTCAGCTGACCCATTCTAAAGAGCCTTCTAACATACAACAATTAATACACATATTCAATTTAATCGTATATTATTGTCTCTCATCATAATAGCAGATCAGAGAGAGCAATTTAAGAAGAAAAAAAAAAAAGGGGGGGGGGGGATCAACGAATCTTCAAACTAAATTCTCTGATCTCAGGGACCTTCTTTAAATAAGTCTTTTCTTTATCACAGAGGGTTAACCAAAGACCTTATTTATATAAAGGCTCATAGCCTTAAAGATGACACAAGTGAGGTATACAATATACTTGCATAAAAGTCAAGCAATTTTGATTAAAAACAAACAAACAAAGATTTAAAGAAATGCATGTCCACAAAGAGCAAAACTACGAGACAAAAAGAAGTTGAAAAAAAATATATATATATATATAAACTTAGAGTTGCATATTATCTGATCCCTAAATATGAAAGTCAATACATGTAATAAATACAGTAGAACCTCGATTTTACGAATCTCAGGGGACCAATAACGGTTATGTGTCAATTAGTCGAACGTCAATTAGTCGAGGTGTCAGTTAGTCGGGCGGTCAATTTGTCGGGTGTTTCAGTTGGTCGAGATAATAAATAAATGTCTGGGAAAAACTTTAATAAAATTCATTAACAAAAAAATTTTTGTTATTAATTTCATTACTGGAAAGATAACAATAAATGCCTTTACTGTTAAAAATCAGTATTTAAATACAGTTTTTGTAAACAATGTGATACAGAGTCTAAAATGAATTGTAGCTACAATAAACGTGATCTTGTTGACAAATGGTCAGGATATTTGCCCCAAACTGCTTATATCGCTTCAGTATCCTTCATTTGTTGTTTACAAAAGCTGTATCACGTTGTTTATAAAAGCTGTATCAATATCACGTTGTTTACGAAAGCTTTATTTGAATACTGTTTTTAACGGTAATGGCATTTATTGTTTACCTTTCAAGTAATTAAATGAATAGCAAAAAAATTTTCATTAAGAAATTTTATTAAAGTTTTTTCCGGTCATTTATTTATTATCTCGACCAACTGAAATACCCGACGAATTTGTCTCCGACAAATTGACCACCCGACCAACTGACACCTCAACGAATTGACTTTCGACTAGTTGACGTCCAACGAACTAACCACCCGACCAATTGACACAGTCAGCGAAATGACGTGCGACGAATTGACTCCAACAAACTGACCTGATACCCCAATAACATCTAATATACAAATTCCCTTATCCGTCAGTCCATCCAGCTGTCTGAGGCCAACAAAGAAAGTTACAACAATCAGTCCGAAGCCAGGGATTGTTGCAGCAAGACAATACTCATTGTTATTTAATTAAATAAATAAATTAAATAAAATAATAATAATTCTCTTGGTCTGTCCAAAGCCAGGGATTGTTGTGTGGTAAGATAATACTCTTAAGAGCAGTATCTTTTGAACGGGAATAGGTAGCCAGTTGAAATTTTCACAGAGAATGTGTTATTATGGCAGATGGCAGCTTGTCTAACAAATAATAAAAAATTTAAAAAGTTTTTTTTTTTTTTTTTTTTTTTTTAGTCTATTCTAAAAACGGTTATACATACAAGGCATGATTATAGTTCAAACTCTAAAGAATTACAACAAATAATGAAAAACTGGCCAAGTGTGAGTTGGGCTTGCGCAACGCCAAGTCAATTGATACAAAAGTTGATTCCACGACATGACAAGTGTCTCAATTCTAGTGGTGGCTATGTTGAAAAATAGCTGAAGCATTGCTGTACTTGTTGCCAATAAATATGTTCCTGTAAATGTGAGTTCTTTTTTTTTTTAAATAGAGAAACTTACTTTCTGGATGGGCCTCGTATTATATGGTAGTACGGAACCCTCAATGCACGAGTCTGACTCGCACTAGCCCAATTTATTTTATATGCAGATGAACAGTAGCCTATATTGTTGCAGAATATAAGTTGTGAACACCATTGATGCTCCACTTTCATTTCTTTACTCTTCAACCAAAGTTAATTTGATTTTTGAAAATAGTTTAAAATTGTTGTTTGTTGCAAATTTGCACCTGAATTTAATTCTTTCTCAATATGAGTTGATAATTCAAAAAAACTTTCAAAAATTTTATCTGGGGGATTTTTTCATAGAATATAAATGTTTCCGCAGTGTATTTAATGTCTGACAATATGTCCCACTTATGGGTTCCTCTTGGGCTTTTGTGGTCGTCATTATAATCAATGTCATCTTCGACGCCGCCATCTTTAATTAAATCACAGACTAAGTTACCACTACCAACAAACTCAGAAAATTTATTCTTGAAATTCAAGCTAAGTTTTAAGTTTTCCCAGTCTTTGAATTCTTCGAAATCAGTATCACTAATGTCTGCTTGACTTTCACAATCAACTGGCTCAACAACACTACTTTCAACAGTTCCGATATTGAAAGTGAAACCAGCTTATGAATCTATTTTCTCATGTTGAAACTGTCTCATAACGCAGTGTAAACACGTGCTTAAGTAATGGAAGCAAAATGATTCATTTGCTACATGACCAGTAAAAACCGTATTTTGTTTTAAAAATACTTTGTAAAAATGACAGTTCATTACAAGAAAATTACAAAATTGGGGTTGGGATTTTGGAATTACTTCGTAAAATCCAGAATTTCGAACTATCCGAGTTCGTAAAATCGAGGTTCTACAGTACACAGGTTAATTCTAAATGAATGAAACTACCTTATGAGTTGGTTACAAAGTAACTATTCATTGGAGAACAAGTAAGCTAGCTCTCAATGCTTACTACATCAGAAAAAATCACAAGCATTCAATGTCGAAGCCTAACCTAATCTGTCAGAGGCAATAGTTAATTCCTGCTCACATTCATGGTTTCCATGGCAACAACAGTTAGCCAACATAAATCAGGCAGAGTTTTGGCATAGGTGGAATATAAAGCATACAATTTAAAAGTAAAGAAAACGACTTCCACATTAGTTGTCTTTAAAATCCATATAATTGAAAACCTCGATATCTTGAACAAAATTTATTTCCCTACATTTTGAATATTAATTTAATGTAATTTTCCCTCATTATCTCAAAACATTTTCTCAGAAAATGTCGAATTTTTGTGTGCCAGCTAAATGCAAGGCATTTAAAAAAACTTGACGTCACTTCTGTTAAAATTAGACAATACTCTTGCGTTACGAAAAAAGGTTATTGCTTAGAAAAAAATAAAATAGAAAAAAACAATGAAATATGCTTATGTATTAATTTAATGAGTACAAAAACAATATTGTTTACATTTTGCATATTTACAAACTTTATTAAAATATCACTGTACAATATTGGAATAAAAGGAAAACACAAATCCACAAAATTTTTTTTTATTGATTCAGATGTACGAGGAATTTACGAGGGTGGGCTGAAGAGTAATGCATCCATGGCTGTAACTTTATTTTTTAACCGATTTTCAAAATTCTTTTTGTATCTGATACTCACATTTCTCCTCTATGTAATGCACTATTCACTTTTCGACATAGTCCCCATCCCTTTCCACGCATTGTACCAAGGTGTGACTAGTCGGGTGAACTCGTCGGAGGTGAATTCCGGGGTTGTTGTCGACACCAAGACCGAATGGCAGGTTTCACCTCGTCGTCGGAACGCAACTCGTGCCCCTTAAGGTGCTCTTTCCTCTTTGGGAAGTGGTGAAAGTCGCAAGGTGCAGAGTCTTTCATTTTTGAACTGCAGTTTTTCATCTTTGAACTGTAGGCGCTGTAACCCCCTCTGATGTGTGGCGATCGTGTGCGGACGGGCGTTATAGTGCTGCAGAAGAGGATCCAAAGCTGCCATTCAATCCTCGTGTCGACGACAACCCCAGAATTCCTCTCGGAAAGGGATGGGGACCGTGTCGAAAAGTGAATAGTGCATTACATAGAGGAGAAATGTGAGTATCAGATACAAAAAGAATTTTGAAAATCGGTTAAAAAATAAAAAACTTACAGCCATAAAAGCATTACTTTTCAGCCCACCCTCGTATAATTCTTCATCAGTGAGTGATTTTACAGAACAAGAAGACCAGAAATTTATAAGAAACTGAGGCGAATACAAGCCAATAAGATAACAAACAAGTGAACAGAACAACCAATCATATAAAAGTAACAATATAGAAAAACAACAAAAAAAAAAAAAAAATAGAGCAACCAACCACTTTTTCAAGGACAACTCTATACGTAAAAAATAACAAAACCTCTTAAAAGAGCCAAATTCTAACAACGAAGTCAGAAGAAATCACTTTGTCAAAAATTTGGATAAAGGCAGCCAAGATTTCACAGGCATAGGGCCGTCATCACTATTCAACAAGCTGTTTTGTTCTATTTTTTACAATCTCCATTGACTCAAGAAAATACAACAATTGATCATTTTTACAACAATGTATAACGTCAAACAAGTCAGTCAAATAATCATGTTTTTCATTAATAACATGGTCGCGAACGAAGACACGCCTGCTTTTACATGCCTAATACAAGCAAAATGTTCTTTAAGATGGTTTATTACCCCACGTTTTGAGCTTCCCAAGTAAAAACTGTCACAAGATGCACATTTTAATTTATAAACGCCTGAACAATCTATAACTGGGATTCTGTCTTTAATTGAGCTTAAAATATTCTGTATTAGAGCTTTTATATACTAGTTTGTACTCGAAATCTCTGCACATTTTCTTAAATCCTTTGTTTAAAGCAACATTAAAACGGAGCACCAACACCTTTCTGAAGTCCTCCTTTTTCTTACAACCCAAAGTGGTGACTTTGTCAAGGTTTATGTGCATTTTAATTTTTAAAGCAAGTTTATTTACAATTTTTTCATTGAACTCATTGAACCTCACAAAGGATCGGATTAAGCTAAATTCTTTTTCCCTGGAAACTCCATTCAGAGGTAGTAACAAGGCCTGTCTAATTTATCCAAATTTTTGACAAAGTAATTTCTTCCGACTTCATTGTTAGAATTTGGCTCTTTTAAGCGGTTTTGTTATTTTTTGCATATAGAGTTGTCCTTAAAAATTGGTTGGTTGCTCTATTTTCGTTGTTGTTTTCTACAGAGTGGTCCATAAGTCTGTCCCCCCCTTTTATTTTTTGAACCGAAGCAGATATGTCAATGTTGATGAATCCAATGAATAGGAAGTTGTGGGTGGCCTATCCCATAGTGCACTTTTCATCATCCCAAATATGCAAATTAGGACACATTCAAAATTTATCTAAAAAACCGTAAGGGATAGAGAAAAAAACCCAATTGCAAACTTGTTCAGCATAAAAAAACAAACAAAACAAAAAAAAAAAAATCATCCAAATCGGACCAACCAATCACCCACAATCACGTGGTGAACAGTTTGTAGCTTACAAACAAGGAAAACCGAATGTTGATATTTCCACCATGTAAAGCATGCAAATCAAAAAATTAACATAAATTACCATACTCACATTCACTTTCATGCGGCAAAGCAAATAAAAGCATCTTTCAGAACACAGAAGACAGAACAATTCCAGGATGGCACGCTACACTGTTCCGGAAATGGTCAACATGATCTTCTGCTACAAACAGTTCACCACATGATTGTGGATGATTGGTTGGTCCGATTTGGATGATTTTTTTTTTTGTTTTGTTTTGTTCGTTTTTTTACGCTGAACAAGTTTGCAATTGGTTTTTTGAGATAAATTTTGAATGTGTCCTAATTTGCATATTTGGGATGATGAAAAGTGCACCATGGGATAGGCCACCCACAACTTCCTATTCATTGGATTCATCAAAATTGACATATCTGCTTCAGTTCAAAAAATAAAAGGGGGGGGGACAGACTTATGGGGGACAGACTTATGGACCACCCTGTATATTGTTACTTTTATATGATTGGTTGTTCCGTTCACTTGTTTGTTATCTCACTGGCTTGTATTCGCCTCAATTTCTTATAAATTCTGGTCTTCTCATTCTGTAAAATCACTCACCGATGAAGGAATTCTGAATTCTGAAATGTACATCTGAGTCAATAAAAAAAATCTTTGTGTAAACTTTGAGAGCTTCCTATTCATTGACAGTTTACACCTTGTTCTGTAATCAATAATTCGTTTATACTGAACGCATCAAATAGTTTCATTCAGTTAGAATTACCATATACCGGTACATGATATTTACTTTAAGTCAAAAGTAACCACTGAAAAATTACAAATCTGAATGTTTATAATAAGTCCGCAAATAACCCTTTTAATCAATTATTTTATTATTTTTTTTCTTCACAATTTCATTACTGAAAAAGTTTAGATTTTCACTTAAAACAACAATTCAGTCTGCTAACAGAATCGTCAAAAAATATTTAATGTAATCTGAAACATAAAAAGATCTGCCTTCTAACCTCATTAGATAGACCACTTTTTGATGAGAATCCAGGAGCAGATTGCTACAAATAAAAAGAGTGCTTTTGTAAAATTAAAAATAAAAATAAATCGTGCAATTGATAAAAAAAAAAAAAAAAAAAAAAAAAAAAAAAAAAAAAAAAAAAAAAA
>JAHWFO010019261.1:657794-668856 GCA_023313115.1 Rhysida immarginata | reverse complement strand
ATAGATCTCTACCATTTTTAGTCACGTTATCTTGCTTAATACATGTTTCAAACTCAAACCAAAAATGTATTAAATTTCACATATCAATGATTCTAGTTCATTATGTTCCTTGATTATGTATGAAAAGACTGGAAAAAAAATTTCATGATATGTTAATTCTTAAAAAAGATATTATGCCAAGACTGATGGTGATAATGTGAAAATAATGAAGCTGAGAAAATTAGGTTTAAAGTTGAAATATCAATTTATTTTTGTTTTCATCAATTTTTAAAACCCACCAGCTACATAGTCCTTATCTTCGATTTTCACTGATATCATATCCACAATTAATAATGCACTGAGGACGGGGAAATTATTAATAAATGTCGAAAACAGTTCACAGTCAATAAATCTGTATCCACTGGTATTAGCTTCAGAATTCAACTCTCTTGCAAAAACTGTTGTGAATACCTGATGCGCTTAGCTTCCTGAAAGAAGTAATTTTTTCAGTAGCGTTTTCGTCTGTATCGGCGGCACCTTCTTCGTAAGATTTATTGTTCGTGAAGCGATTTCCATGAAATCGTCTCTTCTTTAGCCGATTGCTTCTTCTACCTGGCATTATTAATTATTTTATAGTTTATAAAATGAATTATAAACTAAAGGTGATGTTATAGTTTATTCATCAGAAGGTAACAAAGATGACTGAATTACAGGAGTAAGACGCTAATGGAGGCAGCCATATTGCTAGTTCACGCACGTTTTGTAAACTGCTTTCTGATTGGCTGATAACATGCAATGGTATCAACAGCCAATAAAATTACTTGTTTCATTGATTTAGAAACTTTGAATAAAGTTATAGAGCTCCTCCCTTTTCTTGATCTAGCACAGTTTAAATTTTTTAAAATGGATAATTAGAACTCAAGTTAGAGCAATTTTAATTTTATGCACATATAATGAACTCTTAAACAGAAATACTGACGCAAATAAATTAATTAATATCTTAATTTCTAATTAACGTTCAGCTATAAAAATTTCAGAATGGATTCACAAAAACCTGAAAATGCTAAAAACGAAAAAAAAATTTTTTTCAATTTTTCGTCAAAATTTTAATTTTTCGAGGGGGATGCTACCCTTAAATTATCTTAACTTGGGGAAGGGGGAGGGGGTTGTATTAAAACATAGAAACCAATTTAATATAGATATGATATCCACAGGACTGGGACCAGAGAAAATTTTGGATAATGATAAATGACCCTACAAATGTTTTGACTTTACGCCTTTATCGAGGGTCCTGAATACAAATCTGAGATTACAAAGACTCTTATAGCATTGTATCATTTACCATTATATCATATTAAAATAATGTATTATTGAAGACCCAATTCTGTATTGTACACAACAATATAATATCTGAATATCAAAAAACGCTAACATGCGATAGTGAATTCTAGTTTTAAGAGTTAATAAAATAAATTAATAAGAACATGTTAAAATATTTTATTAATCTAAAAATGCACCATTGCATCTTTGCAGTCCATGAGAATGAAATCTGAAGCATGTGGTTGCAACACTTGCATTTTTTGATACAATCCTGGAAAACATATTAGACTCCCCAATATTGAAACAGCTTCTGTTCTCGGTACCTAACCAAAAACAGGAAGAAAACATTACTTTCACGTTTCTATCTCTACATCTAATTTTAGTCAAAACTTAAAAGAAAAAACACCAACAACTTACCCCTTTCAGTTCGTTAGACGAAACAATAGTATGAGCCGCATAGATAAAATCCATCATAAGAATCGTGGAACCAGGAATATTACAAGAAAAAAATTGTGAACCACAATACTTCACCAGAGTATTTATTATCTCCTGAGACACAAATTGAGAGAAATTACTACGCTAATAACATATTCCAACATACAAGGTTCAACAATTAATAAACAAGACTGACAAACTACTTTAAACGTGTTCATGCATGTGCAACCACGACGGTGCGTGTTTTCGCTCTATAAACTATCCTTGTTGTCGTCTATGTAAGTTGCAACAATAAAGTTACACGCTTCCTAAGTATTCTCATACTTCAACCGCACCCAATCATTACTTGACATTCCGATATCAAACATGGAAGAAAAGGCAAACATTAAGTTCCGTTTTAAACCTGGAAAAACCACTACGGAAAGTTACAAATTGATAAAGCAAGTATATAGTGATGATGCATTATCTCGTGCACGTGTTTTTGAATGGTTCACTAGATTTCGTGATGACCGGGAAGAGCTGAAAGACGAAAACACACGGAACATCCAAAAACTGTTCAAACACTGGACACGATTGAGAAGGTAAGAGAACTTTTGTTAAATGATGGAAATAGTCTTAACATTAATTGAGGAACAATTCGCCCAATATCGACAAAGGATTTGGGTAAAACAAAACTGCGTGCTCGGTATGCGCCACATTTCTTAACAGACGAGCAAAAAGGAAAAGTGGAGATGCTTGCACGGAATTCATCGCGACCGCAGATGCCAACCTAAACTTTCTGAAGACAAAACCTGGTGCTATCAATATAACCCCGAAACAAAACGACAGAGCATGGAATGGCGGCCCCAACATCCCTGCGAAAACAGAAATTCCAGTTTAAAATGTAAAAAAAAAAACCAAAAGTAATGCTCATCCTTTCTTTGACAGCACTGGCATTATCCATAAAGAATTTGTCCCGCCTGGACAAGCAGTCAACAAGGAGTACTACAGGGAAATTTTGCAGCATCTGATTAAGAGAATCCATCGAGTACGTCCACAATTTCATTCAAAAGGGAGTTGGTTCTTACTGTATGATAACGCCAGACCACACACAACAGTGCCCCTCAAGGAGTTCTTAGCTAGTAACGGAATTGTGATCTTTATCACCCTCCCTATTCCCCAGATTTGTCTCCACCAGACTTTTTCTTCTGAAACGACACAGCTTTGAGAGGACATAGACAAAAACGTTAAAGCTGAACTCGAAAGAGTTAAGACAGAGAACTTTAACTTTGAAAACGTTAAACACTTTTGTATTTGTTAAATTGCTCCAGTCTTGTTTATTAATCGTCTCGCTTGTATTTACAAAAAACTTTTCTATATTCTTTATAACTTACCTGGTTAGTCCCAACTAATCCTTGATGGAGAATACGGAAAAAATGTATGATGTGCTCATTGGGGAGGGGAATATCCTGACGCCGAATTGTCATTGAACATAACAGACGATAAGCAAAAAGCTTCCCTTTGTTGTACTTTTCAGGTAGAGTGAGAGCCTAAAATCGGATCAAACGTGCTTAGTAAAAATTGACGATTCAAGATCTCAACGCACGTAATGATTAAGGAAAAGAAATAACCTTAAAAAGCCATGGCGCTATCACATACAGAGGTGGAATGTATTCTGGCGGTGGAGGGCTGGATTGATTATCGTTAGTCACACCTTGATTTTCTCGAATCTGTTATTTTTTTACGAATAATTTACAACAAAAAACAGTAAAACAAAATAAAAATAAAACCAGTGTTACCTTTAAATCATCCATATACAGAAAACAAACTCATTAACCATTAACAAACTCATTAATCTCACCTTTACTAAAGTCTCAAATAACTCAATGAGGTATTCAAACACTTGGGCATGAATTTCAGGATCTTTGATTTGATTGACATCTGCAAGTGCCCCCAAAGCTCGGCGCCACAGAACAACTGCAACATCAGGTAGCCATCCTGCAACTGTCCCTCCAGCCATGATGCTGCAACGTTCCTCTCTGCTGCCATCTAAAATATCTAAACCAAGCAAGAGTCGTTTTTGAATGACATCTTTTTACAACCTGAACAAATGCCATATCAATAATTCTAATGGGATGATGATTACACCACAACCTAAGAAACTGGTTCCAGGTAATTAATTAGTGCTTAAAATGCAAGCTATTAAAAATCAACTTTAAAAAAATTCATTAAAACAAGCCCAGCTCAATTCATTTTGTTTTAAATATTTGAAATGAATAAAAGTTGAACCTAAGAGCTGCTTGCTCAATTGTGTGCATCTAATCAAACGTCTTAAAAGTGGTTCTGCAAGGCTTTTTTCCATCCCAACACACAACATTTGACTATTCTAAGAAAGGAAGGAAGGAATTATACCATCACAGCTATTACGAGTGTCTTCCAAATTTAACAGATGGCAGAATTCCAGCTCAACAAAAAAATA
This sequence comes from Rhysida immarginata, assembly GCA_023313115.1. Lineage (NCBI taxonomy): Eukaryota > Metazoa > Arthropoda > Chilopoda > Scolopendromorpha > Scolopendridae > Rhysida > Rhysida immarginata. The sequence continues at coordinate 664,664 of JAHWFO010019261.1, read as the reverse complement.
AAATTGAAACTATTTTTACGTATTTATTATTTTTTTAAAGAAACTGATGTTCTCAATTCTCCTTTTAAGCATCATAAAATTTATTTTTTTTTAATTAAATTATAATTTTGAAAGAAAAAGGAAAATAAAAATTACTTACTATCCAGTAACATGAAAAAATATGAAAACCTCTATAGCGAAATTGAACAGAAGAAATTGTTCAAAAAGCAATTGAGTATACCTGAAAGTTGACAAATCTAATAATCACATTGTGAATTTGGACAAAATTGACTACAATGACTGTGTCAAAAAAAAATACTAAACCAAGGGACACTGAAGAAGACAACTCTGTTGTCCGAAATGCACATCTGTAGTAATTAAATATTTTATTGCAGAAAAGTTTATTCTGTGACTGGTGTCAGTGTTTGTTTCGGTTTTGTATTTCGTTTTGGTCTGTCGTGTGGGTGATTTTTATTATTTTGCTTTGTAAAGTCTGTCTCAAAAGTATAGAGAATTTGCAAAAACTGTTATATTAGCACATCAGTAAATTTTTTGACCATACCAAATAAAACACTATTTATTCACACTGTGAACATGATTATTACATATTTTCAAAAATAAATAGCTTTTCGTTTTTTTACAAAAAAATATTTTGAAATAATCAGTACAAACAAGTGTCTCAAAAGTATAAAGACTCACCTAATTAAACAACAATGTTCAAATAAAGTTACCATTACTTGAAACACTATCTTTCATTGATGAGATCAAGTTTTGAAGAAGACTTGGATCCAAATTAAACCAAACCATTTCGATTTCACTTTTCAATTCTGCAATGGAAGAGTACTGTCTACTGTTTGCATAAATTTTGTGTGTCATCACTGCCCAAAGGTTCTCAATAGGATTCAAATCCGGACTTTTGGCTGGCCACTTCATCACATTGATACCCTGTGCTTCAAACCACTGATTTGTTGACTGCGATTTGTGTATACTAGCATTGTCCTGCTGAAAAATGCCATTGTTCCCAACTAAAAAAGACATGAAAGGTACCAAGTGGTTTTCTAGGGTTTCTTGGTACTTTAAGGAGTTTTGTCTCCCAGTCAAAAATGCCAAACTGGTAGTCCCATTGAGGGAGAATCCACCCCACACCATCACACTTCTACCGCCTTGCTGGTTGCTATAAAAGGATTCTGGTTCCTTCCTCAAATCATGCCAGTAAAATGCATTTCCATCGGGACCATCCAGGTTCCACTTCTTTTCATCAGAAAAAATTACAGAAAGCCACTCATCTGACATACGCTCCCGAGCCCATTCCAATCGAACTCTCTTGTGCTCCTTGGTTAGACGTGGTTTTGTCTTCTTCCTGGTGTAAGCAAGTACAGGATTTGCCTTAATACTTCTGTGCACAGTATCTTTGGATATTTGTCCACCCAATTCACGTGGTATTTTCCGTAAGGAATTTGTACCAGTAGCAGCAAGCCGAAAAATCTGGCGCACATCTCGTTCAGTAGTGCTTGTTGGCCATCCTGTTCTCTTCTTAGCTTCACATATCCGTTGCTCTGCAATGATTTTGTGTACAACAGGCTTGGATCTTCCAATTTCAGCAGAAATTTCTCTAACTGTCTTGCCATTTGCTGTCAACCTCCAGATTTCACTTACATTGTATTTCATCTTTAGAAATGTCTTTTCCACCATTGTCACTCTTTATTGTGCAGAAATTAAATACAAATTATAACTTACTTTATAATTTGGACCATTCCAAAGGGCCAATTTTATTTAAAACAGGTTATGACCATTCATTTTGGAGGTGAGTCTCTATACTTTTGAGACATTTTTTTGTACTGATTATTTCAAAATATTTTTTGTAAAAAAACGAAAAGCCTTTTATTTTTGAAAATATGTAATAATCATGTTCAGAGTGTGAATAAATAGTGTTTTATTTGGTATGATCAAAAAATTTACTGATGTGCTAATGTGACAGTTTTTGCAAAGTCTCTATACTTTTGAGACAGACTTTAGGTTGTTTGGTGTGGTTTAGTGGTAAACAAACGGTATTTGTAGTCCTTGGTGTTATTTAGAGTCGGGTAAATGATTTGTTTTATGTGTTTTAATTGGTAAGAGTTATGGGGTGAAATCGTTAAAAATTGTTCATAATTGTTGTAAAGAAATTATGGTTTTTATCGTAGATTATTTTCTTGATTGTTGCCGATGTTAAATTTAAGATTATCCCAGGGAAGCTGCAGCAATTGTTGGCCTAATCCGTTGTAAACATTGTTGTCGCAGCTTTTCTGGGTAAGAGCGACAGCAACAGAGTCGAAGGTTAAACGTCATTGTTTAGTGTGAGCGATCTTTGGTTGTGTGTATTGCAGAGAAGGCAGGCTTCGAGATCGTTAGCAGCGATGTTAGAGGCGATTTTTGTTTTACTTTTTTAAAAATATATATCTTCCGTTCAGGAAGAACACGTTTCAGTACAAAAATGAACATTTACAATACATGTAAATAAAGGAAAAGCGCCTGTCCTGAAATTTGGAAGGATCCACGAATTATGACGATGGTATTTCTTTGTTGTTGGAATTGGAACGCTGCAGCAACGTTGCTTTGATTGGATTCACGCATCGACCAAGATAAGAAATCAACGATTGCGGAGCGGTGAGATCGTTCTTTATTTATAATTGTCCCGTTAATAGTGACATTACGATTGCTACCAATTAATGACCAAGCTAGAACGTAAGGAAGATAGAGCTGTGGCTTTCTACGAGTTTGTTTATCCTGTCTGCTCTTATTTCAGCGATGTTGAGATATAGTTATTAGTGGTCACGTGATACGGACATGAAGTTTTCCGCTAGTAAAGGACTCCCGCTGACGTTTTGTTTGAAGTGTTTTCGCTCTACTATTTATTAATTGTATGATCATTGCCTTTACGTTGTTTAATAACTGTTGGCACAAAATACTTATGTTATTGTTTGAATTTAAATAGTCCGTAGTATGTTAAATCCAGTTGATAGTAATTTGTAAGCAGAGCTGTACACATGCAGCTGTATATGGAGCGCATTGCTTCCACATGCAAAATAAGTGAAAGGGTATTGTGCGGTGCAGCTTTTTACGCTGTCTTATGATCAGCTCTGAGGCTTTGACCATTCAAACGGTAGCGTATAGGAGGGAGTATTTTGCGTCGTGGTGTGGACTGTGGGCGTTGGAAAGTTTGGTAGTAAAGGGGTTACTGCTCTCTCCCCTGGTTTCTAATCATGCAGAGCATAGTGCTGATTAGCTCGGGATTGTAAACACATCAAAGAAGAGCGTGACGCTTTCTTTGGTTGGTCCCTGACCCTGTTCGTTCCGTTAGGAACGAGTCAACAGCTGATGATGCAGTGTTGGTTACCTAGCTGAGGACCTATGATTGCTGGCTCATTAACAGCACATGTGTCGGTGCACGCAACCACTGGGATCTAACGGAGGATCATTTAAAATAATTTGTACAGCATTTCTTATTGATGTGTTGAAGATTTACGATTATTTATTTCAATAGCGTTTGTTATTCATTTTAATTGGGGCCCCAGAATTATTGTTGATTAATGAATTGTATCAATGTTTATTAAGTCTATTAAAATGGAATTTAAAATCACTACTCGCACCTACTCCTTGATTGCGTAACATCACCCGCGCAAGTCCAAAAACCCGCTCCTGTCGCGTGTGAGGGCTATTGTTATTCGAAGGTTCCGTTTGGCACCCCCTCCCCTCCCACGCACAGGGCACAATTCCACTTCTTTCAGTTTACTATTTCAAGTGAGTGTTATTCATTTTTGTTCGGGAAAACTCAGATTTTTTGTTGTAAAATAGATATAATGATATTTGTTTGTAAATGATTATTCTATTTTTTTTATTTAATTTTTTTTAGTTTGCAGACAGTGATTGTTGAGTTTGTATTGTTTAAAAAAATGTTAATAAAAATCTCCATGTGATAATCGCTGTCTGCTGTAGTTGTCCCTCGCGAATAATTTTTGTGACCACAAGGATGTTGTGTCGCACTATTGTTAGTGTTCTTTTTGTAATTACTGTTTTTTTTTTTTTTTCATTCAGACAGACCACTTCCAGCTTCAGACTTGAACAGTCCTACTCCCTCTTGGTCCTCCACGTCTTTACCAGCGCAGCCATGGTGTTCAACTTTCATTTCATTCCTTAGGCATTCAGTTGTTTCTTTAAACATGGGAACCGACCATGTTTTTTTTGGTCCAGTTGATAACTGGCGAAAGGTTCCAATGTCTTGTAAACTGCTCCTACCCTGCCGCTTGATGTTTTGTTCGTTACTATTGTCTCAGACAGGTGAAATTCTCACTTTCTCGCGGCGTCCATGATTCTCTATCGAGCAGATTTTACGGCTTTTGATGCGGGTTTACTCGTAAGGTAATAATGAAATTTCTTTTGATACTATTTCAACAATAACGCGTATAAGGAACGCCATGCTGCACATTTCAGTTTTTTTTTATTAATAATTAACTATTACTTCATAGTCTTCCAATTGATATTTTCTCATTACAGTATTTTGCTGTATTAACGTACATTTATTATTTATTTTGAGAAATACTTTTCTTTTGCAATGGTGATCGGAATGCCAATTCCTCAATTGAATCATATTCATGGTTCGTACAACTAAGAAAAAATTTTCAAGGAATTTTCAAGCACTTTTCAAGGATTTCTCAACACTTTTCAAGGATTTATTAAAACACGCACGTTATAAATAATTGCAACACTACACTGATGTTGCTTAACTTCACAGAATTTGTGTTCAGTGAAAGCCCACCAGGCCATAGCTTTCCCCCCCAAAATAAGGTAGGTTAGGTTAGGTTAGGATGTTAGATTAAGTAGGTTAACCCTAACCTAATCTTATTCATCAGTCCCCAAAAAAGGTAGTTCACAAATATGTTCCTCTTTGGCCAACATTTTCATAGTTCCCAATGAGTTCTCTGTTTAAGTTAGTTACCCAGTTTCTTCACTCCTGCTGGCACACCAATGATCCTCAAGAGGAGTGGGGGGGGGGGGGGGTAAAATATTCCCCAGTTAAATTGTTTTCAAGCCACTATGGATTGTTTTGCATTGTTCCAAATTTTAATATCAAGCAAATATGAAAAGTTTTTTATAATGCAAACAAATCAAAACATTTGTTAATTTCACTCTGACATCTTTTGGTTAATTATACTCATTCTTTGTAATACCGTAATTTACGGTAATAACGCTGCAGCGGTAGGTAGGCAGCACCGATAAAAACGTAGCATTTTAGGAAAAAAAAAACGGTAGTTAGGCCGCAACGGTAGTTAGACCGCACCCCCCTCCCCCTTTATGATAGACAAGTAAAACGAATTGTCTATGATGTACAATCATAACAACGATTTCAGAAAACTGATACTGCTTTGAAGTGATACAGTTGCATTCCGTCAAACCAAATTAGCGCATAATATACATTACAGTACCTTAATTTTCCTGTATATACAATGTACAGTTCATTATTTATTACATTTATTCGCTTTTCATTTGAATTCCCCGCTGCCCGTCGCCATTTTATCACATCGAAACAAAGTTGTACTTCATGGATTGAGAAGGTACATTCGTATTTTTTTTTTTGCGCCAGAAATTCAAATGAAAAGTTTCATAATGAACTTCAAACGAAATTAGCACATAATATACATCACAGAACTTTAATTACTCTGTATTTACAATGTATAGTTCATTATATATTACAATATTTCACTTTTCATCCGAATTTCCCGTCGCCAATAAAATACGAATGTAAGTTTTCAAATATGAAGGCCAACAAATATGTTGTAAAGTGGCATGCTGTTCATATTTCACTTTTCATTCCGATCCCACCTCGAAGTATGTTCTGAATGTGTTTATAGTTTTGTAATGAATCTGAAGGCACAAAACACGTCAGGATACATGTTTTTTTTTTTTAGGATAAATCTTCACTTTTAGGTGACGGCGACGCGCACTCGCTACGCTCCCACTACACAACGGCCAACTCCCGCAGCCAGCTTATGATTGGCGCGCACACACACGGATATAGTGAAAACGGGAAACAAAATTGGTCTTTAAGGAGAACAAGTTGCCTGTTAGCGTATTTCTTTTGTGTATTTCTTATAGCTGGATACACGGTAGGGGCGAAGGAGCTGAAGATAAAAGCGAAGATTGTTTTAAAGTTTTTTTCTCTTAGGTTTCGAATTTTCTTTAAAATTTCGTTTGGTTTCTCGTAGATTTTTGCGTTTTTAATGCTTACATTTTTTTTCATAAAAGAATAAATGCATTGAAATCTAATAAATCCCCACCAGATTATAATATAGGAAAATAAATAATTACGCGTAAAACAAAGTTTGAAAGCATAACGAGTTTCTGTGGCAGTTAACTCTTATCAAGAACAGATGAAGGGACGCTCTTCCTCTTATTTACTGATCGGACCATGGAGCAATTAACCATACTGAGCTCCATGGATCGGACTTTTTATCTCGATGCTCGGAGCGAATCGGCCGCCGCGGCATTACTGTCGGAGATTTTACATTTATGAACTACACGGTAATTAAAGTTCTGTCATGTATATTATACGCTAATTTCGTTTGAAGTTCATAATACGACTTTTCATTTGAATTTCCCGTCGCCAAAAAAAAAAAAATACGAATGTAACTCAATATGAACAGAATGCCACTTTACCACATCAAACATGTTGTTGGCCTTCATATTTGAAAACTTACATTCGTATTTTATTGGCGACGAGAAATGCAGATGAAAAGTGAAATATTGTAATATATAATGAACTATACATTCTAAATACAGGGTAATTAAAGTTCTGTGATGTATATTATACGCTAATTTCGTGTGAAGTTCATTATGCAACATTTCATTTGAATT
>JAHWFO010019261.1:621671-657394 GCA_023313115.1 Rhysida immarginata | reverse complement strand
AAATATTCACTGTCAAAATGTGCTTAATAATTTATGACCACCCTGTAGTTCAATAAAATTCCAATAGTTTAATCTTTCCACCTTGAAAATGTATTATATTGATTTTGATTTGACATTTTAAGGATCTTAGAAGTATATTTTATATAAGGTGCGTCCAATAAATATAGAACCACCCATGAAAATGCAAATAACTCTTTCATTTTTTAACACAATTAAATAACAATTTATTCATTGTTTATAAATGACAATGTGAGCATGTTGACACAATGTAATGAGAAAATAAGAAATAGAAAGAAAAATAAACTGAAAAAGGTACATTTTGTCTGTCCAAAAATTATAAAACCACAGTCAAAAAAAAACAAAAACACAAAATCGACTGGACCAAAAATTCCCCATACCCCTTTATTGCAATGGTTTTCCCCATTCAAATTTGTGATAAAAATATGTGAAAGCTGACACTGTAAAACGTCTTGAACCACTTTTTTAACAATGCCCAAAGCCAAATCTCTATCGGATTTTGAGAAGGGTCAAATTCGTGCTTTACACGATTGTGGCAATTCTGCAAGACAAACTGCAAATGCGTTAGGTAGATCACACAATGTGGTGCTGAATCATTTGCGTTTAGGTGATCAGTATGGAGTAAAGAAGTCAACCGGCAGGCCGCAGAAACTTACACAACGCCAGAAAAGAATCATTGTGCGCGAAATAATTGGAAACAATGCTTCTTTGCGATCTCTTGCGAATTCTCCAAACTTTCCTGTTTGCAAATCTACAATTGCCAATGTAGTACATCAGTCTGGCAATGTGGTATTCAAGAAGAGGAAGCCACGACCTATACTGAAATCTTGTCACAAAGAAAAGCGCCTTATTTGGATTCCAGTACTACTGGCATGAAATTTGTAAAGAGGAACAATTCTTCTCTAAAAGGCAACAAGGTGGTGGCAGTCTAATGGTGTGGGGTGCATTTGGATTTTATGGAAGATCAAATTTGGCTTTTGTCGATGGATGAATGAATGCAATTAAATACCAACAAATGCTTGAAACGAATTTATTGCCATTCGGAGAGAGAATGGGAGGACGTTACTGGGAGTTCCAGCAAGACAACGCTCCTGTTCACAGTGCAAAAAGCACTCGACAATGGTTTCAACAAAAAGGGATCAAAGTGATTAACTGGCCACCACTTTCTCCCGACCTAAACCCAATGGAGAATGTTTGGGGAGGCTTGGCACGAGCAGTTTACAAGGGTGGGAAACAATATGCAAATGTTGACGATTTGAAGAGGTCTGTTGTTGAAGAATGGGAAAAATTGGATGAAGAAGTGTTCAAAAAACTTGTTGAGACAATGCCAACCCGAGCTATAAAAGTTCTGGAAGCTCAAGGAAAATTTATTGGATATTAAGCTTTGTGGTTTTATAATTTTTGGACAGACAAAATCTACCTTTTTCAGTTTATTTTTCTTTCTATTTCTTATTTTCTCATTACATTGTGTCAACATACTCACATTGTCATTTATAAACAATAAATAAATTGTTATTTAATTGTGTTAAAAAATGTAAGAGTTATTTGCATTTTCATGGGTGGTTCTATATTTATTGGACGCATCTTAGCTACCTGGTTCCATGTCACTGGGTGATCATTTGTGTAAGCATGGAGAGCAATGGGATTGTTGATATCTTTTATTCTGCATGCTTTTTTAATGTTCTTGTATACCGTAAGTATTCTACTTGGAAAAGTACCTAAATTTGTGTGATCATATTATACAAGAGGGAAAAATGAAAGTTACAAGGACTGGTGGTTCCACATTGGAGTAGAATATTTACGGTACGTGTTTCTAATTGTCTTTTTGCCTGACCTGTGAACGACTTGTTGCACTGTGAGCATGGTATATTGTAAATGAGTTCCGAGTTTTTTTCCGGGACTGGAGGTGATGTGTTTAATGTGTTGAAAAGAGAGTTTGGGTTGCGAAATACTGGTTGGACTTCGGTATCATTGAAGAATTTTTTAATGTCACGATTTAGTTTATGGGGGTATTGAAAAGAGAATTTAATTTTTATTTAGTTTATGGTGGATAAAAATTGGAAAAAACCCACAAAAAAACGGCTATCCAAAGCAAATTCTGACAAAATGCGTTAATGAATATTTCCACAGTCCAAATAGGAAAAATATGAATCCTGTGGAAAATAATCAAACGGATAACAAAAATGACCTTCCGTATTATCTACAAGTGTTGGGCCAAGGTAAAAAAAAAAAAAAAAATCACAGAACCAAAGGAAAATTTATTTTGATGCACTAAATTCAAGCAGCATTCGCTTCTATTGATTATGTTTACTCAAAATAGCAATCCCATCTCTCATTGTTCAAAGAAAATTATAGGTACATCATAGAGGAGAAATAAGATAGAGCATGCAAAGCCCTCAGTATCTCTTAATGCCACTCCTCGCAAACGACCGTTCCTCTATAAATAAAGGAAGAAACGGAAAACACTACTCCGCATAGAAATATTTTACTGACTCAGATGTACATTTTGGATTTCAAAAATCTGAAATGTTCATCTGAGTCATTAAAATATTTCTATGTGGAGTAGTGTTTTCCGTTTTTTCCTTTATTTATATAGGATATCCACAGTTTTGGCTATTTTTCTATTTTTTGACAGTTCCTCTAATAGAGAATTACACTCATGAAAACACTAAACTACACGCTCTTTGTATTTCAAACAATGCTGCTTCCCTCTCATCCATCCCAAAATCGCAGTTGGGTATTTCGCCTAGATATTGGCATCTTAAACCGCTCACAGCACAGGCGAATCCTCCCTCTATCTTATTTCTCCTCTATGATGGTTATAGGACGTTCGTAATTATTAGTAATGTCAAGATCCGGATATCTGGATCTTTTTTCGGACTTAGGTCCGAGATACGGATCTTGGATCCGAGACTCGCATCTTAGATCCGAGATCCGAAATTCAGATCCTATATCGGGAAATTGTGTATATCCAAATTTTTTTTTATATATATAACCACCTCATAACGTGTCTCAAAGTCAAAAGACCCTAAACTCCCTAATTCCTCATTCGCACTACAGAACTAGATCGACTCGATCCAGATACAAACAAGATTCATTAAGAAACTGGATTCATTCCAGATTCACAGAGTGTTCGCACTTCAGCACTGCTATCCAGTTAGGGAACTCCTACATTAATCTCCACCCAGCTTTACAACTCCAATTGTTCATTATAGTCAACAGGTGCAAGGGATTGTATATGGACGAATTTCTTTCTTGTCATCTGAATCCATCCAAGTTTTCAAGCCATAGGCCGAATAAAATTTTGTTTTCTAATTCGGACCACGAGTCGATCGATTGTTTGGACGCAGTTTTGTGAAAACTTAATTGTGCAAGGGATTGTGGGAAGGAACGAATCTAGATTGGCAGCATCAATCGAGTTGTCCGAACAGGATTCAGTGGATTGAGTTTGGAGACAGTCGATTTAGTTCGAATCCAGAACGCTAGCGTTCACACTTCAAAACTCGAATCTAGTTCATGCTGCCGATCTACACTGAGTGAGCATATTATTATGACCACCCTGTCAGTATCTTGTTCGGCCACCTTTTGCCTTTAATACTGCAGTGATTCTTCGTGGCATTGATTCCACGAGATGTTGGAAGGTGGTGGGAGGAATCTGACATCATGCCTGATGGATAGCACTGTCTAGTTGTGCTAAATTGGATGGTGGTGGATTCAGCCGTCTGATGGTTCGTTCGACTTCGTCCCAAAAATGCTCAATTGGAGTGATATATGGGGATTGTGGGGGGGCCACCTAAGTAATGTAAAGTCCCCCTCATGTTCCTGGAACCACTCCTGCACAATACGAGCTCTGTGGCATGGCGCATTGTCTTGCTGGAAGTAGCCATCTCCATTGGGGTACACCATCAACATGACAGGGTGGACTCGATCGGCGATGATACGGAGGTATGCTGTGCCATACAGATGTTGTTCAACACGTATTAACGGACCCAATGCATGCCAGGAAAACATTCCCCAGACCATAAAACTGCCCGCACCCGTACTCATGCATGCGGGGTCCATGCTTTCATGCTGTTTCCGCCAGATTCCCACGCGGCTGTCTGCATGACGTAACTGGAATCGTGACTCGTCAGACCACACGATTTGTTTCCACTGCTCGATAGTCCAGTCCTTGTGCTCCTGAGCGAATCGGAGTCCTTTCCGCTTGTTGGCTGCAGACAGTGCATTCAGAGACCGTTTTGGAGAACCCCTGATTAAGGTCAGCAGTGATTTGATACACAGTTGCCCTTCTGTCATCCTTTACCAGTCGTGACAGTCTCCGTTCTGTCCGATCATCAACCATCCGCGAGCGGCCACGACGCGAACGTTCAGCCCCGTCTTCCGGCTAACCATCCAGTCTTTAAATACTTTAACGACGGCTGCTCTCGAACACCCCATGAATGTTGCTGTTTCGCTAATATTCGCTCCATAGCTCCGAGCACCTACAATCATCCCGCGTTTGAAGGCTGTTAAATCGCGTCGTTTACCCATGGTTGAAGAATGGAACACGTCTGCTGTTGTCGACGACACTCAGCTTCCCTTTTTATATTGGTCCGGCACGCTAGCAACGTTGTGGCAACGTCCGTGCGCGCATTTGCACAAACATGTCAGGTGGTCATAATAATATGCTCACTCAGTGTAGATCCAATGTGCTAGTGTTGTACCATATCCCCTTAATCTATATGGACTCGACTATTGCGATTGTGATAGTCCGAGTCCTCCTAAGTCCTAATTAGTCCTAATACGGATCCAACGGACATCACTAGTAACTATTATTGTTAGGATTTTTAATTTTTAATTCTATTAAGCAAATTTAAAATAAAACGATCAGCATATAGAAAAACGGATTGCTTTCCCCGCAGGTAAAACGAGTTCCTTAAAAACGGACGTTTTCCCCGCAAGTAAGATATATCTTATTTTAAAACAAAAAAAAATTACCTGAATTACACGAATTATCTCCTGCTATCATTTCAATTTGCATAGGAGAATCTTTAATGCTATTGCTCTCTAGGCCACTTGAAGGAGAAGGTGAAGGAGATCGTGATCTACCCTCACCAGAAGACTCGGACATACATGAAGGAGTGGAAGATGCTGCAATCAAATAAGAAAAGAAACGATCCAATGTATTCTGCTTTTCTCGAGACACATTCTCCAACTTACAACAAGTAAAACATTTCATTACTTCGTCCAAATCTCAGAGAATCCAAGGATTTGCTCCGTCTATACAAAAGCTTCAATTTCGGCCTGAACTTTTTCATTTCTTCTAAAATTTCCTCATCGCTCATGAGTTTTTCATCTTGCTCAATATTCGAAGGAATGCCTAGAAAATCAATTTTAAACCAGATCAATGGAAAGGAAATTTCACAAACACCGACGGTTCACATGCAATTTTTTCAGTAAAACATATTTCACACTTTGTGACCTAAGTGGTGAAGTTAGAACATACAAAATATTTATTGTTATAGTGACAACAAACTTTAACGTTCTTAAAAGCTAGTATGTGCAAAAATTAAGTTCATCTTGCTTTCACTACTTGTAAGTTGTGTTGTCCCTCGCATATTATCAGGTGATTCCCTGGATGAACGGCGTGAAGGTGAATGACTTTTAGCTGCTATGTTACCCTCGCTAATACTTCGTGGCAATGACAGTGAGTGTTGGGAATTAGATCTGTGCGTTCGCCTTCCGTTCTGATCACCACTACTGCAACGGCTCCTATCTTGTCTCGACAGTGGAATGGGTAGAATATCTATCACAGACAAGAGACGACGTAATTATTAGACTTTTCCCGCAATTCTTTTCAAACCAAAAAACGAATAGTAATAAAGCACGTTATTAAAAACATCAAACTTAAAAATCGTTATAAGGAAAATCTGAAGACACACTACTTGGAAAAAAAGTCACCGGACACTCGAGCGTTTGCAACTAGGTTTTCTGCAAAACTTTTCGAAGAATTACGTAAAAGAGCTACGTAGTACACTTCTACAATAGCAATTGGCCAGAATATGGAACATTCCTCCTTCAATGAGTTCATGAATTGTTGTGGGACAGACATCTCAGTGGCTCTTTATGGCAAGGAGCACTGTCCTACTGAAAGAGAACTGGGTCCATTCCATAAAAAATCCATAAGCCAGGCAGAATTTCATTCTTCAGAATATTCAGATACCTGTGCCGTTCAATCCACATGGCACATCAGATGTGCATATCTACCAACCATGAAAAGTAGGATCATACAAGCATACCTGCTCTTCCGAACTGATTGCTAAGTTATGGTAAGAGTCGTTCTCCAGTATCTGCCAGACCTCCATCCGACCAGAAAAGGGCGTAGCGTGATTCACTCCTGAACACAGTTTTCCAACCCTCCACATCCCGCTATGCCCGCTTATTGCACCACTGAAGTCGACGCTACATGTTGAGCCTCGGTTTTCAATATTTTGGTACAAATTTATGTTCCAGTCAATACTTGGAACTCTGAATCCAAAGAGTCAGCTCTTTCAACCAAATGGCGATTTTTACATACAGTCGCACTTCGATATCTTGAATTTCACGGGAACATACAGGGGTTTCGAGATATGGAGGTTATTTTTAAAAGCAGATTTTTAGGTTAATAAAGATATTGTATAAAGAAATGATAATACTATAAACACTAAAATGGAAGCCAAAATTCAACATCGTGAGGTCTTCCGAAAAAATATTTCGAGACGAGGAGCGAAAATTGGATTGAGTTACAAGGGCAAATCAATAAGTCGGTTCCATGAATTTTTTTCACAGCAATTTATTGGTCAAACAAGACGACATTAGATGTGCTGGAGTAGCAGTTCATTACTTAGTTTTCTATATATCCACCACCGACGGCAATGCATTTTCCCCACCGTGACACCAATTTGGATATGCCAGCTGCATAAATCATCAGCTGCTGGAGTAACCACTGCTGCACACTGGAATAATCGATGTGATATCCTACACTGCCACATCAGTGTGATAAGCGACAGAGTGACCACGTCCACCTCCTTCAAGACAACGCAAGGCCACACGTTGCCATGGCGGTTAAGGAAAAAACTGATTATCACCCGATGAAGAAGGCATTGGCTAGCAACGTGGAAATGGTTACACCAGCAGCCGACGTCGTTTTATGAGGCTAGCATATCCCAATTGACGTCACAGTGGGAAAAATGCACTGTCGTCAGTAGCGGATATATAGGAAAATAAGCAATGAACTTCTACCCTTGCACATCTAATGTCGTCTTGTTTGATCAATAAATTGCTGAGAAAAAAATTCATGGGACTGACTTATTGAATTGCCCTCATAATAGTGGAAATGTAGGAAAATAAATTTATACTGTCACCCATTTATAACGAACTCGCGTACAGCAAAATTTCACTTATAACGAAAATTTTGTCCGGCCCGATCCCGCCAATGTAATTTACATGTACAAAATTACGCTGATATAACGAAGAATTTTTTTTGAAAATTTGATTATAATGAAAGAATTTTTCGACTTTTCTCGTGAAAAAGTTGAGATTTTTTTTTATTTACATAAAATGACGCCTAAAAACCGCATTCAAGTTATGCACGACTCTTCTATGCGGAGCACTCTACTAAGCGGAGCGCTCTTTTAAGTGGAGCACTCTCATAAGCAGATTTTACATAAAAGCTAATTCCGTTAATCCTGGCGTTGTTTCTGACTTGCGAGAAAGAGTGCTACCAAAATTAATAGAAATTTATTTCCCAAAAATATTTACAATGCTGATGAAACTGGCCTGTTATATCATTTATTACTAAAAAGCAAAACAATGGGAGAATCATGTAAAGGAGGTAAGTGTCATAGGCATTTCTAACTTTATTTGCGGAACATATACATGTACTGTAATGTGTATTTTAGACATTCTTTTTTCCCGTTTATAATGAAAACATTCTTTGTCCACGTGAATTTCGTTAGAGACTGCGTAAGCCTGGGTCACACAGGCGTAAAACGCCACCAACGTAGATACGTCGCAGAAAAAACATCGGCGTTTAGCTATTCAAACTGAAAGCGTATAACACGGCGCAATTTGTGATGTCGTTTCGCTATTGGTTTAGACTACGACATCACTTGAAGTAGCTTCAGCATGAATGCCAACAGTATCGACCTTCATCACAAAGTCTAGCAGTATTTTAATAGCCTGGACTTTATTTATCATAAAGATAGCTAAACTTCCTCACCATTTCTACAAAGCATTTGCTAATGTACATCGCTCTCTTGTCGGCCATCTTGACGGCAGGCCAATCGCCCTTCTGATTGGCTAGATGTTCGGCGTACGATCTAACGCGACGTAAAAAGTTGAACAAAATTCAACTTCGGCGTAAAGCACGGCACCAAGCTATTTAGTGGCGTATTTAGGCGGTGCTTACACCAGTGTGACCCAGGCC
Source organism: Rhysida immarginata (assembly GCA_023313115.1). Taxonomy (NCBI): domain Eukaryota; kingdom Metazoa; phylum Arthropoda; class Chilopoda; order Scolopendromorpha; family Scolopendridae; genus Rhysida; species Rhysida immarginata. The sequence continues at coordinate 648,930 of JAHWFO010019261.1, read as the reverse complement.
TTATGGCGTATTTTGAGAAATCGAGGATTTTTTTCAAGATATCGAGGTTCGACTGTACAGCTATTAACCTTCGTAGCACTCTACAGTGCTGATCATTGAGTTTGGTGGGTCTTCCACTTTGGGGAGCATTCCATTGACCTTTATCTCAATATGGTATCAATTTTTTTTAGATGATTCAATTTTCAACAATTGTATACGTACAAACAGATTTGCAAAATGGTGCCCTATTATAACATGCCATTCTAAGTCTGTTAAGCTCCTTCAAATAGCTATGTACCTAGCATACTAGTCCAAGGACTGTGTAACAGGCTTTCATACGGGTTAACAATTCATGACTTATCATTTGGCACTGATTATATAGTTTCTGGGGGAAGGAGATGTCAGGTGACTTTTTTCGAAGTCGTATAATTCTAGATACTCCAAATAAACATATCTTATAAAAGTAACAAGACTGATGGGTTTGTCTGTCATGGAAGGAAACCTCCAACATAGAAAAAAGGGTACTCGGTCATTTGGCCAGACGGACATATGACCGAACGGAAATTTAACCGACGGAGAAATGCCTGCATTTCATCGACATTTGGACATTCGGCGTAAAGAGATGTTTTCGGCAACATAATTCATTTAACGGGGAAAAAAATGTTGAAAGGAGGTTATTTCGTATAACGAATCTTATGAGACAAATCTGTTTAATTCTTTCTACTAAGCAAGCATATTGTACAGACCTATAAAATTATTCTTTTTTGTATGTCTTTTTAAATAAATGTTTGTTTTCATATCGTTAGGTAGGTTAAGATGGGAACCGAACAAAATGCAACTCAGGGTCTTGTATTATTTTTTAAATCAATATTTTACTTGTATAGAATGAGATACTCATTAGTGATGGGCAATATTTGATACTAGTATCGTGGTATTAAAAGTTTATTCCATACACATCGTGTTTCTGTCCTGCTTTATGAGGAGACATAAAAATTCTAACATCGGATAGTATCAAATGCGAAAATTCTGACAGTATCGATGACTCTAGAATATGCGATACTAAAGTATTGCCCATAGGGTGTGCGATATTCTTCGATATCAATAAATATCGCGATATTTTGGTCCTTAGTCGACTAAAAGAGTCGAATGATTCCAATCTGATATATTCCAACTATATCGGATTTTTTTTATTCGATTATTTCGATTCATTCCGGCGTTTTTTTCTTTCCATTATTAAACTAATCCGAAGGCTCATCCCCGGGAAAAATCAGGGAATTTTACGAAATCGTTTTGCAAGACACCCTGTTAATTTCTTTAAAATATTTTGGTCCTTGTCGTTTTGTGTCATTTAGTCGAATAAATTTCCAAGCCATTCGAATAAAATCGCCGATTACTAAAATTTTATTCGATTAGTCTATTCGACTAACGGCAAATGAATATCGCACATACCTAATCATTAGGTTAGGTTGATAAAGAGATGGCTTTCTATACGGTCCGCGTTTTCGGCAGTGAAATCACATTAATGTTTTAAATTACATAATTACGCCATGCACTATATATGTCAGATATTCGGTAGAGTGTCCATATCATTGAAAACTCTGAAAAAGAACTCTACATTGAAAAATGTCAGAAACAGTGTTGGGACCCATCTAGATAAATTTATCTAGATAATTATCTTAGATGAAAAGTTTTTATCTTTTATCTTATCTAGATAAACTTTCAATTATGTGATCTTTTATCTTTATCTTTATCTAAGCTTAGTTTATCTTATCTATTTCATAAATTTCTATAATTTTTATAAAGGTTTTAAAAAATTTACTGAAAAAAACTTTTCTAAAATTGTAAGGATCTGGTTGACCTTAAATAGATGAGACATGCATCCAGCTTCAGCATGCATGATTAATGTCATGGGCTCGTGGCTTTTTCTTTTTAGACAAAGTCACTGAATTTCACAAGTAATCGTGTGATCAGTTGAGAAATTCTTTGAGTTTAGCATAAAAGAGATAAGTGCTTTTAAGAGCCACTTTTCTTTTCCCCAAAATAACTGTCTTGTCTTCTGCGATTCCGCTTATAAGAGCCTTTTATCAACTTCTCCGACTGGGCTCTTATAAGCGGAGTCGACTGTATCTCAGAAAATACCTCTTGAAGGTACCTAGTAGCGATAGGTGATATTTTCTAAATATTCGCTATCATATCACTTGGACAGCTGATAATAATCTGTTTGCGCCAAGCTATTTTCTGTTAGGTTAGGCTGTCCGATATCAATAGACGCTTAACGAGAGGTGTAAGTCTACCAAAATAACGGAGCCAATCAGAGTTAGTCTGTTAGTGACGACTTCTGCCAATCTTCTGCTATCCCGCTGCTCTAGTCAGCACCCATTGTGTTTTCGCTGCTTCGAAGTTCACTCCTCCAGCTCCAAACAACTTCTCGAAGCGTTAAAACAAATTAAGAAATTGTATATGTATAATAAATAATTAACCATGATCGGGGAGAAAGAAAAGATTTCGTTTCATCAGGCACGAAACAAACATTGTGATTTCTGAGTTCTTTGATGGAGTAGATCTAAACTCGAAAGCTAGGCAACGCCATTCTTACCCACAATCCTAAGCGTAAACGTACCGAGTAGCCTATCTTCGCAATGACTTTTTTTCATGTGCGACAATAACATTAGATTTCCACGATATAAATGTAATGAGCAGCTAACATATCGGAAAAGAGCGTGGTGCAAACAGCCGATTATCGCAAAAACTCCGATGTTTATCATGATATATCGATAGTTTGAAAAGTTGGCTAAATAAAGGCTAAATTTTATCTTAATTTGTTAGATATTTGTTTTTATCTTTATCTAGATTATATTAAATTATATTATCTATTATCTTATCTAGATAAATATTTAATTCTCATCTTTATCTTAATCTGGATATTGTTTTTATTTTATCTTGCCCAACACTGATCAGAAATACTCAACCCATTACCAGTTGATTTTCATATTTGATACTATCTGATTAAGAATGTTTATGTCCCCTCATAAAGCAGAACAGAATTTTTTGATGTGTTTGAATACATTTTAATACACGATAATGATATCAAATATCGCCCATCACTAATGAGTATCTCATTCTATAGAAGTAAAACATTTATTTAAAAAGACATACAAGAAAGAATAATTTTAAAGGTCCATACAATATGCTTGCTTAGTAGAAAGAATTAAACAGATTTGTCTCATAAGATTCGTTATACGAAACAACCTCCTTTAAACATTTTTTTTCCCATTAAATGAATTATATTGCCGAAAACATCTCTTTACGCCGAATGTCCAAATGTCGATGAAATGTCTGTTCGGCCAAATGACCGGGTACCGAAAAAAGAAAAGGGGAATCGTTCTATCAAGAATCAAGTCAATAATTAGCTTCCCTTCCGATTCTCCATGAAATGCACGTCTCCGATTGCCCAACTATTTATGGGCCCTATAAGACTGAATTCCTTGTGCGTGGTTAAAGCAATAGGAGATTTTCAAAGCCCAAGCCTTATAAATTAGTAAGAACAGGTAGTGCACTCTTATCTCCGAGGTTAAATGGAATTCCGTGCTGATAAAAAACCAGTGCTCAGATAAAAAATAACAAAAGACATTTAAGACGACATAAACACAGCAAATTTCAGGTGCACACAATGTCTGATTTAATAGGCACCCATGCTATGGAAAAGCTTGAAAAACAAAAGACAAACTGCAAATGCAGCCTATTAAGAAGTTGTATGGTGTTTAACAGTAAACCACACAGCCGCAGAATAAGCTAAATTAAAAAATCATAAAACATTAAAGAGACAATCAGACGAGAAAAAAAAAAAAAAAGGATTTTTAAAATACTTTACCTGCTGTGTAAAATATTGTACTTGAGTTATTCCTACAGAGCAACTCTCCATCTTTGTTGGCCACTTTTGAATTGGACAATATTGGCGAATTTGTATTTACTGGCATATCGTCTCGTTTCGGTTTCACCAGCGGTTCTGATCCATGACGACTCCAATTCCGAGTGAGAGTCAACCGAGTGTCTGATGGATTCAACCGACCTCGCCGCTTTTTCTGCTTTTGTTCACTTAACCTCTCTAGTGGCAAGTCATTCAAATCCAATCCGTAAACATATTTGGCTAATACACGAGTTAAGGTATCCATGGTTTTCTGAACAGAATTAAATTTAAAAACCAATTCAATTTTTTTTACATAAATATTATTACACTTAGAATTTATAGTTACCATAATTATTCTAGTATAATGCACGTCTTATATAACATGATTGGAAAAAATGAAACGGGACAAAATCAACTTCGTCAGATCGAAGCAGTTTTGAAGTAGCCATCTTTTCGAGAAGTTATTTTCGTATTAGCTTTTGGCGACGGGAAATTCAAATAAAAAGTGAATTAACGTATTGTATAATGAACTGTAGATTGTATATACTACACGAAAGCGACCTGAAAAGTTTCCGGAATCGGCAAGAGATGGCGCAAGAAGGTTGAAGTGGCTTTATTGGGCAGGAAGGAAAGCCGTTTCCACAGCAACTGTCAAAATTTCAGACGTCGACTGTCAATAGTTGTTGTTTAAGAGTGTGTTTTGTGCAGCAAGTCAGGTGGTTTCGCAAAAATGGATAAAATCGAATTTCATGCAGTAATAAAACACTTCTGGATGGCTGGGAAAAAGGCCACGGAAATTAGAAATATTTTGCTAGAGGTTCATGGCGGATCTACTCCATCATTTTTGACCATCAGCGAGTTCAAACGTGGTCGCACAAGCACGAGTGACGAATCACGCAGTGGACGCCCAAAAACCGCTACCACCGATGAAATGGTCGACAAGATTCATGATGTCGTGTTAGCCGATCGCCGATTAAAGCTGAAAGAGATAGCAGAGACAACGGGCATCTCAGAAGAACGCGTTGGCCATATCCTACACGAAATTTTGGGAATGAAAAGCTTTCCGCGCGATGGGTACTGCGTGTGCTCACACCGAGCAAAAACGAAAACGGGTGACCATTTCAGAGGAGTGTCTGGCCAGGATTCAAGCAATCCAAGGGATTTCTTCATGCATTTCTTAACCGTGGATGAGACTTGGATCCACCACTACACATTGGAGACCAAGGAACAGTCGAAGCAGTGGACTTTTCCAGGTGAATCAGCTCCGAAGAAAGCAAAGACCGTTCCATCGGTCGGAAAGGTCATGGCGACCATTTTTTGGAATTCCTAAGGTATGATCCTCATCGACTATCTGCAGAAGGGAAGAACGATCACAGGGCAATACTACAGCGATTTATTGAACCGATTCGATGTAGTACTGAAGGAGAAACGGCCTCGTTTGCAGTGGGAAAAAGTTCTTTTTCACCACGACAATGCACCACCTCGTTCATCCCACATCATCGTGTCCAAACTGAATGAGTTGCGCTACGAATTAGTCTCTCATCATCCATATTCACCGGACCTAGCCCCCAGTGACTTTTTCCTATTCCCAAACCTGAAAAAATCGCTGGCAGGAAAGAGATTTGCCTCAAATGAGGAGACCATCGCCTCTACAGATGGCTATTTTGCAGACCTCGAAACATCCTACTTTTCCAATGGCTTGAAGAGACTGGAGCACCGTTTGAAAAAGTGTATTGATCTTCGAGGAGACTACATCGAAAAATAAAAATAAAAAAACCACACCAATACCGTGTTTTTCTTGTCGATTCCGGAAACATTTCAGGTCACCCTCGTATACTTAAAGTAAACTGTGATGCATATTATACGCTAATTTCATTTGAAGTTCATCAATCCAAAATTTAAATTGGATTGAGAGCTGGTGATTGTGGAGGCCACCTAAGCAAGGTAAAGTCTCCCTCATTATTCTTGAAACCACTCTTACACAATACGAGCACAGTGACCTGGCACATTGCCTTGTTGGAAGAAGCCACCTCCATTGGCATAAGCCATCAACATGATAGGATGATCCTGATTAGCAATGATACTTAGGTATGCCCCCATCAGCTTGAAGGGCTGTACTCATGCATGTGGGGTCCATGTTTACATGCTGCTTCCACCAAATTCTCACTCTGCCATCTACATGATGCAACTGGACTTTTTTCCCAATGCTCGACTATCCAATTCCTGTTGTGTTCCTGTGCGAATTGGAGATGTTTTCTCTTGTTAACTGAAAAGCAAAGGTGTTCGAACAGACCTTGGGCTTCCATATCTGTGTAAGGCGAAGAGTGTGTTCAGAGATCATTTGAGAGGATCCCTGATTAAGATCTGCAGTAATTTGATGCACAGTTGCTCTTCGTTGTCTTGCACCAGTCCTGCCACTCTCTGTTCTGCCCATACATCAATTAGTCGCTGACGGCCATAACTCGCATGTTCAGACCCAGTTCGAAATCTTAACTAATTTGCCTACAAGCATCAGCTGTTCATAATAATCTGGCCGGTCAGTGTATATGTCCCACAAATTTAGGTGCTTTCTTAAGCCAAAAGTTTTCACATTATTGTAGAATAATTATGGTAGATGAGTTCATTTAAACGTTTCTGAAAATACACTTATTTAATTTGCCACAAAATTGTCATACCCCAAATGTTAGATATTATAAGAGGGGGGGGGGGGGGTCAAACTAAAGTTAGAAAATGCAAATGAAAGAGACCAGTAATAAAGAGTCTGAGTGATTTTCATCCTGACCCACACTTTTGCTGACATAATAACGAGAACCTGACAGCTTCGAAAATGATGGGTTAGCTGAAAACTTACTCAAGGCACCCACAAGAATTCTAGAACACAAATAGGCTACATTGGGCGGACTGTCATTTGGAAAAATGGGTTACTTCTAGCATGAATGGTCATATAAAAACGTTAAATTTCTTTGAGTCCAAGAGCCATATCTCTTGAAAGTATTCTTTCCATTTCTGGGAGGGGGGGGGGAGCCTTCAATTTTGACCATGAAATTTATAAAAAAATAACTGGAAAATAAATCTTTCCACATCGTTATACAGAAATGTTTTTTTCATGACTGTTTCGCTGTGGATTCGATTTAATGGTTTCAAATTCAATAGTAGCTTCAATTAAGAAGAAATACCGGGTGGGCAAGAAATAACGTGAGGTGTTCAGAGCTTGCTAGCGGGAATTCTATTAGGCCAAATGCAGTACATTTTGGTGTATAAACTTACTGGAACCTGCAGTTTCGATTTCTGCAAACAGAAAAAAAAAAAAAAAAAAATAGTACCAAAAGTCGCCATAGGGGGCGCTTATTTCAAGAAAACAATGAACACATTTGCATAAGCGCGTTCCGTGTTGAGCAATCATGACAATAAAAGGCAAGGCTGAGGATTTCCCATCGTTCACGAACGAATGGCCTGACGATGACGCTTACTCTGCCTGACCGGGCGTTATTAGTCAAGTTGTTTTATCAGAAGAGCGACAATGCAAGCGCTGCCCTTCGTGAATTCCGGCGATTGAAAACGTTACGAAGAGGACCGATGAGCATAACTAACTTACGGAAAATGATTGAACGATTTGAATCTACCAGAACTCTAGGAGTGCAACCAGACCGCGGACGCAAACGAATCAGGCAGCAACACGTTGAAGAAGTTGCAACTGCTGTTGTGGAACAGGAGATGACTACTGTGCAGGGTACCAGCAGTGCACACGCAATAGCAGGCCAAACAGATATCCCATATTCGACGGTGAGGAAAATATTGCATAAGACATTGACATTTTATCCCTATAAACTCACACATGTTCAACAATTGCTTCCTGGAGATGAACGTACCCGAACCGACTTTTCGTTGAGATTTTTAGCACGTACGGAAGTGGATGATGCATGGCCATGGCAAATTTTATGGAGTGATGAGGCACATTTCTATTTGAATGGTGATATCAATACCCACAACTGCCGTATTTGGGCTGCATCAAATCCACAAGTGTGTCTGCCAACTCCTATGCATTCACCGAAACTAACAGTATGGTGCGGCTTTACTGCTTCTTTCATCATCGACCTGTACTTTTTTAAAAAAATCCGTCCCCGTGGACCGGTGACTTGTTCCGTCAATTCCGCCAGGTATGCCGATATGCCTAAGAATTTTGTGATATCACGATTGCAGGAAAAGGGTTGTCTGGATTCTACCATTTTTATGCAGGATGGTGCACCACCGCATATCAGACGTCAAGTGCAGCAGATCTTGCGAGAACGTTTTTCAGACAACAGAATAATTAGTCGTGCATTTCCCATGGTATGGCTACCCTGGTCACCTGATCTCAACCCTTGTGATTTTTGGTTATGGGGATATTTGAAAAGCCTTGTGTATCAAGCACATGTTCCTGACCTATCAACCTTAAAGGATCAAATAACGTTACATATCAAATTAATTAATGCAGATACGCTGCGAGCTGCCGTAGAAAATGTCGTGTACCGCATGCAGCTATTGGAACAGCACACTGGTGGTCATATTGAAACACATTTGTAATTAAAAATAAAACATTGTTTATTGTTGTTACTAAAGTTGGTTTGTACGATATTTGTTCATTTGACAATTAGGTATTCATTGTTTTCTTGAAATAAGTGCCCCCTATGGAGACTTTTGGTACTATTTTTTTTTTTTGCAGAAATCGAAACTGCATGTTCCACTAAGTATATACACCAAAATGTACTGCATTTGGCCTAATAGAATTCCCGCTAGCGAGCTCTGAACACCTCACGTTATTTCTTGCCCACCCGGTACAATCAATATAAGTGATAATATGAATGCAATGGATTAAAAGGGATTGTAGGAGAACTTAGAGAAATATTTCTTCAGCCTGCTTTTGAAAATGGATAAGGAAGGGAAAGAGTATATTTCGTTTGGTAGAATATTCCATAGTCTGATTAGTAATGCTCTTAAGTTGATAAGAGCGCTTAATCAGAGGAAAAGTGAGAGAGTCATTATTCCGTAAATTATAAGGCCCTAACGATTTAGAGTTGAAATAGTTAAGGGGAAGAGAAGAAATGAGCTTGTTATTTAAGGCTTTAAAGATGAAGGGCGCAAGATAATAAGAGTGCAATTGAAAAACGGGCATAACACCTGCTGAGGGAAAGAGATGGGAGACGGGGTCGGATTATTTTAGTTTAAACAAAACTCAGACAAACCATTTCTGAATACGATGTAAACGTTTTAAGTTTGTTATGGTGGTACTACCCCAAAATTCAAGGCCGTAAATAAGTGATGACTGAATGAGAGCAAAATAGAGTAGCAGCAGAATGCTTTTAGGCAGAAAATGAAGTCGTGAGAAAAGACCGAGCCAGTAATTTAAAGTAGAAGATAAGTCATTGATATGGGCATCCCAGGAAAGATTATAAGAAAGATGAATTCTTAGAAATTTATAAGATTTAGTGGGAATGAGTTCCTTTGTACGAGGGTGGGCTGAAAAGTAATGCCTCCATGGCTGTAACTTTTTTATTTTTTAACTGATTTTCAAAATTCTTTTTGTATCAGATACTCACATTTCTCCTCTATGTAATGCACTATTCACTTTTCGACATAGTACAATGTGTGGAAAGGGATGGGGACTAACGCGTGACTAGTCGGGTGAACCCGTCGGAGAGGAATTCCGGGGTTGTCGTCGACACGAGGATTGAATGGCAGCTTTGGATCCTCTTCTGCAGCACTATAATGCCCGTCTGTACACGATCACCACACACCAGAGGGGGTTGCAGTGCCTACAGTTCAAAGATGAAAAACTGCAGTTCAAAAACGAAAGACTTTGCACCTTGCAACTTTCACCACTTCCCAAAGAGGAAAGAGCACCTTAAGGGGCATGAGTTGCGTTCTGACGACGAGGTGAAACTTGCCGTTCGGTCTTGGGTGTCGACAACAACCCCGGAATTCCCCTCCGACGGGTTCACCCGACTAGTCACGCGTTGGTACAATGCGTGGAAAGGGATGGGAACTATGTCGAAAAGTGAATAGTGCATTACATAGAGGAGAAATGTGAGGATCAGATACAAAAAGAATCTTGAAAATCGGTTAAAAAATAAAAAAGTTACAGCCATGGAGGCATTACTTTTCAGCCCACCCTCGTATTACAGCGTAAGGTAAAATTAACTAAGTCAAGCTTTTTATTACGTTGGTGGAAGATTATATAAGTAGTTTTCTCAAGATTTAATTGGAGGTGATTTTGGCTGTTCCAACTTAATAATTTGTTAAGTACAGTATTAAACGAGTGTTGAATCGCGGAAAGAGTAAAGTCAGCATAGAGTTGCGTCATCAGCGTAAAGGATCGAGGATAGAGGAGCTAAAATCAAGGGGGAGATCGTTAATAAATAAACTGAAAAGGAGGGGGGATAGCATGGAGACTTGGGGAACGCCGATGTTACGTGTTATGGTGGACGAGGATTCGTTAAAAGGGTGAGGGTATATTGTCTATCTTTTAAAAAGCTGGCAATCCATTGGAGCAGCAGACCCCGAATATTATAAAATTTGGCTAATTTATGTAGCAGAAGGTTATGAGGATTTGAGTCGAATGCCTTAGAGTAATCCAAAAACATTGCTATAAAAAGTTTATCTTTGGACATATTTGTGATGATATATTCAGTTAAGTCAAAGCAAGCCGTGGAGGTGTTACGATTGGGAGAGAAACCAATGTGTGAGGAGGAAAAGTAAGCGTTACACAATATGTAAGAGGATAACCGAGAGTTAAAGAGTTTTTCGAAAATTTTAGCAAAGTGAGGAAGGAAGAACAGAAATGGGGCGATAGTTAGAAAAATTAGAGCGGTGTCCATTTTTGAAAATAGGGATAATTTTGGCAGAGCTGAGACATTCCGAGAATAGGCCTTGGGAAATAGAGATGTTGAATAATAGAGCGAGGGTTATTTTTAATATTTATAAAAAATGACGATGGAGGATGAAAGGGAAGCGCAAAACTGATCTTTGCTGCCTGACCCAGTTTCACACTTCACTTTCATCCTCCTTTGTCATTTGCACAACACTAGCCACCGAGATGGTTTTTCAATGGACCAAAGAGGTGAAAGCCGCTCAGAAAATAACAAATGACGAGGAGGTCGAAAATGCAGTGCAAAACCGGCTCGGGCAGCAAGTCCAATTTTCTAATGAGAAGGGATCGAAAGACTATTGTGTCAATAGGACAAATGTATAAACAACATCAGGAATTATGTTGAGAAATATGAAGATAATAACGTACAAATCTAGCTGTGTTTCACATTCCTATCCCAATTAGTATTTTTTAAATAACCATTTGTAACTTACTTCATGACTTCCCCTCATATTAACAACAAACCATAAGGTTATACTGACAATCATATTCATAATGTACTCACTTAGTGCTGCTCTTCATTTAGAATAAATTGAGATGACATCAGTCAAGTTCCAGCACTCGCATTTGTTGTTATTGGTATTGTGACGTGCCAAGGGGGGGTGGGGAGGTTCTATTATTATGGGGTTCCAAAATGTAACCTTCTCACTCACCCTGACACAATCACGGGTTCTTGGGACCTGTTACGGATTTAGTCGCGACACCTTTTGGAATAAACGCCATTACACCTAGAGTTATGTTGCCATTATTTATTCGTTATCTTGTCAATTACTACTACCAATTATACAACAAATCAGTACATTATATTTACTAGGGGCCCCTGCTAAATTAATCTGTATCCTATTCTTAATCATACATTCCTCGTCCCCTTGGCAGTGTACTCTCACTTCTAACCTGCCTGTGGCTTTGCAAGGTTCGCTCTTAAGTAAGTGATATTGTCATTATTAAGTGATATTGATATTGTCATTACAAGTGTATGCATACCACTGGTGCCCCAGAGTCTGTTAATGGAATGAGATTGCGTTCCCTTATGATGTATTACCGGACCATTGACGTACATGAAAACGTCGAGTGCACCTTTTTTGAGCCATTAGAAGGGAGGCCACATTAACCCTTCCTGTCAAGCTTAGACCAACAATCAACATTCCTATAATTTCTACTCATGCGGAGGACCAGTGCTAAAAATGCCAAAACAATACCCAATTTACATTTCCCAACTTATTTATTAACAGCAGAGCCCTTGTGCCACCTTACACTCAGAACATATTTTACTAACTAATAAAGAGTAACTAATATTCCAAAACAAATGGGATTCCATAACGAACACATCTCTTCGGTTCATTTAAAACTGAGCTCATTTTTAGTGTCTCATTCCTCAGATATCCTTCTGGATTCTTCTAATTGGGCTATATTCGCTAGTTCAATTGTTCGAAGGCACGAATTTTCTTCGACAACGTTCCCAGGGGTCCCGTCAAAAATAAATATTTCAGCACTCACCAATCTTCTCTTCTCAACGCCCCACGCCGACGATAGTTGGTTATTTCCGCTTCACTGCAACACACGTAGGGGAAGATCGATCTTGGCTACTGTGGAACATTGGACCAAACATCGTTAACGTTCCTTAAACGATCAAAGCTGCTCTTGACAACCACAAAGTCTGGTTCCATTTGCCATTAAACTAATTATTTCTTTATGGGAATAATATCACCGAACTTGACTTTTGCTTTTATGAGGGAAGAGAACATTAACAACCATAAGTAAACGTTAAGCTAACTAAAATAGGCCTAACTGCCATGTTGTTCGCTACTCTCTTGAATGTCACCTTCCTTCTCCGAGACGGAAGTTATTTCTTATCTTTCTCATTTACATTTTTTATTCCAAAAAAAAAACTTTAAAACGCAACAATCTCCTACTGAGATAGCATCATAGAGATTCTGGGAATTTCCTCTCACCCAACAATGCTAACCCAAAAATGAAACTTATTGTTGACGATAAATTTTAAAAGTTCGTTAAAAGAAATGTCAAATTTTAAATGAATATTTAAAAGAAATGAAAATATTATTATAAACACGGCAAAAAATCATATTCATTGTAAATACACAAAAAAACTTTGGATTACTTACTGATGTCATCTCAATTTATGACAAGCATAATTTGTATACCGGGTGAATAAAAAGTCTCGGAACAGTCTAATATCTCGAAAAATACACGTCAAAAAAGAAAAAAATAAGTGTTAAATCAGTCCCTGCACCCCTCGTAGGGAATTGGGTGGGAGGCAACCCCCAATTTTTTTTTTCCTGCAGATTTGGATTTTACGGAAAAAATTATATTAACGTTATCCAAAAATTTTTTAAAAATCTTTTGTAAATGGCGCTGTAATTGCAACAAAAACAGTCTAACTATTGCAAATTACTCAAGAAGTCCCCTTCAAATCAAAAAGTATCCAATACTTTTGAAAGCTACCGTAAAACTTTGAAATTTTAAATGGGAACCTCTATTTTTTATTCCAGAGTCGGATTCAACGAGCTGGGCTTCGAAATACTGCCCCATCCGCCTTATTCCCGAGTGACTTCTTCCTCTTCCCTCGCCTAAAGAACCCGGTTCGTGGACGGCATTTCCAAGACGACGACGAGGGTCATCTTCGAGGCGGAGCAATTCCTCAACAACCAAAAAAGAGAACTTCTACAAAGGTGGCAAGTGGCATCTAGCAAGTCGTCCGTTGTTGGGAAAAAAAGTGACCACCATGCAGCATCACCCCAACTCTCAGTCTTCCAGGCGACTGCAATGACTTTAAGAACGCCACTTGTACTTTGAGAAGAACCGTCATGAAAATGAGGATGAATAAATTTGCGTACTTAAAAAAAAAAATATGATCATTCTTTATTCCTTATTGAACAATAAATGTCATTCAGAACACAAAAAAAACACTCGGATATTCTAATAAAAGAACGACATATGAAAAAAAAAATACCCGTCTTCATGAATATGTGGTCAAGAGTCTACATTGTGTCTACTTATGAAAAATTTACTTAAAAAAAAAATTAACTTACAGCCCATTCACGAATGAGCTCCTCCCAATTGGTTAACGATGATAATACATTTAAAAATTGGTCCCATAAATCTGTTGTTACCACAACGTTTAAGTTGGCTTTTATACACGTTACAATAAGAGTCTGAAACGATAAAGAAATTAAATAACACTATTAAAGCATACTTTTTTTTTAATAATTAATCTTAATTAAGATTACAAAGAAATTTAACTAATTTATTAATTTTCTAGCAAGGCAAAGTTTCTAGTTTCTTGATCCAATTTAAATCTAATGTGACCTTTAATAAACTCTGTAAAAAATTTCATTATTAATAATATTGTGTAACTCCAACGTCTCATAGGCGTCCAAAGCATTCCTGTTTCTGACCTGTCTCAACAAACGGTAGTCTTGTAGAAGTATGTCATATCCTGTGTCAAGCATTTGCTTCGCCACAGCCGATCTGTCCGGGCGGCCGAACGTGGCATGGGCATTAAGCTCTTTGAATCTAATCCGGACCTTCCTGCAAGTTGCCCCCTCGGTAAACTTTCTGGCATACACTGCAGGCGATTTTGTAGATTCCAGATTGTGCTAGAGGAGGTGTTTGGTCTTTAGGGTTCCCCAAAACATTCCTCAGGACATTGGGGTTTTTGTACGCGAGGTTTAGATCCGCTTCTTTGAAGATCCTGCCATAAGGATCTTGTTATATGGAATTGGTACTCTAAACTTGGGTGTCCAGGTATTGTTGAGGGTGGTCGATTCCCTAACCAGCTTTACGAATCTCCTTCTGCGTACCAAATCGTGTAATAGTTTGGTGTCGTATCCGTTGTTTTGCGCTGTAGTCCGTATGTGTTTGATCTCTTTCGCAAATCTGGTCTTGGATAGAGCTCAGTCGACCATAAAAACGAACGCTGCTAGCTTCTGGCTCCAACAGTGATTTGAATCATGGTGAATGTACACATCGGTATAGATGGGTTTCCAATAAATGTCATATTCGAGCTTGTTGTTATTTCGTATGATTCTAAGGTCAAAAAAGGGTATAGAGCAATTCTCCTCCATTTCTAAAGTAAACTTTATTGATGGGTAGAAGCTGTTGATGTGCTCGAGGAAGGTTTGTACCTCTATCTCGCAAGTATCGATGACAGCGAACACATCATCGACGTAACGGTACCAAACCTTTGGGAAGTATTGTCCAGAGGAAGCAAGCTTGGCTTCAAACTTCCTCATAAAGATTTCGACTGGTATGGGGCTAAGATAGCTTCCCATGGGAGGTTCCTGCTGACATACGGTAAACCTCTCCATTGAACTGAAGAAAGTTGTTATTAACGCGCATCCTCCAAACGATGAGTGAACAAGAAATTAATCCTCCCGAGGAAGGTATATGAAAGAAGCAGAAGCGCTGAGGTCATCAATTTTTACCCCTTTATCTGCATTTTTAACCCCCCCCCCCCCACATTTTTTAATCGAAAAATTTATTTTCTCGAACGTAGTATTTAGAAAATGAAAAAGAGCTCTAGCTTCTCAACATTTCCTATCGAATGATATATGACATGCCATATGTTGCAATAGTTCTAAAGACCAAGTGACTGCCACCCTCACAATTCCGACCCTTTTGGGACAATGTGGTCCAAACTTTACAGTAATGTTGATCTTATTTAGAGGAATCTGCATACCGAATTTCACCCCTTAATATGCATAAATAAGCGTAGACCTTTTGGTCCCCTCTAACTTCCGCCCCCGAAACTCCGACCATAGTGGGCCAATTAAAACCAAACTGAATAGTGAAGGTGTACATGCCCGTAGTAAGCTACTTTCCGAATTTCAACCTTCTACCTCAAAAAATGCGGAAATTATGAAGGGGACGGACAGACAGACGGACATTGTGAAAACAATAAGTAGCTCCATTCTTCTGCTACTTAATAAATTAAGACTTCTTATGTTTCTACTGTTACGCGCCTTTTCTGAGTAACATTTTTTTTTATTTGTGATTTTTTCCCTTTGCTAAGCCTATTTTTTTGTTCATGTGTTTTTGTAACAATGATTGTATTTTTGTTCATTTATTTTTAGTGTTCTTACTTCGTGTGCGTGCCTTCGTGCCTCGTTTTGTTGGTATTGTTGCGCGCGTGTTTTTCTTTCGGCCTTGGAGTTTTTTGAAGCTCTTGGTAGTTTTTTCGTCGGCAGCTCACGTATCCACTTGGGTGGCTAATATCTCATGTTTTTATGCTGGCTTTCATTCCTTACCAGGATGGGTTTGGATTTTGTTTGCCAGTTTTTCTACTTTAAAGTAATGCTTCCTTTTATTCAGTCCACGTTGTACTGTATTCTTCAGTCGGGCGCTAAAAGATTAGGCCCTATTTATATTTGTGTATTATGAATAGTTTTTCTTCGGACCGTGTATGTCCGTGTTGTGGACTTTACTTATCCTTCAGGTTACAATGAGAACCTACTGTTTCTTCTTAGCTCCGACGTTGGCTATCGTTTTCTCAGCCCTCTTCTAGGATGTGCGGCTTGTTCATCGTCCTCTGCCGTCATCGTGCGCCGTGGCTTTCTCTCCGCTACTTGACGTGATGTCTTGGACATTTTTTCCCTTCTTCGTGTTCCTCCCGAGGCACCTTATCACAGGTTTGGTTTAGGTTAAGCTTACCCTTTATTTATCACTAACATTTATTTAACTCGCTTTACTTTTCACTCCTATTATTAGTGTGTAGTTCTTTTAGATTTACCCTTCCCTGGGTTCGCTTGCCTTCTCCTTTTCTGTTTGGCTTTCCTTTATTTCATTTCAGGTGCCTCGGCCTTTCTTCAGTTTCTCCGATTTTTTTTCTTCAAGTCTTTCGTCTGACTGCTGTTTCCGGACTCAATATTCCTGGACCGTCTGCCGTCGGGGTTCGTCCTGTGGTGGCTTCTGGCGTCGCGGTCAAAATCTACTTTTGTGTGCCTTCGTTTTGCCGTGAATCTCAACTTCTCTCCCGATCTTCTATCAATCTTTTTTTTATTACCAAGAAATTTTGCGATTTGTGCTGGACGTTCATTTATGCATCATATTTATTTTTTTGTATGTTTTTGTTTAGTGATTCAATTTTGTGATTGTAATTAAAGTATACAATTTTTCTTGGTAACTTTTGTGCTAAGTTTTTTCTTTTTCCCTTTACCCAGCTTTTAAACTTTACTTTTTAGGTTATCTGGGATTTTATCTTTGGGAAAGTTCCTTTTTTTTTAAATTTTTTTTTAAGCTACTATTATTTTTGGGTTTCTTTGGGGATTTTCGGCTGGAGTAGTTTTATTTTTCTTCCCTTCCTTGGGGTTATCTGTCCTTTAGTCTGTCAGTAATTTTAATTTTACCTACGCTTACTTAAATTTAGTCACTCCTCCCTCTTGGCTGTGCGTGCCATACATTGGCTCGCTACACTACCAATGAAATTGGTAGAGACTTTACAATACAATAAAGGGAAAACAGAGTTTCCGACTAGTTTCGCTATTTATTCTCGGCTTTATCAAGCAAATATACTACACTAGAGGTTTCTCGCCCTTATATACAGAAATACGGTCAATGGAGTATTTTAATTGGATAAAATACAAACAACTGCCTTTGTTCTGCCGTTCCTTGTATTGTAAAGTCTCTATCAATTTCATTAAGCAATTATTGATAACTTCATCTTCCATGTGATAGACTCTATATAATGAATATATATACCATAAATCTTCTACTATAATGCGAATTTTTTTGGCCTAAAAAAGCATCTAAATTTGCTGGGTCGTATTATACAAGAGGATAAAAATCAGCCCTCCAACGACTGCGGCCGGAGGAGGTTTTGTCCGGAGGAGATTTTGTCCAGATAACATTACCGTATATCATACATTAATTACATTGCATATAGTGTCCAGTTCATTATACAATAAATTAATTCTTTTTATTCGAATTTCTCGTCGCCAACATCTAACAACATCGAAAATAACTTCTCCCAAACATCGATACTTCTAAATAGGCCTACTTCCAAACTGCCTCGAACCAAAGCCTACAAGATAGCTTATGCAGTGAAAATATTAAACTGAATAAAGATTACTTGTCTTTTTATTAAGAAAATTGATGTACTGTTGTGTTTTTTTGTCGATGTGCAAGTGAGAAAGCTTTCCATATCAATGTAGGGCTATAAACTTCCAAACTGCCTCGATGAAGTTGAGGCAGTTGCTTTTGTCGAAGTTGATTTTGAAGGTTTTTGAATATTAAATATCCAGACTATTTAAAAATAAAGGTTTTTTTTCTGTATAAATTTGCACATTTTATTTCTCGCGAGGAGTCAAAAATGGGGGTCGCGTTATACAAGAGGATAGGATTTTTGCCGATTTTTTTGGGCCGAAAAAGTGGAGTCGCATTATACAAGGGGTCGCATTATAGTAGAAGATTTACGGTATATGAAAAACTGTAGGGCATTCTCGGTCACTTGATAGAAAACATTGCTTCTACAAGTTTTGGCACTACCCTTTGTTTCTAAGGTGGCAAAATAAATTGTTATATTTCTTCTCGAATACAACAAAACTGTACATGCCACCTAGGAGAAAAGAAAACAAGAATAAAACGGACTTTACCTGGAATAAAGCAGAAGCCAACCTGCCTCCTAGAGTGTCTTCCTTTTTATTTGGGGGTATTTCATTTAACGTTAGGGAAGTAATTTGCAGAAGAGCCAAGAGTAACTGCTCCCTAGAAGCATGATATTCACAATAATTTTATTTTTTGTCTTTACTTTTACCCGTTGATATAAATTTGATACGTTTAATATTCAGAAGTAGAATCATATCGAATAATTTAAAATTCCCTAAAAACGGCCATTACCATGTTTTTTGATCCATGGGAATATTCATTACCATAAATCGGTAGATATTTACTACTCTTTTACACAGGTCTACCTGTAAAGAAAAAAAAATTATAATCTTATCAGGATTAACTAGTTAAATCAGAGCT
This sequence comes from Rhysida immarginata, assembly GCA_023313115.1. NCBI lineage: Eukaryota > Metazoa > Arthropoda > Chilopoda > Scolopendromorpha > Scolopendridae > Rhysida > Rhysida immarginata. The sequence continues at coordinate 630,157 of JAHWFO010019261.1, read as the reverse complement.
CCAACTAAGATATCTGTCACCTACTGACAATTTGGATTCTCCAAACGAAGTACCCTTCCCTTCCCTTCGCCACATCCACCTTCAGTTCTTCTCAGCACCCCCACAAGCCAGTGCCCAGACAGTGCAGAGAAGGACAAGTTCGGACATGGTTTATTAAGACAATGTGTCCTTCACGAGGCAACTGATAACGTTTTCACAATGGGACATTCTACTACCAGTAACTGCTGTACAAGTAAAACGATTATGAAAACTTCAGGCTCAAACTGGGCAATGTTCATAATTTTTGGCCCCAAAAAAGTGTCCTCAACTTATACAGAGGGTTGATTCAGATAAAATGAGATGACTTTGCAGTTCTGTTACGATGGTGTAATACCATGGCGCCACCATCGGTTGTGTTCGATGTGAGAACCACGTTGTTGGACTATCGCCCGGCACCGTAATTTCCACCGAAGTAGGCTGAGTTTGAGGGACTCCGTGGGAAATTCGTTCCACACCTGCTGACACACTTTCCATAGCCCATCAACGGTTCTTGGTCGGCGACTTCCGAGCCGTCGTTTCAGGAGACCAAAACCACAGAAATCCATCGGTGATGCGTCAGGAGATTTTACAGGCACATGAGAGAAGGGAATAACTCATATGCCCGTCTCCTGTTCCATCTTCCTGTAGTAAGCCACAGATGACTTGGCAGTGTTCAGTTGTGTGACCGCGCGCTTTATGACGTCGCTCCAGCCCAAGATTGTCATGAATTATTCTGGAGACTGTTGCCTGTGAAATACCTTTCCTTTGGGCTAGACGTCTCTGTGTGAGGGGATTTTCTTTCAGTACTTCAGACCGGATTTCTCGCACCACCTGAGCTGGGCGTGTTGGCTGGGGCTTGTTTCTGGTCTGCTTCTCTGCTCGTCCACGTTCAATAGATAGTCGCAATTTGTTCATTTTGATTATTCAACCCACAGTAGCTTTGGATACCACAATACCATTTCATTTGCATAATTCCACAATGCACGAAAGACTGAAGTTAGCGCCGTCGGAAAGGTCAAACATATACCCTTCCCAAAAAGCTGTGATTTTGGAAGCCATGTTTCAGCACGAAATGTCCCAAATAACAGCAACAAGTGTATACAAAGCTAATCCCCATGAATAGTGGACGAGTCATGCAAATCACATTCCGTCAAGGTCATACGCGACGTTTAAAGTCGTCTCATTTTATCTAAATCAACCCTCCGTAGCATTGCATTGCACATTGTTTCCCCACCCCACCCTTTTCTATACTCCGTCCCAGTTTTTAGTTGAACGATGTTATGAGCGAAGCAGGTACAGTTTGTCTGCATGCAGAATCATTCAGAATAATTTCTTGTATAAAAAGTTCAAGTCTTTCTGCAATCATATTTCGTAATTTTCTCCTCGATATAATAAAAAAAAGTGCAAAGAAATACGTTTCAGTGAAAAAGTTATCTATTATATCCTTTTGGAAATTTAACAAAATTTTAACTTCCACCTTATTTAATTTTTTATTAATTCAAATTATTTTTGGAATTTTTATTATTGACTTGTCTTATAGTTATTGGCAGATTCCAACACAAAAAAGCAATAATGTGCAAAGAAATACGCTACCCGATCAAAAGTCATGGGACAACCCTGATTTGCATGAAAAAATGAGACATTCCTTTGCAATTTCACTGTTGGCATTCTCCCAGCACTTGCGTGAATGTCTCTGTACAATTGTTGAGTGCCATCTCGCAGGCAAAACTGTTAGAGAGACGTCAACCCGCCTAAACATCCCGAAATAGACAGTTCACAACGTCATCCAGGCATGGAAAGAGAAAGGCACCACAAGTGTTCCGCCTAGGACTGGAAGATGCAAGATCAAGTCGGCCAGAGACCAGAGAGCTCTTCGTAAAGTGGTCACTGCAAACCATCACACATCGCCTGATGGACTGACAAGATCGTTCAAAGAGTCGACGGGAACAACTGTGAGCACCCTGACTGTTCTCAGAGTACTGCATGCAATGGTTTTTTCTTTTGGCAGAATGGCAGCCCACAAACCTCACGTCAGCACCAGCAACGCAGCGAGAAGATTGCAATGGTGCAAAGAGCGGCGACACTGGACTCTGGATCAATAGCGAATGGTTGAATGGAGTGACGAGTCCCGCTACACCATCTGGCAATCGGATGGACGGGTTTGGGTTTGGCGAACGCCCGGTGAACTTTATCTGCCAAGCTATGTTGTGCCCATGGTGAAGTTCGGCGGAGGGTCAGTGATGGTGTGGGAGTGCTTTTCACAGTATGGGTTGGGTGCAATTGTTTCTGTGGACGAACATCTAAACACAGAGCGTTACCAAGACATTCTGGACAATGCAGCACTCCCATCTCTCTGGCAGCACTTTGGCAATGGCCCTTTTCTCTTTCAGCACGATAACGCACCTTGCCATAAAGCAAGAGCTGTTGGCACATGGTTTGATGAAAAGGGAGTTCAAGAACTTGACTGGGCTGCCAAGAGCCCCGATCTGAACCCCTTCGAACATCTGTGGGACGTGTTGGAGCGTCGATTACGCGCTTGTGCGGAACGCCCGAAATCCATGACCGAACTGTCCAAGACACTTATGGCAGAATGGCGAAAATTACCTCTCTAAACGTATCAAAAAACTTGTGGACAGTACGGCCCAAAAACTAGAAGCTGTGATAGCAGCAAAAGTTGGACCAACAAGATACTAAAATACGTACATTTTTGAGTGTTTCTATTAAAGTGATTGTGTCCCTTGACTTTTGATAGGGTAGTGTATATTTTATTCATAAAATTATGTGCTCTCGTTAGCAATATCCTTGGCCGCAACACACTGTCCCCAATATGATTTTAGTGCAAAAACTGCATTGGTCTGAGAAATCGCTGAGAGTATAAAACGGCATCCTGGTTAGTGAATCGTCAAAGTCGTTCCATCCTTGGTGAATATAACAATGAGAGATGACCTCGTATCACAAAATGTTGAATAGGTTACATCTGGATCCTATTTAAGTTAAGACACAATTATATGCCTTACAAATTCAGCTACTACACCAAATTCAAATTCATCATCTGGTATCATCTACAGCAGTGGTGGGCAACCGATGGTCCCTGAGAAAATGTTGGTGGTCCGCGGAGAAATTTGAATATTACAGTAAGACCCCGACTTACGTCACTATAGTGCCCAGCACGAAAGAAAAAGGAAACTGGCGCAAGCGTAAATGAAAAACCTTGTTCAACCAATCAGAAACGAACAAGAAACGGGGTATTACTTATTCTGGCGTCAGTAATAAGTAATTCTCCATTTCCTTTCAGTGTTTGAGCGGGCACTATAATAAGTTCCGGAAAGTGTGACGCAAGTCAAAACGACGTAAATCAAAACATCATTTCCTATACACGTACTTTAATATTTTTCCTAAAACGTCCTCCTCTACCATCACAAAATCTTCATGATCATTAGAAAAATCATCGACATCTTCAATGCGTATGTCTAAAAAGTCCAATCAATCCCGACTAGTCAAAGATATCACACACCATTTATAGATGCTTGAGATACCTCATCCCATGAGTCCTTGATGTTTTTCACTGCATCAATTGCAACAATGGAGTTGTTAGGCAGTAAATACAGCACCGTGACATCTGGATGCAAACTATCCAAGTCCACAGGATGGCCTGGAGCATTATCCAGAATAAGAAGAGCTTTAAAGTCCAGGTTGTTAGGTTGGCAGTAGGCCTTCACATCAGATACAAAATGCCTCGGAAATCAATCTCTAAAAGTAGTGGAAATCATCCATGCTTTGCGACCATACGACTGGTAGAGACGATTTAGGGTGACCTTTGAAACACCTTGGCTTTTCTGAATGGTAGTTTAAGTTTCAAATCACATGCTGTATCTTTTTTTGGGCATAAGTGCGAAACAAGTGTCGTAACACCAAAACATTGGTGAAACGACGTAAGTCGGTGCCTTACTGTATTTTCATTTTATGTTTATTACACTGTTTCATTATAATCTAGTTCATCTTCGTGTCACTGACAGAGAATCGTTGATAGTAACTGATTAGTGGTCCACGAGTATCATATTTTGAATTTACCAGGTGTGTACAAAAAGTATCGGACTTTTGGCCGGAAAACTAAAGTTATTCACAAGTAAGATTTATACGTTAATCCCCTTCGAAATACTTTCCTTGGGACTGCACGCACTTCTCCTACTGCCCCCGCCATTGTCGGAAGCATCTTTGGAAAGCCTGTTTGGGAATGGTGGACAGCTCCGCTGTAGTTTTCTGGATAAAGCGTGGTTCCCACATGCGTAACAACAACGGCAGAAACCACAAAGCAGAAAAACTTTATGATGTCACTTCCCGTTTTCGTCTCTTCTGCCCGACTGAAAATTTCTGCTTTTTAGAGTTGGGTTGAGTTCAACTTTTGTGGCACAAGCAGGGCAGAAACGATTGCTCAGCCAATAGAAAACGATCTCTGCAGTGACATCACAGTGACATCCTTTCTCTCTCTCACAAAATAAAAATGTCGGACACTCAGCTCACAAAGGTGAAGAAGCCGAGAAAGAAAACTGATGTAGAAGCGCTAATAGAAGAGGTGCAAAATACGAGGATGTGATGATTGATGAGGAATGAACGAACTGTGTACGTACTGTGTGCAGTCGAAGCCGACCGTTTAGATCGATCGAGGGCTTCGGTGCAGTGCATTTGTGTTGGGCAAAACTTCTGCTATCTTATCCTTTTGAGTTTCTGCCATGTGGGACACCTGCAGGAGTAGAAAGTAAAAAGGCAGAAAAAAAATACGCCCTAGTTTCTGCTCTCTTGTTTTCTGTCAGTGGGAACCACGCTTAAGGTCTTCATGTGACTGAAATTGGGTTCCTTTCAGCGGCGTTTTGGGGAACAGCCAAAAATCGCATGGAGCTGAGTTTAGCTAGGAACTTCTCAATCAGATGCGATGAATGGGTGGATGCATTGTCGTGATGGAGCAAACAATTTCCTGTTACCCAAAGGTCGGGTCGTTTCCGTCATATAGCATCACGAAGGACCGTCAGTTAGTACTCTTTGTTGACGGTTTGGCCTTTTGCGAAAATCGAAAAACCGACATGCGTGTACTACACTCGTTCACTCTCACAAAGTCAGGCCATGCATCCGTTTAGGCAGGAAAAATAAAAGCCCCATACTCTTGGACACACCTCGTAATGGTCCTTGGGTTTCAAAATTTTGATTTTAATGGTCCTTGAGGTCCAAAAGGTTGCCGACCGCTGATCTAGACAATCACATTCTACCAGATACAGTATATAAATGCAACAGCAAACGCAAATTTAAAAATAAAAATTTTAATCTCCATTTTCTTTTAATATAAAACAATACAAACATAAAAGTACAATTTGCAAAGAAGTTTTTTTCGTGCGTGTATATTAAAAACAAAAATTTTATTAAAAAAAAATAAAAAATAAAAAATAAACATACTTGATCATCCAAGTATTCAAAATTTGAAGGCGAGCTCTCCATAAGAAATACATTCACAGCATGCGTGACAAACAACTGGATTGTATTTTGCATTCCAGCCCTCACGTTTACATGCTGGTCCCGATGTATTGCTCCTAAATACGAGTCGTTACGTAAACGACTTCCTCGCAAATGATGTCCTTCTCTATGGAAAATAGAATGATCTCCAGAAGCACTTGGGTTCTAATTAAAAGGCGACACAAAAAGTATTCCATGAAACACCTTTTAATACAACTTGATGCAATTTTATTAATATAAAAAAAAAAAAAAAGTTAATCATGCATTCTTATTAATTGATTAGAATTAACTTTGTGCATGCAGTAGATTATTAATCCCACAAACAAGATAAGTTTTTTCTACACCAACACTGAACATTAAGTATACAAAAGCAATTACTAACAGAGTCCTCTCGCGGCACTGATACACCGTCATATGGCTCTAACATAAAAACAGGTCTCTCAGATGTCTAAAATTAAAAAAAAAGAAAAAGAGAGAGAGAAAGGGAAATCTCTAATCTTCTTTGCGAGTCAAATTTCAAAACAAAAAAAAAAAAAAATTAAAAAAATAAAATTAAATAAATTTTTAACAGCATCGGCATTTAACAGATGTAAATACAGGGTGTCTCAAAACTCCACGCACAGACTTTGAGGGGAGGCAGAGAACATTACACTGAACCACATGCACATAGGATACCAACACTGGAAACACCACCCGTAGGAGATAGCCGGGACCAAAGGCAAAGCAAGAACGCAATACAGGAATCGATGTACCGTAAATCTTCTACTATAATGCGAATTTTTTTGGCCTAAAAAAGCATCTAAATTTGCTAGGTCGTATTATACAAGAGGATAAAAATCAGCCCTCCGACGACTGCAGCCGGAGGAGGTTTTGTCCGGAGGAGATTTTGTCCTGATAACATTACCGTATATTATACATTAATTACATTGCATATTCAGTGTCCAGTTCATTAAACAATAAATTAATTCACTTTTTATTCGAATTTCTCATCGCCAACATCCCAAACATCGATACTTCTAAATAGGCCTACTTCCAAACTGCCTCGAACCAAAGCCTACAAGAAAGCTTATGCAATGAAAATATTAAACTGAATAAAGATTACTTGTCTTTTTATTAAGAAAATTGATGTACTGTTGTGCTTTTTTGTCGATGTGCAAGTGAGAAAGCTTTCCATCTCAATGTAGGGCTATAAACTTCCAAACTGCCTCGATGAAGTTGAGGCAGTTGCTTTTGTCGAAGTTGATTTTGAAGGTTTTTGAATATTAAATATCCAGACTATTTAAAAATAAAGATTTTTTTTCTGTATAAGTTTGCACATTTTATTTCTCACGAGGAGTCAAAAATGGGGGTCGCATTATACAAGAGGATAGGATTTTTGCCGATTTTTTGGGCCGAAAAAGTGTAGTCGCATTATACAAGGGGTCGCATTATAATAGAAGATTTACGGTAAATCGCTTTATTAGGCGAAACTTAACAGTACAAAGGTCCGATCATAAACAGTAATGAATGCCTGACATTTTCAAAGATACCTGGACGGCCCACCATGCCCAATCCATCGATCCCCAAAGGTCCAGCCCAAATACTCACGTATAGAAAGGCATAATGGGCTAGAGCTCTATCATGTTGGAACCAATCCAGTGACACACTGTCAAGGGAACATCGTCCAGCAAATTCGGCAGAATCTTCTTCAGAAACGCCTATTCTTCCGAGTGTCTGGTCTAGGCGTAAACATGTACGGACTAACCTATCCGTAATGCTTTCCTATGTGAATATTGTTAAGCACAATGTTGTCTACCTCCACTCAAAGTTTGTATGCGGAGTTTTGAGATGCCCTGTGTATATATGTGGCAACATTGGTCTAATAACTTTATCACTTCTTTATTATACGAATTATTTTTTGCTCACACTCTTATATTAACAAATCAAAGAAACAGTTCGTAATTTTCATCATTATTTTTTTTAATAAGATAAACTTGTTTTGAGCATCCTTACTAGCATTAAAATAGGCTGAACAGAACGCTCAAGAATGAAACATATGTTTTTACATGCAAATCATGTGAAATGCTCATCCAGTTTAGCAAATTTCACACAAGTGCAATTCATTAAAAAGATGACGGCTGAGTACAAAACTGAATGGTACCTTCCTCTTGTGAGAGTGAATTTGAAATGCCTTTTTAAGATAAGACTTGCAGCTTTTTGCAGTTGGTAAAATGTATTCATAAAATTTAAAAATTCATAAAATTTAAATCAAAGAAACAAAATAATTTACATAATAAAATTAAAAAAGTGTTCCGGTTGTCCCCACTCTCCAGGAACCTCTAGTGGGAATTATTAAGTACCGAAAGGTGCTTTATACCATTATTTTGAATTATTTACAAAATGGTTGTAATTGATACAATGGCACGTGCTCTAATGGTCCCATATGACCCCCTCAAAACTTTTCAATGATAAGATATGGCATGTTACGAGGCACATCCAGAAAGTAAGTTTCCCTATTTAAAAAAAAAAAAAAAAAAGAACTTGCACTTACAGGAACATATTTATTGGCTACAAGTACAGCAATGTTTCAGCTATTTTTCAATATAACCACCACCAGAATTGAGACACTTGTCGTATCGTGGGATCAACTTTTGTATCCCCCTGTCGTAGAACTCTGCCGCCTGTGAATGGAACCAGCGTGTGACAGACGTCTTCAGCTCTTCGTCGTTGCCAAAACGCTCACCGGAGGACAGGAATTTCTTGAGGTGGAAGGAAGTCAATGAGCAGAATGCCCTTCCTGTCCCAGAACACCGTGCACATCACTTTCCGTGCCCACAGCATCTGTTTGAATTTCGTCTTGACTGGAGATCCACTATGCCGCCAATGCATTGACTGCTGCTTGGTTTATTTTTTAACCGATTTTCAAAATTCTTTTTGTATCTGATACTCACATTTCTCCTCTATGTAATGCACTATTCACTTTTCGA
>JAHWFO010019261.1:573950-621271 GCA_023313115.1 Rhysida immarginata | reverse complement strand
TCTCTTACCCACCGGCTTGGAAAATAACAACTGCCTAGGAAGACTAGATTGCGGCATCCGTATCACGTGGCCATACCAGCGCAACTGAGATCTCTCGATGCGGAGAAGTAGCGGCTCAACACCTAAAGATTCCCTTATTGTGCTGCTGTACACTCTATCTAGTAGGGTAACACCTGCCACACCTCTCAGAAATCTCATTTCGGCCGCTTGTACCCGCGATCGCACTCTTTCGGTCATTACCCAAGCCTCATGACCATAGGTGAGAATGGGGACAAAGATAGATTTGAAGACGGAGAGCTTGGCTTTGCTACCCAGCTCGCGTTTCGTTACCACGGATCGCCACAGTTCACGTCTGACACAGCTTGCTGCACCGATCCGAGCATCCAATTCTTTCTCCTGCCGTCCATCACTCGTGAATGCAATCCCGAGATACTTGAATTTCGAAAGTCTTTCTTTTCATATTACTGTCGCTCGAATCTAAGCCGATCTTTTTTTCCCCCTGAAACGAAGTTGCAAAACCAACCCTTGGCTTAGATTCGAGACAGACTCGAATGAACCCCCCCGCCCCCAACCGGACACGGTTAAAAAACCCCCCCACCCACCTCCGACTTATCCTGCCGTTGTAAATTCAATTATACAGGGCGAGTTTAAAGTCGCGTACATCAAAGTTTAGCTGCCCGTAAAAGTACCAGTTGGTTGGTTTATTAGAAATTTTGGCGTCGACTACTAAGGTCATTTTGTGCCTTTTACACAAGTTATGTCTCTGTACACAGCCCGGGACAAACACAAACATCCATGCCCAAGGCAGGATTCGAACGCACGGACTCGAGAACTAGAAAGCCTACGCCCTAGCCCTCTCGGCCACCTGACCGGCAAGTACCAGTTGGAGAATTTAAATGAAAGTAAAGTATCGCAGAGATTAGTTGAAATATTGGCTTTTATTTTTAGCATCCAAACTTTAGGTGTTACAATAAACGTTCGATATGACGTCGTCTTTCGACTTAGGGATTGTGGCCCCCTCGCTTGTCAGATTTATCATCCCTCGATTTCTTCCTATGGGGTTATCTGAAAACGTGGTTTATGTGAATAGTCCACACACAGTCACAACAGCCATTTCTAACATCAATATACCATGCTCCACCGAGTCTCACAAGATCTGGTAAAACGAACGGGGTTTTGTATTTGCGAAAAAGGATGTCATTTTCAATATTTATTGTAACCCCCTACAATTTGTCTCTTAAAAATAAAAACAAACATTTCAAGTAATCTCTGTGGTACTTTACTTTCATTTAAATTCTCAAACCGGTACTTTTACGGGCAGCTAAACTTTGATGTACGTGACTTTAAACTCACCCTGTTGGTTTGTTTGGTATTAACGTCCTTTTCAACTGTCATGGTCATTTCAGGAGACGGCCTTATAGGGGCCACAAATTTTGCCTCGCAAGGGTTCTTTAACGTGCAGCTGGCAAACGACTACACGGGACCAACGCCTTTACTTCCCTTCCGAAGGAAGTGCGTGATCTCAGGATTTCCCCCCTGAAAATATCCTGCGTCCTTGGGCATCAGAGGCGATCATACAACCAGTGAGCCACCGAGGCCGATAAACTCACCCTGTATATCATTTAAAACAACAATTAATCAAACTTCATTAATTTTAGATAGACAACTAACCGCTGATGCATTTTCTTTTAACTTCGTAAACCTTGTTAGCCTGTCCGGTAGTTAACTTTTTTTTTTTTTTAATTATGGATGAAGAATTTGACTAAAGTTAATTTTAAGCTTTTACTTTGTGCTTCATGCACGTTTCCTTAATCATATTTCACTTATCCTTGTATTATTTGTTTGTGCGTACTGTATATACAACCTCTGACAATTAAGTTCGGTGAATGATGGCATATTGAGAGTGGATTGCTCGTTTACATGAAATAGCAGTTACTATCCTTCAAAGTAATCCCCGTTGATGGTAATGCACTTCTGGGAACGCCTGGACAAGTCCTGGAAACTCCTGGCGTAGTCGTTTTTAGGGATAGCCTTCAGTTGGGTCGTAACATTACGTTGAATGTCTGGTCACTTCGGGGGGGCATCTTCTACGGTGTTCCAGCCTCCTCGGAACCATTTAAACCACTCATAAACACACTTCAAAGTAATAGCACTTTCTTTGTAAACTGTTGTCATCATTTCATGAGTCTCTTTCGTTCGCTGATCCATTTCGGGTTTCGACCGCGCGCACTATGCCTTCTCTCTTCAATGTCCTGTTTAAACACAATAAACACACTCGCAGCGCTGATTCTCTCAAATTTGTTTAAACATGTCTCGACCTTTCTGGGGCAGGATAGTACGATGGTGCACTCTTATGACCGTTAGCAATTTGACATCATTCACCGAACTTAATTGTCAGAGGTTGTACTTGTGTTGCGCCACCTGTTGAACGCTTATACAAGCCAAGATTAGCAGTTATTGACACTCAACAGCTGGCGCTAATATACAAAAATCTAGACACTGTTATCGATTCCCAGCATTGTGGAAATTACAAGTCCATAGACCATACCTTACCCATGGCTCCTTAATTGAAGAGGTTAGGACACTTGTGACCGTTCCAATGCTATCAGCACATACCAAACGTAGATGGCACTTACTTCGAGCAATCTATGCTTCATTTAACAAATTTCTATAAATCATTTTGAATCATTTATTAAAAAATTAAAATTTATAACTATTTGTGCTTTCAAATAAAGACCAATAACATATGCTTTATATGTTGAATTCTATTGTACATCCGATTATTTAAAGCAGACTAGAGATCCTCGACTTATATATCGAGGAACTCTACAGCAGACTTCGATTAATTGCCATCTGGTGGTCAATATAACAGCGGGATCGCGCTTAAACGAGAGTGTCCTAAACTCTTCAATTAAGAAACCATGCCTTATCCATGGACCATACCTTCTATTCTTAGTATCTAAATCTGTTGTTCGCAAGCACAACTTCTAGTTAAGCTATAGTTTGTTACTGCGAGAAATGCACATGAATACACTTTAGGCACTACACTGAGTTAGCAAAACTCATGGGATAGTTACTTAATATCTGGTCGGGCCCTGTGGAGTGCAGCAATACGGCGTGGTAGTGAGTCTGCAAGTCCCTGGTACACTTCTGGAGGCAGTTGACACCAGATAGTCTGCAGAACCGAAGATAGTAGCTGCCCGTTCGTGGGCGGATGATCCAGTGCCCGGAGACTGACTTCAACAGCATCCCAGATATGCTCGATGGGATTCATGTCAGGGCTCCGGACTGGCCAGCTCAGTCGTTGGACCTCTCCTGCATGCTCCTCTAACCATTCGCGGACGACATTGGAGCGATGTGGTGGAGCATTGTCATCTTGAAAGACTGCTACGTCGTCAGGGTGTTAAAATGTCAAAAACAGGTGCAGATGGTCTCCGATGAGTTGACGATACCGTGGACCATTCAACGTTTGGTCCAGGATAACCAGAGGGCCCATTCCAAACCAGGAAAATGCACCCCAGACCATCACTGACACCCCACCCCAGACCATCACGGTGCCTCCCATCAGCGTGGTACAGTTGATATCGTGACTCATCTGACCATATGACGTTACGCCACTGTTGCAGAGTCCAGCCAAGATGGTTGGTGACAAATGCACGCCGGAGTGTCCGACGACGCTGGGTAAGCATTGGCACCCGTGTAGGGCGACGGCTGCCAAACCCGAGGGCATGCAGATTCCGACGGATTGCCCACCGAGAGACGTTTCTAGTGTGGCCAGTATTGAACTGGTCTGTGATTTGCTGCACGGTTGCGCTCCTGTCTCTCTGAATCATTCGTTCCAGGTGTCGCCGGTCACGATCACTCAGGGCAGCTGGACACCCGGTATGGTACATGTTGTGGACTGTGATGCCTTCATCCAGCCATTCCCGATACACCCTGGAGACAGTTGAGTGGGGAAAGCCAAATTCCTGCACCACTGCCGAAATGGAACATCCCATGCGTCGGGCACCTACTATCATACCCCGTTCAAAAGACGTCAACTCGCGACGACGTACCATTTCTGATTAATCACTTATCCAAGCTCTTCCCACAACGTCTAATGGTCCATTCCCAGAATCCGTTACCCCTGTGAATTCGTGAGCCATGCCCATCAATCAATGTGCTTGCTATCCCATGAGTTTTGCTAACTCAGTGTACATTGTCATAAAGACGTGCAAAAAAAGAGATAGATCGTCGGTAAATGATTGAAAATTGTCAAAATCGCAATAACAATGATTAAAAACATAAAAAATTTGTAAAATATCCTAAACAGGAAAAGGCACAGAGAAGGTTAATTTCTCCATAGATAAAAATTAAGAGTTGGGTCCTCTAACTTTCCCGGAGAACTCTGATCCCGCCTGGTCACGTTAATGGAATCATTATTGTATCTCTTTATTATATTTACCTTTATTTTAGATAATGAAAAGGATGTGGCACCTGGTTAAAAGCAAATACCAGTTTTTAAGCAATTCATATTGAAAAAAAAAATGCCAGGAAAGCCCAGTGTCGACAAACATTAGCAAAATGGGTGGCCATGATTCTTCATGTCAGTAAGGCCGCCCATCGCTAATATTTGCAGACATTAGCTTTCATGACTTTTATACCATGTGATTTTAATATAAGTTCTCAAGCTGTGGAAAACTGTTTACTTATTACCGCAAGTGGGGATGACACAGTAATTCAGGTCACTAACTAATGCTACCGAAGATGAGATGCTACAAACTTTGTTTGTTTTTCTAAATTTGTTTTACACACAAAAAATTTTTTTTCTCCAAAACAAAATGAAATTTAAGGGTCGGCTTATATTCGAGCTGATATGGTACATTTATGGTGCCCGGCATGAAAGAAAAAGGAAACTGGCGCTTGCGTAAATAAAAAAACCTCGTTCAACCACTCAAAAAGGGAAAAGAAACGGGGCATTACTTATTACTGACACCAGGAATAAGTAATATCCTGTTTCTTGTTCGTTTCTGATTGGTTGAATATTTTGTTTTTTTACCTGTCGGAAAATTTCATGAACAAAATTCACATTTTCTCGACTTGAGTAGAGCGTATCTGTTACAATGCTGCTTTCCAATTGACAGTTATCAAAAGTACTATTAAGTGAATTCATAGATTCTCTTTCTGTGTAATTATTCAAATGAATGGTGTTGGAGCTTCCAGAATTGGTTTCGGAAGTAAAAGATTTCTGCTCCAATGAATTTCCATTGATCTCTGATGCTTGTCTGAAAATAAAAATCACATCCTACCTTAGTTTTATGAAGAAAATAAAAACAGTACAGACTTTGCTTCACAGAATTTTAGAAACTCAACAACTTACACAGATGAAGACACAGGAACTTGTACTTCGGGTTTTATGGAATAATGAGTAAATGTAGCGACCCAACGAACAACAACTACTTTGCAAGCAGATGCATCTCTCTTCTCATTACTATAGCTTAGTCCTAGTTCAGATTCTTTCATTACGCAATGTAATTCAGGCAAATCTGCAAACAGATTAATATTGAGGCATTTTATTCATTTATCTACAGAAAATGGAGCAATCAATGTTATCCAAATTTTTAATATCTAAAATTCTTGATTAAATGAGCACAGACTAAAAAAAATTCTACAAATGGATCTATTCTACCCCAATCTTATGAACAAAATTTTTATTGATAGTAGTTTATGTATCTGTTTCTGCTAAGTAAACTTTCTTTTCTGAAAATTTACGAGAACTATCCAGAAAGAAGATTCCATTTTAAATATTGCCACTGTAGTGATGCATGCTGAGTGTGGTGATTTAGTTCCTCACAGATAAGGAAATGTTTATTAACCGTCCTACGCCACGCCATTTTTTGAAGGAAAAAGTGCTTTCTGTAATAACTCGGGAAACTTTTTTTTGTAAAGTAATAAATGATCTTTTTGGACCAAAAATTTTTGTAATAAATCGGAGATGTTTGTTGGTTTATAGCATGTATTTCATTTTCACATAATTTATTTCACTTTTTTTTGAAAAAATAATAGAAATCGTTAAATAATGTCACAGAAATGAAATACGCAGTTTCAAAATTTTTTCACAATTTATTCATGAAAGTTCACAAAAACTGAAAATCGTCACATTTTAGGTGGTTTTATTCATGATAGAAGGGTGAAGAAATTTTTAAAATACGTTTGTAAGTTATTTTTCTATGAATTTTCATTTGAATTTATGTCAAATTGTAATTTGAGCTCGCTAACGTAAACACGTCATTTGGTAGCATCAAACAGCTATCGCGTGCGTTACCCACGTGACTGGCTCCCCCTATTACGAGCAACGGCGCGAAGTTCAAATCTCCTTTGTTATCTTAGCGAGGTTGATGACGTAATGCAATGGCGCAGCCAAAAGTGACGTAGCGACGGGGAGGGGGAGGACGATTGCAAGGGCTCGGATTTTTATTGAAATACTATCATCTTTTCTAATTCCATTTAAAAATAATTAAGACATCGAAAGCAGGAGTGTCTTCTGCTGTGTTTTGATTTGTTTTTTCCCGTTCTGGACTGCGGTATTGTGTAATGGAGGTGTCAGTGCGTGCAAAATATGAAAATTTTCTCCTTTTATGCTCCAGTGCTCTAAGTAAGTCTAAATGTCATTTTTTTATTACACTCTGATAAATATTTCTGCCTATTGCTAGAAAATATATGTACGGGTTGAAACATACAAGCAGTTTGAGATATGTAGCTGCATAGGAGATTTATTTATAAGATGAGATATACATCGCTATTTTGTCGATTTGCAACGCTCTTCATTATGAGAGCAGCATGTTATAAATATTTTTTTATTAAACTTCTAATGTGTGCATGTGCCTAATATTAAACAGATAATTTAAAGGAAGGTTTCTATATTATACATAAAAAAATTGGCAATAAAGTGTCAAAAGTTTTAACGTTATTGAGTTTTAAATTTCGAGCTGCGTGCATCCAATGGTCAATTCTGATACAGAGGCCAGAAATGGAAGTTCCCGGTTCAAGAAGATTAATAAGATTCATATTATAGCCGAACCTAGATATCTAGATAAAATTTTTATAACCCTACATTTTCACTATTACCTTAATTTTCGGGGTATAATACGCCGTCGTCAATAATAAACACCCATGTTTTTTTCGTGTTTTTGGAAAATTCTCCATGCATAATACACACCAATATAGTGAATAAATCGAACAAATTAACTTCTTATAACGATAAACCTCATGTCATTTATTCATCTTCTTTTCGCGAATTCGCTTTTGCAATAAATATTGTAGTTTGGAATATAAAGTGAATAAATACAAGGCGCATCCAGAAAGTATGTTTCCCGATGTTTTCCCTTTAAAGTAAACGTAATTAGCCGTGTCAATTGCGGATGCGTAACAGCTCTATGACGTATCAATACCGTGGTAACAATGGTCCGAAATGGAAGCTCTTATTTCTTCTCCCGCTGCCTGCGAGGTTCGGTCGGTGATAAAGTTCTCGAATGCACAAAGCATTGCGCCAATTGAAATTCATCGTCAGCTCTGTCAGGTCTATGGGCCGAACATCATGAGTAAGCAGATGGTGCATTGCTGGTGTAGGCAGTTTTCCGAAGGTCATCAAAGTGTCCAAGATGAAGAGCGCAGTGGGCGACCATCCCTCATCAATGATGATCTTGTCGAGCTTGTGCGGCAGCCCTGATCTTGCTCCCAGTGATTTTCACGTTTTCTTGCACCTCAAGAAATTCCTGTCCTCCGGTGAGCGTTTTGGCAACGACGAAGAGCTGAAGACGTCTGTCACATGCTGGTTCCATTCACAGGCGGCAGAGTTCTACGATAGGGGGATACAAAAGTTGATCCCACGATACGACAAATGTCTCAATTCTGGTGGTGGCTATGTTGAAAAATAGCTGAAACACTGCTGTACTTGTTGCCAATAAATATGTTCCTGTAAGTGTGAGTTCTTTTTTTTTTTTTTAAATAGGGAAACTTACTTTCTGGATGCGCCTCGTATAATGTACCTATATTGTTGTGGAAGGCAACAGGAAACCACTGCATTATCACTCTTCCCTATCTATCTATCTAGTACAGAGGGTAGATTATCGCAAGCGATAATCTACGGCACCTACTCCTACGAGGGAGTTTTGCGCCATCCCATTTAATAACGACTGCTACGAGATGACAGTAGCAGCCGGGACCGACGGCTTAACATGCCCTCCGAAGCACGGGGGGTTTCATGATGGAGGAGCTGCTGGGGATAAACGAACCAGAGGCTGTACCAACCGCTGAAAAACCAGCTATGGTCAATCGGCAAATGGGTCAGACCAAAGTCCCCCAACAGCCGCGCCCCAAGTAGCTGTCCCGCCAGCGGTGGCCCTCAAGCCCTGGCCGTCACCCAACCAGCAGCTGGCCGCGCCTGAAGTTGCTGAACTCCATCGATTGGCAAGCCAACCGACGAGACAACCAGGCCACGGCCACCCCCATCACTCTTCCCTAGAAAACTGTGAATGGATAGCATGTGTCCACACAGTCACCAGAAGTCGATTTCGACTTGATAGAACTCAACAACAACCTATATTGTATTTACTGTATAATACTGTATAATGAAAACCAAAGGTTCTTTTGATCCCCCCCCCCCCAACGCTTTCTTCTCAAGCTTTTATTATCGGCCTATTATACGCAATTGTCTATAATACACAGTAATGATTTTCTTAAATGTACTATATGCGCAATAAATGTACTATACCCGAAAATTGCTGTGTGGGGCCCGTGGCTTAATTGAAAATGATAATTAATCGCGGCTCAAATACCAAGTTATAAAACCAGTTATCTAAACAGAATGGGGTTCAGCAACTCCAATCAGCCCGACGCTCTACACATGAAAGATTTCCCAGCACACAGGTCCGGCTGGAAAGGCAGTGGGTTCGGTGAACAGTAGCTTATGATAATTAGACCCCTTTTTATCCCCTTAAGATATAATAACTTATTCCCCGTTAACTCTCTTATTGCTTTAACTCTTTATTAGCGTGATAGCACTTAGTGCATACTTATAACCCATTTAAAATATTATAATAATAATTGATGGCCGTGAGAGATAGGAAGGATTGTCTCGAGATTACCCTTGGACCGTCGCTAAAGCTGATTGTGTTACCTGCGTCGTGTCGGCATCGGCGGACGATGGCTAAGCAAGTGGCGGCGGTGTTGATCTAGGCACGGCTCTCGGAATGGCTTTCGTTGACAGCAGCTGGTTCAGATTGCGCTCGCTTCTTCTCCCCATTCATGGAATAACAAATGCGGCTCATCATGCACTCGGACTCATACGGCTTCAAAAGTAGCAAATGCATAGAACTGGCATTCTGCTCATTATCATCTGAACACTGTTCAGGCACAACTCGTTCGGCATTAAGTCTTTACGCTTCTAACTGTTTAGTAATACGTCTACAGTGTTCTCCCCAGAAAATTTTATCAAATGGATGAAAAGATAAAACAGCCGGGCGGACAAAAATTAAAAACAAATAAAATATTTTGCAGTTTTCGTGTATTCAGCCGGGCGGTCGCCAAAATCAGCCGGGCGGCGCGCCCGTTTAAAAGGGCCTGGGGAGAACCCTGGTCTATCATCATCAATAGAATAGGCAACTCTTCCGTTCACTTCTACATCTGGATGGCAACTATACTCGTCTCTGCATCTGGCGGGCAACTGACCACTACTCTTCTCAACGTCTGGTGGGCAATTGACTATTTCTTCTGGTCAAGGTTTCTCGCTTCAGAACGTCTCAAATTGCTCTTCTTAATTACGTATTGATGACGTACGAGTTTTTTGGAATAATTTTAATATTACGATTGGTTGAGACGAGAGAAAGACATTCCCTCACGGATGTCAATCATTTCAGGTGAGAGCCAAAATCAGTTCATGCACCTTGGACTCTGAGGAGAGAAGCAAATGCCGCTCCCGACGGTGCCTCCTGTCACCCTTTACTAAAGTCTATTCTCTTCGTATATATTTGATAGCTCAGGAATGCAATTGATTAAACGTAATAAGAATAACTTCTAATGATGTATAAACTATAATACATGTCGCAATTGTTCGTTAAAATAATTCTAATTTCTTCTTCCAAATAGACGGTAAATCTGCACATGAATATAGCTTCTCAGGTAAAAGCTGGACTAAACTCATTATTTGTTATTATAATCTAAGATCCTCAACAGTAATTTAATGTAATTTTCCCTCGTTATCTCGAAATCTTTTCTTGGAAAACCCTCACTATGTTGAACTTGGATTTCCTGTGCCAGCATAATGCAACGCATTTAAAAATATTAGAGTTAAGTGGTTTTTTTTGCTGTGGATACGGTCACGGCACTGTGACTTGTCGCTGTTCATGATGTTCGATAAAGGGAAGTGACGTGATAAAAGACAGAGCATGCGCTTTGCACAGCGAATGATTAGTGATGGGCAGAATGGGACTTTGGCAAACGGGAATCGCTAAAAGGAGTCGTTCGCGAACGATTTCACGTACATATAAACGATTTACGCGTAAATATTGAAATCACACATCACTAAATACGCAACTTTAAATTACTGATTCCATGAATTGTACGATGTCTTTTCACCGTCCATGTGCGAAAGCTGATACGAGGAGGGATGGCGCCAGCCTTTTGATCGCCGCTATGCGAGTTAGAGAAATTTCTGCGGGAATATGAAGAAAGCAATTTCATTCAACATGCCATTCCAAACGGCGCCCGAAAGCATGGGTATACACGCTTCGTAAAAAAAGTGCTAAGTTACACAGAAATAACTTGTAAGTGTATTCATATTAATAAGACTAAGCCCAGCCAGGAATTACAAATGTGAGGAATTATACATAGATTTATCCAGGACCACCGCCAACAGGGATGCCAATTGTGAATCGCACACGGGCGGAAGTAATTGGGGATGCACAGCGGCGATCAAAAGGCGGGCCCCACCTCTCCTATCAGTTTTTGCACACGGCCGCCAAAAGACATTGTACAATTCACGGAATGAGCAATAGGAGGTTGCATATTTCGTGAATTGTGTGATTTCACTATCTGTGCGTAAATCGTTTACATATACGCAAACGACTCCTTTGAATGATTCTCGCTTACCAAAATGCTGTGTCACCCATCAGTAATCATCCGCCGCGCGAAGCGCATGCTCTGTCTTTCATCCCGTCACTTCATTTTTTTCGACCATCGTGAATGCTAAAGATAGGCTTTTCGACAGTGATAAACTGTTATTGAATAATCAGTCGTCACATAATCAAATGTGGACGTTTCGGCTCTTCTTAGAATAAAATTGAGGAGAATAAAATATGTCGTGAATCGAAGTTCAAGTATGCACAACAATTTGATATTTTAGGGCAAGAAGAGTTTGGAATAACTTCAAACTTTCCAGGGAACCAGGGTTTGATAAGTCAACGCCAGCCTGCACACACAAACTTTCTGACTTGGTTGCCACACTAATGGCTCTACTTATACATGGCATAACTCTGTATACATGTTTCAATTTTATCTTCTATTGTTCTCTATTTCTCACTGTAACTTTAATAACCTAAAAATCTTGATTTAAAAGTAAGTAATCTTCAATATCTCAAAACCTCTATCTCAAATTTTTTTCTGTTCCCGTGAGGTTTGAGATATTGAGGTTCGACAGTACGAGGCCTGTGAGAAAAGTATCCGACCTCATTTTTTTTTGCGAAAACCAGATGGATTTGGATCGCGTGCGCTTGCATGAGCCGACCTTGAACCTTTGTGCATATGCGTGAATTTTTTCTCGCCTCTCAATAGCGTCAGTTGCTGGCAATCAGCATTAAAGGCAGGTAGTGTGTTGTGCTCTCGTCGGTTTTTGATTTGAAGGAAAATGACGAAACGACTGGAGCAGCGTTACTACATCAAATTTTGCCAGAAACTGGGCGACAGCCAGGTGGAAACCATCAGTCGTCACAGTGGAAGCATTCCTCGTCACCACGACCAAAGAAGGCCCGCCAAGTGCGCAGCAATGTGAAAGTGATGCTGACTGCTTTCTCTGACTCTCACGGTGTGGTACACCACAAGTACGCACCACAGGGTCAAACAATCACCAAAGAGTACTACAGGGATGCAGTGCGGTGCAAGAGACTACAGTTGTGGTCAACAGGCAATTGGCGCCTCAAAAATCAAACTTGATTCAGACATTTTTGGCGAAAAACCAGACTCCCGTGGTACAACAGGCTCCTTACTCTCCTGACCTGGCCCCCTGCGACTTTTGGCTGTTCCCCAAACTCAAGAGGCTATTGAAAGGAACGCAATTTCAGACAAGAGAGGAGCAACGACAGCCGAGCTAAACTCCATTCCGAAAGACGCTTTCCAGGAATGCTTCCAACAATGGCAGCACCGCTGGGAGCAGTGTGTGGAGTCCCAAGGAGACTACTTTGAGGGTGATTAGGTTTCCAATGCTCCAGGTGTGTAATTTTTTTTTCCCCCGGCCGAAGGTCGGATACTTTTCTCACAGGCCGCGTATTAGTCTGTTCATACTAAATGCAATTTTAAAAGCAAAGTTATTCCTTTTAACAAAGGCAAAAAAATTAAAAACTACGTCATTACCTAAAGAGGGTCGATATAAATTTGTCTTCCACGAGAAATCCGGAAATATAAAAGGTAAATAATGTTTTTTAAATCTTTCAAATAAAAAATGAAAGCAGCGCTGTTGTTTAGTAGTTGACTTGTCCTGCCATTCAATTTTTGTCACCTGAAAATTAAGAGGAAAAGCCTATTTAAGAAAACAATCAAAGAAAAGAAAGAATACGATAAAATACAAAAAATTATAAATCACACCTGAGTCACTATAAAATCCATTAAATATTCTAAAAAAATTCTAGTAAAATCTTCATGCTGTCTTTCTCCACTTGGAAGCAATAAGATACAATTAATTTCACAAGGAGATACTGAAACTATAAACACAGAAAATAATATTGCAATAATTAAAACAAACATAAAAACGCTTGACAAAAAAAATTATAAAAATACGATTGAACAAAATGATATGAATACAATGCTACAGGGAAACATGTCGTGCAGTCCAGCCCTCTAATTTTGAACCTAGAAGGGTTTTGAAGCAGAGTGTGTCCAGAAAGCACAAGACAACAGCATCCCAGATAACATCTGAGATGAACACGCATCTACTGGAAGTTGTATCAACAAATACCATCCAGTGTGAACTGAATCCAGCGAACATACAGGGTGATTCAGTCAATTTCTGACCATTTCAGTACTATGACTTATTGACCCATTAACGTTTACAAACTTAGCATTTCAGTACGATATTTTAGGCAGTTCGGAGTTTATATTCCCGTGGAAAAGTCTTGATGATATGGCCAATGTGGCCACCACGAACGTTTTGTACTGCTCGCAGCCGAATGGTGAAGTTGTTCATAACTCTATCCAGGATTTCTGCATCCACAAGGGTGCAGCAGTCGACGACGCTTTGTCGCAGCTGGTCTAGGGTTCTTGGTGCTGTAGTGAACACAGTGTCTTTAAGGAACCCCAGAGATAAAAATCACATGGGTTTAAGTCAGGACTCCGTAGGGGGCCAAAGAAAGCCACCCCCGAATCAATCTGGAAACCTGTTTGAAATGACACGATTTCCGAATTTCTGATTGAGAAAGTCTAGCACTTCATTAGTGGTGTGAGGCCTAGCCCCATCCTGTTGAAACATTGATGTCGAAGCGGTATACGCCTCCTTCGCAGCTCGGGGATGAGGAAGGTTTTCAACATGCTAAGGTAAGCCTGTGACCCTACGGTGCCCTCAAAAAAGAGCAGACCAATGATGCCTTTTTTTTGGAAATCGCGCACCAAGCCATAACGTTTCGTGGATGAAGAGGTGACTTATGGATCTCATGAGGGTGCTGGGAACCCCAAAAACGAACGTTGTGTTTATTAACGTCACCTGACAGATGGAAGAAGGCCTCATCTGACACCCACAGGTTGTCCACAATGTCCTGATTGGCGTCCATTTTTGCTCCAAACTCCATCACAAATTGTTGTCGCTTCTGTCTTCCAGTGTCTGTTAACTCCTGAAAAACATGGATCTTTCTCAAAATTTGCCACGTCGTGGTATACGACAGCCCTTCTTCAATGGATAGGCGGCGAACAGATTTTTTGGTAGGGGAATCGACCAACCTTGTGCAAACATTTTCGACAACTTCGGCCGTTCGAACACGAGCTTCGCTCCCGCCTTTTTTCTTGCCTTTAACACATCCAGTGGCACGAAATCACTTGACAAAATCCATGATTGCTTGCCTGCCTGGTGCATCTCGACACTTATACTCCTTCCGGAACTTTCTTTGCACGGTTACAGGTGATTTTGTCTCGAAACACCATTCGACAACCCTGCATTTCTGCTCTGTTGATAAAGCGGGCGCCATTTTTCAACAATACGATTTTCATGCAGCGCCGTTGCAACAATACAAACTCCAACTATTTAGAAATTCAATATGGCGCTCATATCTCTAATGCACGTCATTCGAGTGAAATGGTCAGAAACTGACTGAATCACCCTGTACATGACAGAGCGGCTATTCCAAAACCATTGGTGACACCATGCAGTGCATTGAAATGACCAAAATGGTGTCGCAAGCATAGAAATTGGACACAACAATAATGGGAGAATGTCATCTGGTTCACATTATTCCAGACAAACGGACTATGATGTTGACTATCGCCTTCCTACTATTAACCATGGAGGGTATCAGCGATGCTGTGGGGGGGAGGGAGGGAGGGAGGTGATGTCTTACCAGGTCTCAGTCCAGTATCTTTCATGGGTAGGTTACAGAACAGGAATATATCAGTATTCTGGCCAACCATCTTCATCCAAAGCTGCAAACTGGATTCACAGAATGGGTGACCAGAACTTCACAAGCTTACTCACAAGTAGGCATTTTAAATGAAAATTGTAGCTACTTATGTGGAGTCTTTACAACTGGATGCCATCTTGAATTTCGTGGAAAATAACTAATTTTCGGCTCGCTCTAATTCTCATATTAATTTCCATAACTCCACCCCTCCCCCAAACAAACTGTATGCATAAGAGGAACTATAAAATTGGTTAAATTTGAATATTTCAATCGTCACGATTTAGATTTTGTTATCAAAATTCCCCAACCAGAAGTCATTGTCCACCATCTTGGGAAAAACTGCCAACTTGTGGAATACTACATAAAATTTTTACGACAAGGGTTGCCACCTCTCCTATGTTGGGCTGGAGACTCCTGTATTGGTCTTTTTTACGCCGGATTCCAGCTTCAAACAGCCATTCTCTGGTATTGCAGCCACTACTGCGGGACTCGCAAATCATTTTGAAGGTTTCTATTTCAGAAACAACTCAAAATGCTTGGCTCTCCGACTACCATGGATTTGCAATCAGGACTGTTCAGAAAGTACGCCAGCCTGTGTAGAAAGACATCAAGATTTTGAAAAAAGTCCATTTTGAAAATGTTAATATCTCGGAAAAATTATTAATTAGATTAGATGGAGAAATTTTGTTGACGAAGGTGGAAACCCTAATTCCGGTTTTGATACTCTTTATAAGTGTGAAATAACGGACTTCTAATTTTCCTTTGTGTATTGGTTGTTGTTGTTGTTTAGTTTTTGTCCTTTGGCTGCAGTTTTTGAATCTTTTTTGGTGCTGACTGTCTCCGCACTCAGTTCTATGTGAGCGAAGCCGCGGGCACAACTAGTTATAATAATAATTGGAAAATGGTCTTTGGAGGAATTTTTCATGCCATTACCTCCAATATTGATGAATAAATAGAGAAAAATACGAGTAAAGAAAATTCCACGGCCTGGACTCGAACCTAGGACCTTCAGGTTGCCGTCCCGATGCTCTAACCACTAAGCCACAAAGTACATGGAAGCTGTCGCTATCAAACATGTTCAATGTGCAAAGGTTAAAGAATGGCTCCTTGCTCGCAAGCGAGGACTATCTTCACTATTAAATGGCGAATAATAATAGCAGGGTGGGCAAGAAATAACGTGAGGTGTTCAGAGCTCGCTAGCAGGAATTCTATTAGGCCAAATGCAGTACATTTGGTGTGTATACTTAATGGAACATGCAGTTTCGATTTCTGCAAAAAAAAAAAAAAAAAAGTACCAAAAGTCGCCATAGGGGGCGCTTATTTCAAGAAAACAATGAATACATTTGCATAAGCGCGTTCCATGTTGAGCAATCATGACGATAAAAGGCTAGGCAAAGGATTTCCTATCATTCACGAACGAATGGCCTGACGATCACGCTTACTCTGCCTGACCGGGCGTTATTAGTCAAGTTGTTTTATCAGAAGAGCGACAATGCAAGCGCTGCCCTTCGTGAATTCCGGCGATTGAAAACGTTACGAAAAAGACCGATGAGCAAAACTAACTTACGGAAAATGATTGAACGATTTGAATCTACCGGAACTCTAGGAGTGCAACCAGGCCGGGGACGCAAACGAATCAGGCAGCAACACGTTGAAGAAGTTGCAACTGCTGTTTTGGAACAGGAAATGACTACTGTGCACGGTACCAGCAGTGCACACGCAATAGCACGCCAAACAGATATCCCATATCTGACGGTGAGGAAAATATTCCATAAGATATTGACATTTTATCCCTATAAGCTCACACCTGTTCGACAATTGCTTTCTGGAGATGAACGTACCTGAACTGACTTTTCGTTGAGATTTTTAGCACGTATGGAAGTGGATGATGCATGGCCATGGCAAATTTTATGAAGTGATGAGGCACATTTCTATTTGAATGGTGATATCAATACCCACAACTGCCATATTTGGGATGCATCAAATCCACAAGTGTGTCTGCCAACTCCTATGCATTCACCGAAACTAACAGTATGATGCGGCTTTACTGCTTCTTTCATCATCGGCCCGTACTTTTTTGAAGAAATCCGTCCCTGTGGACCGGTGACTTGTTCCGTCAATTCTACCAGCTATGCCGATATGCTTGAGAATTTTGTGATACCACGATTGCAGGAAAAGGGTTGTCTGGATTCTACCATTTTTATGCAGGATGGTGCGCCACCGCACATCGGACGTCAGGTGCAGCAGATCTTGCAAGAACGTTTTTCAGACAACAGAATAATTAGTCGTGCATTTCCCATGGTATGGCCACCCAGGTCGCCTGATCTCAACCCTTGTGCTCTTTGGTTATGGGGATATTTGAAAAGCCTTGTGTATCAAGCACATGTTCCTAACCTCTCAACCTTAAAGGATCAAATAACGTTACATATCAGAATAATTAATGCAGATATGCTGCGAGCTGCCGTAAAAAATGTCGTTACCGCATGCAGCTATTGGAACAGCACACTGGTGGTCATATTGAAACACATTTGTAATTAAAAATAAAACATTGTTTATTGTTGTTACTAAAGTTGGTTTGTACGGTATTTGTTCATTTGACAATTAGGTATTCATTGTTTTCTTGAAATAAGCGCCCCCTATGGCGACTTTTGGTACTATTTTCTTTTCTGCAGAAATCGAAACTGCATGTTCCACTAAGTATATACAATAAAATGTACTGCATTTGGCCTAATAGAATTCCCGCTAGCGAGCTCTGAACACCTCACGTTATTTCTTGCCCACCTGGTATAATAATAATTGGAAAACGGTCTTTGGAGGATTTCTTCTCAAATTGAAGGTAGCTTTGAATTTAAAATTCTTAATATTAAACTCTTAATATTAACATTCACATAAAATAATTCTAACATCCTTATTGTAAATAACAAGAAAATGAAGTAGAATTGCAAATGATTATTATCGAAAGAGTTATTAAAAAAAAATAATAATAATAATCACAAACAATAGAATAATTATGAACAGAAAGAATGGGCACACTACTTTGATCATGGATACTGCTAGCTCCATTTGACGACTCCTCTAAAATTGCTTCTAAAGAATCATTAGGATTTAAACCAGGCACTAAACAACTGAAGATACGATGCATTTCTGGAGGAGCATTTTCTCCTAATGTTTGGTACCATAAGAGGAAATACCGCATTGCGTCTCTCCGTAACTAAAAATGTTATAAAGAGCCTTTCTATTTTCAACAGTATAATAAGCAAAATCATTTGTTAAAACCAATTTATAATAATTACAATTCATTAATCAATAAAAATATCAAAATTTTTGACCATTATCTAACAAATAAATATCTACAAGTGCTTACTTTGAATATGTTCCCTGGATGCAAAATTTTTTTCATTATCCTTCCTAAACTGTGGCACTGCCATTTTCTAGCCAATAATTCGGGCAATAGCACTAAAATTTTCTGCAATAATAAATATTACTAAAATGAATACAATCTTATAAGGGTCGTACAAATGAAAACTAAAATTTGTGCGGGGGGGAGGGGAGGGGGAAAGACGACGCGTAGGATCATAAGTTTTTGTTTTCAACAATTGCGAAATCCCACATGCAAATTGAACAATAGGTTGCAAGTGTTGCATCGTGAGAAAGAATGATAGCTCGCGCTTCGAAGCTCTGCGAGCGATCGCTTCGTCCAGCCAACAAAATGGAGTCAACGAAGCAGGAACAGAGAGCAGTAACTCGTTTTTTTTTGACATGGGAAGGAGTTTCAGTTTCTGAAATTCATCGTCGTACGCAGAACGTCTATGGAAATGACTGCCTAACCTTCACTCGTCTTTCGGCATGGAGCAAGACGTTTTCGGAGGGATGGTCATCATTGCAAGATGATCGACGACCTGGACAAACAAACCGTGCCATCATGGATGATTCCAAAGCCAAAATTGACGCTATCTTAAAGGAAAACAGAAGAGTGACAATCGATGTCGTGGTTGCTAAAACTGACCTTAGTCATGGAACTGTTCACTCCATTATCAGAAACCATCTGCACTACAGAAAAATATGTGCACAATGGGTCCCGCATCGTTTGACATCAGAACAGCTTGGAGTTCAAATAGCCATGTCCCTGCACCATTTGACTCGCTATGAACAGAAAAGAGAGTTTTCTCGACAGAATCGTTACAGCAGAAGAAACTTGGTGCTTTCATTTCCAGCCCGAAAGCAAACGTCAAAGTCGTCAATGGAAGCATTATGGATCACCACCCCTGAAAAAATCAAACAGCATGGGGAAGGTGACGTTGACCGTGTTTTTTGTTCGGAAAGGCCCGATTTTACTGGACTTTCTTGAAAAAGGCACCATAGTTAACGCAGCACTATATGGGGAAACATTGAAGGCACTGCACACTGCCATCAAACGCAAGCGTCCTGGACTTCTTACAGAAGGAGTCTTCTTCTCCACAACAACCGTGCGTCCTCACATCTTGAAAGCAACGGTAGACCTCATCAAAAAGTTCAACTGGGAAGAATACAGCATCCAACTTACAGCCCTGACTTATCCCCATGTGACTTTCACGTGTTTGGGGATCTCAAGAAACATCTGAAAGACCGCAGGTTTCATTCGGACGATGAAGTGAAGGAAGAGGTTTTGGAATGATTCCACACGCAACCGAAAGACTTCTTCCATAAAGGAATTATACGACTTGTTCCACAGTGGGATAAATGCCTTGACGCATTTGGAGAGTATTTTTAAATTCCTTGTATACGCTTTGGATAAAATAAATAATTTTCGTTTTCATTTGTACGACCCTTATATTTGTACATACATTTTGTTTTAGCAAGTTTTCTCATAATGTACAAATATATTTAGATGATCAGATGACATTAAAATATATGTGCACTATCAAAATTAATACGCAAAACTCGTGCTACTTACTTCAAGTAAAAACAAGACTAAATCCAATTCTTCTTTATGAGCCTTATGAGCTAAAATAGAGAAAAAAAAATACCTTATAAATTTGTATCATACTTAATAAAAAGCATTACAGGTAGGTCCCGATTTACGCGATACATATGTTCCGCGAAATTGCTGTGTATGCCGAATTCGCATAAAACGGGCTCCATTTAACATGTACAGAATAGAGTTTTGTTACCATAAGCATTAATTATTTTCCTGATATAACGTAAATAATTGCGTTATAGAAGTATAGGATTAGTAATACAATAGTTTTCTATTTTTTAGTCTTAAAATAGCACTTTATTTTATAAAACTCAAGATACACTAAAATACTCAAAATAACGTGAGGTGTTCAGAGCTCGCTAGCGGGAATTCTATTAGGCCAAATGCAGTACATTTTAGTGTATATACTTAGTGGAACATCCAGTTTCGATTTCTGCAAAAAAAAAAAAAAGTACCAAAAGTCGCCATAGGGGGCGCTTATTTCAAGAAAACAATGAATACATTTGCATAAGCACGTTCCGTATTGAGCAATCATGACAATAAAAGGCAAGGCTGAGGATTTCCCATCATTCACGAACGAATGGCCTGACGATGACGCTTACTCTGCCTGACCGAGCGTTATTAGTCAAGTTGTTTTATCAGAAGAGCGACAATGCAAGTGCTGCCCTACGTGAATTCCGGCGATTGAAAACGTTACGAAGAGGACCGATGAGTATAACTAACTTACGGAAAATGATTGAACGATTTGAAATTACCGGAACTCTAGGAGTGCAACCAGGCCGGGGACGCAAACGATTCAGGCAGCAACACGTTGAAGAAGTTGCAATTGCTGTTGTGGAACAGGAGATGACTACTGTGCAAGGTACGAGCAGTGCACACGCAATAGCACGCCAAACAGATATCTTATATTTGACAGTGAGGAAAATATTGCATAAGATATTGACATTTTATCCCTATAAACTCACACCTGTTCAACAATAGCTTCCTGGAGATGAACGTACCCGAACTGACTTTTCGTTGAGATTTTTAGCACGTACGGAAGTGGATGATGCATGGCCATGGCAAATTTTATGGAGTGATCAGGCACATTTTTATTTGAATGGTGATATCAATACCCACAACTGCCGTATTTGGGGTCCATCAAATGCACAAGTGTGTCTGCCAACTCCTATGCATTCACCAAAACTAACAGTATGATGCGGCTTTACTGCTTCTTTCATCATTGGCTCGTACTTTTTTGAAGAAATCTGTCCCCGTGGACCGGTGACTTGTTCCGTCAATTCTGCCAGGTATGCCAATATGCTTGAGAATTTTGTGATACCACGATTGCAGGAAAAGGGTTGTCTGGATTCTACCATTTTTATGCAGGATGGTGCGCCACCGCACATCAGACGTCAGGTGCAGCAGATCTTGTGAGAACGTTTTTCAGACGACAGAATAATTAGTCGTGCATTTCCCATGGTATGGCCACCCAGGTCGCCTGATCTCAACCCTTGTGATTTTTGGTTACGGGGATATTTGAAAAGCCTTGTGTATCAAGCACATGTTCCTGACCTCTCAATCTTAAAGGATCAAATAAGTTACATATCAGACTAATTAATGCAGATATGCTGCGAGCTGCCGTAGAAAATGTCGTGTACCGCATGCAGCTATTGGAACAGCACACTGGTGTTCATATTGAAACACATTTGTAATAAAAAATAAAACATTGTTTATTGTTGTTACTAAAGTTGGTTTGTACGGTATTTGTTCATTTGACAATTAGATATTCATTGTTTTCTTGAAATATGCACCCCCTATGGCGACTTTTGGTACTATTTTTTTTTTTTTTTTGCAGAAATCGAAACTGCATGTTCCACTAAGTATATACACCAAAATGTACTGCATTTGGCCTAATAGAATTCCCGCTAGCGAGCTCTGAACACCTCACGTTATTTCTTGCCCACCCGGTACATGTACACGATACAACAAAAAGAAGTGTTCACAATCTAAACTTTATATTGCTTTGGGTTCATCTGTACCAGAAGATTCTGATGCTGTTTCCAACAGTCTCCTTCCTGTAATAGTGCTGGTGGAATCCCGCGTATATCCAAAATCGCGGATACCGAAATCGTGTATAACGGGATCAACCCGTTTATTTTTCGGTAAGTAAACAAATAAAACATTCCTATAGATCATCCAGGGTTGCATATACTGAAGGTACATATCCGCAACCTGGTAGAAAGCATCACGGAAGCTGTAAATTCGATCATATTTTCAGATATGTTGCAGAGAGTCTGATCCGAGCTAGAATATCACATCAATGTTTTTTCAGGGTACAAGAAAAGTACATGTCACGTGTCTGTGATACCATATGAAACATTCTGAATTGATGTAATTGTAACCACCAATATTTAAAAATTAGTCTAATAAGTTTTGATCCTATAACTAGCGTAATCTTATATCTTAAGTAATTTGTGGCATCGTATGTAATCAGGTTTCATAATCTTTGTTTAGTAGTCTCCTGTTTTATAAGTGAAGATTTTATGCTCCGTAATATGGTACCAAGGTTCTCTCCAGGCAATTTTACTTGGATGTGCCACCAAGCTGTTTTCTTTGACATGGGCGAGCCAAATATTTGGTGAATCGTTCTCTTTTTCTGGTTTAGTTTACTTAGCTTACTTTTCTTTACCGAGCTATTGGGGTTGCCATTGAAATCACCCTGTTCACAGAGTGGCTCTATTTATGTAATTGAACTTTTAATATACACTGAGTTAGCAAAACTCATGGGATAGCAAGCACATTGATTGATGGGCATGGCTCATGAATTCACAGGGGTAACGGATTCTGGGAATGGACCATTAGACGTTGTGGGAAGAGCTTGGATAAGTGATTAATCAGAAATGGCACGTCGTCGCGAGTTGACGTCTTGTGAACGGGGTATGATAGTAGGTGCCCGACGCATGGGATGTTCCATTTCGGCAGTGGTGCAGGAATTTGGCTTTCCCCGCTCGACTGTCTCCAGGGTGTATCGGGAATGGCTGGATGAAGGCATCACAGTCCACAACAGGCACCATACCGGGCGTCCAGCTGCCCTGAATGATCGTGACCGGCGACACCTGGGACGAATGATTCAGAGAGACAGGAGCGCAACAGTGCAGCAAATCACAGACCAGTTCAATACTGGCCGCACTAGAAACGTCTCTCGGTGGACAATCCGTCGGAATCTGCATGCCCTCGGGTTTGGCAGCCGTCGCCCTACACGGGTGCCAATGCTTGTCCAGCGTCGTCGGACACTCTGGCGTGCATTTGCCACCAACCATCTTGGCTGGACTCTGCAACAGTGGCGTGACGTCATATGGTCAGATGAGTCACGATATCAACTGTACCACGCTGATGGGAGGCACCGTGTGTGGCACAGACCTCACGAAACGATGGATCCCGCATGCCAACAGGTGGTGGGGCGTCAGTGATGGTCTGGGGTGCATTTTCCTGGTTTGGAATGGGCCCTCTGGTTATCCTGGACCAAACGTTGAATGGTCCACGGTATCGTCACCTCATCAGAGACCATCTGCACCCGTCTTTGACATTTCAACACCCTGACGACGTAGCAGTCTTTCAATGCTCCACCACATCGCTCCAATGTCGTCCGCGAATGGTTGATATAAAATATTATGTACCCATTTATATGAGATGCCCATAGTAACGGCAATGCCATGCACCTTCAGTCTTATATCATCCATCACAACATTAAGGATTTATCACCGATTTCTGGAGTTGTGAGCTCAATAGGGAGTCATATAGCCACTCCGAATGGCATACCTTGAGCTCATATGGCCACTCCGAATAATAACATTTCTTATCGGAGGTGCAGATTCACCATAGTGTTTGTAAAGTTTCTCTTTAATCTCTTGATATGATTTGCCTTCTTGATCAACACATGAAATTCTAATTCATCCATTTGTTAGAAATCAATCGAAAATTTCAAATCAAACGAATGCCAAACACAGAGAAATAAGACTGATTAAGTTTGAGTTTGACGTATATTCTGCCAACAGAAGCTACTAATTGAAAATAACCTTGAAGTGCAGCAGCAATGCCTCCCTGTCTGATTTTACAAACCACCCTCATACATTAACATTTTTTCTCACAAGCAATTTACTCAAATACGAGGGTAGCCCAGAAAGTAACACGATGAAACTTTTTTTTCTTCAATAATTATTTATTGAACATGATGAAACTTATACACACGAAAGAATGATGTTTCTTCTACACTCCCTATTTTTCCACATAATCTCCGTCCCGTTCTATGGCCTTCCTCCAGCGAGACAAGAGCGTATATGCCCTGTCGGTACCAGTCCTTGTTCTGTTCACGCAGCCATGTCTTCACTGTGCGAATCACCTCTTCGTCATCCTCAAAATGTCTTCCACGAATGGCAATCTTTAATGGCCCAAACAAGTGAAAGTCTGAGGGTGCTAGGTCAGGGCTGTAGGGTGGATGGGGTAACACTGTCCAACCCTGTTTTGTGATGTGTTCCGACCGCGGCAAATCTTGAGCCTCCGCCAAACCGCTTTCTGATAGCCTCACCCTCTGTGCCCAGCGACTAACCGTACTTCTGTCGACTGCTGATGCTCCAAAAACTGCACATAAGTGTTTGTGAATGTTTCCAACCGTTTCTTGCTCTGCAGTGAGAAATTCAATGACGACACGCTGCTTGTAACGTACATCACTTACAGACGCCATGTTGTTCCATTGCTGCACATATGCTATCTGTCGGAAGAAACGGAAACTTTGCGCGCTCACTCCGAAACTTCAAAGAATGCATATCTCAAGTTTCGCATTTGTACCATTGTTGGGGACGGAGAAAAAAGTTGTGGTGCATTAATTTCTGGGTTACCCAAGAAACATGAGTGGGTGTGATCGACCAGAATCTAACGAACAACTTAAAAGAGACTACGCCTGATACAGGTTATACAGGATAAAGGACTGATTTTAAAATGTCACGTTTGTCCTTTTGCCTTACCAGGGATTCCTGAATCCATTATGCACCGTTGCCATCAGAATACTTACATAGGGAAAGTACCCAAATGGAGACTGCTGCACTCAAACCCCAAATGGTGCCAACTTTATAAGTTGTAAGTCAAATACTCTCAAATGTATATAATAATATTCCTGTGTTGAAGCATGTTCAAAAGAAAAAAAAATATATATATACGAGGCCTGTGAGAAAAGTATCCGACCTTATATTTTTTTGCGAAAACCTGATGGATTTGGATCACGCGTGCTTGCATGAGCCGACCTTGAACCTTTGTGCGTATGCGTGAATTTTTTCCCGCCTCTCAAAAGCGTCAATTGCTGGCAATCAGCATTAGAGGGTGCTCTCGTCGGTTTTTGATTTGAAGGAAAATGACGGAACGACTGGAGCAGCGTTACTGCATCAAATTTTGCCAGAAACTGGGCGACAGCCAGGTGGAAACCATCTGGGAGATTCAGACGGCTTTCGGTGACGATGCTATGGGCATCACACAGATTAAGGACTGGTACAACCGGTCGGCCATCAGCATGCCGAAATGACCAGGTCATTGCCAAAGTGAACGCTGCGGTGATGCAGGACCGTCGTGTGACTATCCAAGAAGTTGCGGAAGAGGTGGGCATCAGTACATTTTCGGCACATTCCATTCTGACCGAAGATTTGGCCATGAAGAGAGTGGCAGCGAAATTCGTGCCAAAGCTGCTGACGGTGGAGCAAAAGCAACTTCGTGTCGACGTCTCACAGGACATGCTGGCCTCCGCAAACAGTGACCCCGACTTCATGAACACCATAATCACTGGTGACGAGTCCTGGGTGTACGGGTATGACCATAGCATCGTCACCGAAAGCCTCCAAATCAAAAACCGACGAGAGCACAACACACTACCTCTCTCTAATGCTGATTGCCAGCAACTGACGCTATTGAGAGGCGGGAAAAAATTCACGCATACGCACAAAGAATCAAGGTCGACTCATGCAAGCGCGCACGATCCAAATCCATCAGGTTTTCGCAAAAAAAAAATAAGGTCGGATACTTTTCTCCCATGCCTCGTATTTGCCACGACTTAGTAAGTTGGAAAAATTTACGGGACACTTCTATACTGATGAGGATAACAATTTATGGAGTATTTTAGGTTTTGTGCTGAATCTTCTATTCTACCTTCCGATACACGCAGGTCTACAAAGTTCAACTTATTTTTTATTTTTTTTATATGAAGTGTGTTTAATAAATAAGGGGACCCGAACAGGTAACAAGCGATATTATAGCCTTTGATTCAGGTATGAAAAGCATTACAAATGTTCAACTTCATGCCCCTGTTGAGCCATGCAGGTAATTCTAATGTGCAATACAAGAACCCTATTCAAAAAGCAATAATATAGCTATATTATGTATACTTATTCACCAATGTGTATTTTTACATCTGCAACATTGCAAGACCAGACTTTTGGGACACTCTGTACATGCAACCAAATTTTTGATTTTTAACCGAATTACGTAAATATAAAGATCACACCAAAATACATCTTGTGTGCTGGTTATATAGTAGATTCTCGATATAACGAACCTTCGATATAAGGAACGCCTCGTCATAACCAACAGAGTAGCTGGTCCCAACCAAATTGCCTATACATCCTATGTATTTAGCTTCTCGATATAACGAACCCTGATATAACAAACTTCTTGTTTTAACGAACGGTTCGTCTGGTCCTTTCACTATCATTCAATGGAAAATGACTCCCGATATAACGAACAGCAATTTGGGATTGGTCATTGGCGCAATGAGTTTTTCAAGATTTAGTTTCATTTTAGAAAGCTCACCACTGACAAAAGTGGCAGCGAAACTGAAATCAATTGATTTAAAAGTAAGTTGAACGCATTACATACTGCAATACCTGTAACATTACATAACGGGTTCCCATTATGATATCAGTAGAGCAGTTGCATAGTTACATTAGAAAAATCTGATGTGCCTATGGATGAATGACTCAATTAGATAATGATATTGTTGCCTTAGTTAAGAGTCACTTCAACCAAATTGTAGCAGAAGTAGTTTCTTCTGATGAAAAAGAAGAAGAAGAAGAAACTGAACCACAAGTCTTCGTTCCAACTCACAAAGAAGCATCAAAAGCTCTGTACACTCTGCGAAACTTTGTCATGTCCTCTGAAGATGGGAATGCTGTGATAGCAAATACAATGGCTTTGGACAGTTTCATCACTGATAAACAATGTTGTCTTTCACAACAGACCACGTTAACTTTCAATAACAGTCTCTGTTACAAGTACTACTACATAACTATTTATCTACAATAGTATTCTGTTGCATAATCAAAGTTAATTAATAAACCATAAGTTAATTCTGCATCTCTATTTGTAAAACAAAAGTGATTCTCAATGTAAAGAACTCTCGATAAAACGAACGAATTTTCCGTGTCCCTTGGCGTTCGTTATATCGAGAATCGACTGTAAATTCAAAATTTGATTATGGTTGATGAAAAACTGTGACGTAGCCTGCAGATGGACTAGTTATACAGGAAGTGACATAGGAGGATGAACTTGTGGGATATATAGGGTGTTTTTGAATTGAGTACAGATTTTTTTGGGAGATGATAGAAGAGGTCCTTAGAAGTATTTTTTGTCATATGAACATGGGGTCCCCGCAGCTCCGTTTACTTACAATACTGCATTGAACAATCAAATGACACCGGGACGCAGTGTGCGTTGGTAGGCCTAGATTATTTTATTTTTAACAATTAACACAAGCAATCTACTGTAATAACTTTTAAAGTAATTGTTTGCAAAGAAATTTCAATGTGCACGTGCTTGTTTGTTGGATTGGTCGTGGCAGACCAGTTGCTTGGCCACCGAGATCGACAGATCTCACACCGATGGATTTTTTTTTTATGGGGAAGCATAAAATCAATGGTGTACTCCGAACCCATAGATACCAAAGAAGAATTGGCGGCTCGTGTTGTCGCAGCAGCAGGTGACATCAGCGACCGTGCAAATCAACCGTTTACACGCGTACATCAATCCATCATAAGGCGTTGTGAATTGTGCTATGAAGCAAATGGCAGTCATTTCGAACAATTACTGTAAAAGTCATACAGTAAATTGCTTGTGTTAATTGTTAAAAATAAAGTAATCTAGGCCTACCAACGCAGACTGCGTCCCGGTGTCATTTGATTGTTCAATGCAGTATTGTAAGTACACGGAGCTGCGGGGACCCCATGTTCATATGACAAAAAAATACTTCTAAGGACCTCTTCTATCATCTCCCAAAAAATCTGTACTCAATTCAAAAACACCCTGTATAATCTGACACATTTATAAGTTTAATAAAATGCAAATAAAGTAAAGAAACAAAAAAGTGTTTTTATTATTGAAAAGTACATATAATGCCATTGTTTTTCATTTCTTTTTCAGTTGCTGCCATGAATTGGACTGGTGAGCATCACGCTTTCATTGTGGAAAAGTTTATCAAAACAAATGAATCTATAACTGCAACACAACGAGCGTTCCGTTTGCACTTCAATCTTGGTAGACATGATCCCGTACCAACTCGAAACACGATCTTGTTATGGGTTACCAACTTCAGAGCTACTGGATCTGCATTGAAACGAAAATTAACCGTCCGACCTCGCACAGCCAGAACTCCAGAAAATGTGGCAGTCTCCACGCCGTTCGACATTTAAACGCGCCCAGGCTCTTAGGCTTTCCGAAAGAAGTTTGAGAAGAATTCTTCACAATGATCTTCAAATGCATCCATACAAAATGATGTTTGCACAAGAACTCCGCGAACGAGACATTGAAACTCGCAAAGCATTGTGTTTGGATATTCAACATCATGTCCCCCGTGCAGCAGTTGTGTTGTTCAGTGACGAGGCACATTTTCACCTGTGTGGCGCAGTGAATAAGCAAAACTTCAAATACTGGGCCGAGAACAACCCTTGGGAGTTGCACGAACGCCCTTTGCATTGTCCTCGGGTGACTGTATGGTGTGCTGTAGCAGAATTCGGTATATGGGGTCCGTACTTCTTCGAAGAAGACAACGTTACAGTGACTGTGAACTCTGATCGATATTGTGAGATGCTAGAGACTTTTCTTAGACCAAAACTGAATATGCTCCACGATATGGACGACGTTTGGTTTCAACAGGATGAGGCAACAGCCCACACTTCTCGATGTGCGATGGGGATTTTGAGGGAGATGTTCCCTGGTCATTTGATCTCATTGCGTGGTGACATCGGTTGGCCCGCCCATTCACCTGATTTAAATCCATGCGATTTTTTTCTCTGGGGATACCTCAAGTCAAAGGTATACATTAATCGCTCTTGATCTATTGAACAACTTAAAGATGCAATTCGTCAAGAAATTACTGCCATACTCTTCATGTTTACAGGATTATAAATTGAGTAATTGTAAAAGGAGTTCATCAGGATGCTGGCGATTTATAACATTTATAAAACAAAAATTATTTGTAATCATAACAATTTGCATATGCAGAATTTATTTTTAATGACTTCTGCTAATGGTTTCATGGCACATTTAATAATAATAAAAAAACAGCACAAATGTTAAATCTCCATATACACAAGAATGAAAATACAATACAGATCTCATCAAATACTTTATACGCAAACATACAAAGGTTCAAGAACATGGAAATTCTAAAAAAAAATTCCTTACCTCTTTGTTTTATGTTCACTTCAGTAGTAATAAACTGGTCATAGAATATGAAGTATACATGACTGTAGTTAACTTCAAATAATGTTTTGGCTTCATTAATGTCTACATTATCTTTAGAAAAGAAAAGACAAAAATTATGAATTAATAAGAAAATAATTTATTACTCTAAAATAGTGTTTTATTATCAATCACTCATTCAAACAAAAGACGCGCGTTTAGTCGGGTGAACCAGTCGTAGAGGAATTCCGGGGTTGTTGTCGACACCAGGATTGAATGGCAGCTTCAGACCCTCTTCTGCAGGATGATAATGCCCGCCCGCACATGACCGCCACGCACCAGAGGTATTACAGCGCCTTTAGTTCAAAGAGGAAAGACTTTGCACCTTGTGACTTCCACCACTTACCATTACTACAGATTTGTCCCGCAACATGTTGTGCGTCGTGTGCTGGCACATGTTCCCGAAATTTGTTGAAATGGAAACAGTCTGCATTAGCAACTTGTGTTTCGGGGACAGAAACGTACCAAGTGACTACAGCACACGTTGCCCATATTTTAACAACAAATAACTCCATACAGAAAACTGGCAAAAACTGTATCTGCAACTAGAAAACACATGTCGCATGAAATTGGAAGCAGTGTATTTCCTGTTTCCATTCTAACAATTACGCGCAACATGAGTTGCGTTTTGAGGATGACGTGAAAGATGCCATTCAATCCTCATGCCGACAATAACACCGGAATTCCCCTCTAGTCACACGTTTGTGCAATACAAGGAAAAGGGATGGGGACTATGTCGAAAAGTGAATAGTGCATTGCATAGAGGACAAATGTAAGTATCAGATACAAGAAGAATTCTGAAAATCAGTTAACAAATAAAAGAAGTTACAGCCATAGAGGCATTACTTTTCGATTGACCCTCGTATGTATGTTTTGAAAAATAATAACACAAAAAATTAATTATTCCTCTAAAATTTCTATGGAATTGAACACGTTTTTTATTTGTGCGTTTTTTTTTTTTTTTAAGCTATTGTTTGTTTAGTATTTATAGTTAATATTTCAAACCAATCAGTGTTGTGTTTTTAACTTACAAGGAGTCCACGTAATCTGATTTTGATAAAAAAATATTCCACGAGTAGCTTTCACCAAATTAAAGACCCATCTAAAGCCATTCGACACACTTCTCAAAATTTTTCGAGAAAAAAATTCATAAAGTTCATTATAATTGCTTACTCTTTATAAATTGTAACATAGATTTTCCACTAAGATTGTGTTCAGGTGGTCTAGTGGTAAAACGCTTGAGTTCCATTTTGCAGGTATGGGTTCAAATCCAGTCTTCAATAATTTCTTTTTTCTCTTCGTAAATTTTTTTAACTTGTATGGGAATGTGTAATTAATTTACGAAATATAGTTCCGATTTTTCAATTTGCTACCATCATTTTTTTATAAAACGCCTAGACGAATTATTATAATTATAATTAATGATCCGCATGATAAATGAGCATTTAAATAAAAAAGTTTATTTATCCACATTTAATTATTTTTATAAATTTTTTAACTTTTGAAATGACCTTTAACTTACACAGAGACTAAATAATTACCGTATTTGCCCGAAAATAGGCCGCACTTTTTTTCCAAATTTTATGCCTCCAAAATTGAAATGCGACCTATAATCGGAACCTAAGAAATTTGCATCCAGTTATAGGCCCTATTGAGTACAACTAATTACTAGTAGGTTCTTGAGAGTACAGCTCACCTGTATACCATCGATTTTGCCCAAACATCACGAAGTAAATCAAGAATTAAAAAATAATTAAAAATTCTTATACTGATTAATGTAACCATAAGTCTTAATCATAAAAATACTGTACACTTATACTGTAACATTAAGTTTTTTTCTCTACCAATATCTTGTTACTGTTATTTAACTTTTTCTCATTTTTAATCGAAGTAAAAAAAAAAAATTACCGATATTAAAAATATTTCATACATATAAATTGTGTATTTATGTTTTTCCTAAACACTGCTTCCAAATTTCACCATATTTGAGGGAGGCCTATTTTCGGGCAAATACGGTATTGCACCATGTACTTCCTAATTATAATTGCATCATATTGGTATCTATATCAATCGTCCTTCATTAACATTTTAAACTAACACATTAGCTACCAAATTACAATTTCTTTTTTCTAGGAGCAGAAGTTAACTATTACCTGTGTCTTTACCTACATTTGACTTAAAACTGCTTTTCTGTTGTTGTTTTTTAAAAAAGGAAATAAATATAACTTGTAATAACTTTTCAATTTATGTAAAAATAAGCTTAGCAAGTAAATAATAATAATTACTAATTGTAGATGTGTCTCCAAGCATAGGTAATGATTTTTCAATTGAAAAATGGAAGGAAAAATTCTGTGACCCGGATTCGAACCAGGAAACTCGACTATCATGGCCGATGCCTCTACCAATTCTCAATCTGCCGGCCAGGTTCCCGTCTCCATTGGGCTTTCAACCGTGACAACTTGGTTGTCTTTAAGACACCTTGAGACAGCTTGGCTGTCCGTGGTGTCTGCGATAGCCCAATTGGTAGAGGCATCGACCATGATAGTCGAGGTTCCTGGTTCGAATCCGAGTTGCAGAATTTTTCCTTCCATTTTTCAATTGAAAAATCATAAGCTTAGCAAATCGAAAATGTTAGATTATGTTTAATTATAATAATTCTTATATGCATTCTATAAAAAATGAGATGGTATCAAATAGGAAAATCGGAACTATAGTTAGTAAATGAATCACGCATTCCCATATATGTAAAAAAATTTACGAAGAGAAAAAAAAATTTCCAAGACGGGATTTGAACTCTTACCTGCAAAATAGAACTCGAATGTTTTATCACTAGATCACCTGAACGAGATAAAAATCTCTGCTACAATTCGAGCATTCATAAAGTGTAGGCAATTATAACAAACTTTATGAATTTTTTTCTCGGAAAATTTTGAGAAGTGCGTCGAATGGATTTGCATGGGTCTTTAATTTGGTGAAAGCTACTCGTAGAATAATTTTTATCAAAATCGGTGAGTACATGGAGTCGCCTTGTTTTTCAAAATAATGTGTTAACCTATAACGTGGGCATCATTAGTATCTATCTCTTGATAGCATGTTTGAACGTGTTTGTTGCTAGGATGATAGGATGTGCTAATCATAAAAGTATAATTTTTTCACAGCAATTTTAGCTCAAAAAATAGATTATTATTATGTTGTGTGATCGTGCTTTGAATTCTTAATAAATTTAGTACATTTCATGTACAAAGCTCATTTTACTCAAAAATGTAAACAATCAACGACTCCTTACTCAACGACTATTATTATTGTTATTATTATGAAGTGCAATACTCATTTTTGCTCTTCAGTTATATCATTCCTAATGTAGATAATAGCTTTTCAGTGTGGTGTATTAGAGATTGCTTTTAAATAATCAAAATGTATATAGTGTGTTTTTATTATAATTTGTAAGCAAATGTTTCTCAATGCTTTTCTGCACCATCGAGTTCAGGGGGTGCAATCCTCCTCTTAATATGACGACTTCCTCGATCTGTATAAATTGAAAATAAACGCTTTCGAGTAGTTCTTAAAGAGTCGTCAAGGTGATTGGGTGCAGTGCATTTAGTGATTCATTCCTTTACGTTTTATTATTCGGATTTCAAGAGCAATATTTACCAAGCACAGCTCGAAGATGCTTTAGACGGGTACCAGTGTCCTTCCTACAATCGAGAAATTTTTGTGTTGATTTCTTTACATCGACATGCGGCTTCTTGCTAAACATGACTATCTACGGTAGGGCATGGAATTTTATTCATATCACTTGAGTTCTTCATTTGTGCACGATCAAATACTGAAGAATTTTATAATACAAGAAATAAATTAAGCCAAAATTAAGGTCAATGAATTGACAGATCAAAATGGAGGATGGTGAGTTGCATTAAAGCTCAACAGAGGACGGTATGGCCAGCTGGTACGATTCCGGAAAATGAGATTCGATTAAATAACCGGACCATCTTCGAATACAAAGAAACATTCTTTTGTTTATTTACGAAGCATGCACATAAAGATAATAATAATAATGATAAAAAAAAACGATAAAGTTTTTATAAATTATTAAAAGTTATATCGCAATGAGCGCGTTCAATTACGTCACCGCATCTCATTTTATAAATACCCTCCTTGCTGGGATCATGTGATTTTTCGTAGCCGCCGATAAGAAACATCATCGGTGGCTACGGATGTTTATTACTGTGTCGGTTTCAGAATAGCTCGTTATTCGTGCTGGGTGATGACATGATCAGTGCTTAATCGATTGCATTGATTGATAACTTACAATCGCAATCGATTGGTAAATGCTCGGCATCATACCGGATTTTTTATTCTTTTTTAATTTGAATTTTCCCCCACCAAAAAGATGAAGATGTATTCATTGCTCTTGACCGTCCTCGCGATTGTTTACTTGTCAACAAACAGCGATGCTGTGAACTATTCCGACTGTGGTAAGTAAGAATGATATTAACCACAGATTGCTATTACTATTAAGTTTTGAACATGTATAAATTATTTATTTAAGCTCAAAATTAATATTATGATTATATTATAAATTTTAACGAATATCACCAACTTGTGAGGATTAGTCATTTTGGTTAATTTAGCTACGCCTACCCAGAAACTTTTTTTTTTTTTTCCTTCCTCCAAGATAAACTAATAATCTATGTAAATATTATAGACAGTTTCAGATAACAACCTCTTTAAAACATCTAATATCTAATCATAATGTGTATATAATATCTAAGGAGCAAAGAGACATCCCCGCCCCTTTAAATAAGAAGTTGAGATAAAATCCTAGAGCTTTCCTATTCATTTGACCAATGTTCAATATTGATACCACTGAGGAAGACTCCAGGATAAGGGAAAATGAACAATTACTTGGGCCACCTTTTGCCTTTAATACTGCGGGATTCTTCGTGGCATTGATTCCACGAGATGTTGGAAGGTGGTGGGAGAAATCTCGACTTTGTCTCACAAATGCTCAATTGGATGAGATCTGGGGATTGTGGAGCCCACCGAAGTAAGGTAAAGTCCCCCTCATGTTCCTGGAAGCACTCCTGCACAATACGAGCTCTGTGGCATGGCGCATTGTCTTGCTGGAAGTAGCCATCTCCATTGGGGTACGCCATCAACACGACAGGGTGGACTTGATCGACAACGATACGGAGGTATGCTCTGCCATCCAGACGTTGTTCAACACGTATTAACGGACCCAACGCATGCCAAGAAAACATTCCCCAGATAACACTGCCCGCAATGGCCTGAAGGGTTGTACTCGTGCATGCGGGGTCCATGCTTTTGTGCTGTTTCTCACGCGGTTGTCTCCGTGATGTAACTGGAATCGTGACTCCTCAGACCACATGATTTGTTTCCACTGCTCGATAGTCCAGTCCTTGTGCTCCTGAGCGAATTGGAGTCTTTTCCGCTTGTTGGCTGCAGACAGCAAAGGTGCACGGACAGGTCTTCGGCTTCCGTATCCCATGCAATGTAGTGTGCGGCGGACAGTGCATTCGGAGGACCCCTGATTTGATGCACAGTTGCCGCCCTTCTGTCATCCTTTACCAGTCGTGACAGTCTCCATTCTGTCCGATCATCAACCATCCACAGGCAGCCACAACGCGAATGTTCAGACCCAGTCTTCCGGCTAACCGTCCAGTCCTTAAATACTTTAATGACTGCTGCTCTTGAGCATCCCACGAATGCTGCTGTTTCGCTGATACTCACTCCATAGCTCCGAGCACCTACAATCATCCCGCATTTGAAGGCTGTTAAATCGCGTCATTTACCCATAGTTGAAGAAAGGAACACGTCTACTGTTGTCGACGACACTCTGCTCCCCTTTTTATATCTGTCCGGCCTGCTAGCGACATTTTGGTGACGTCCGTGCGTGCAATTGCATAAACATGTCAGGTGGTCATAATAATATGCTCACTCAGTGTATATTACGAAAAAAATCCTTTTTTGACAAACTCATTTTGCATTTCTAACTTGACATACCTGTATTATGCCATAGATTAGGGGGTCGCCATTTTTTTATTAAGGCCGGCCAGATGGCGGAGAGGGCTAGGGTGTAGGCTTTGTAGTTCTCGAGTCCACCTGGTCATGAAATGACCTTAGTAGTC
This sequence comes from Rhysida immarginata, assembly GCA_023313115.1. Taxonomy (NCBI): domain Eukaryota; kingdom Metazoa; phylum Arthropoda; class Chilopoda; order Scolopendromorpha; family Scolopendridae; genus Rhysida; species Rhysida immarginata. The sequence continues at coordinate 585,557 of JAHWFO010019261.1, read as the reverse complement.
GATGCTAAATGACCTTAGTAGTAGACGCCAAAATTTCTAATAAACCAACCAACCAACCATTTTTTAAGAAGATAACAAAGGATCATTACAAGAGCTGAAGTTTTTGGGTTTTTTTTTCCATTTGATGCTCTTTGTTCATATACTTACCTATTTATACTGTGGTTACTTCATTATTATATTGTTATTTAATGATGATATAAAATTGAAATGCATCAGCTATATTAAAACTTTCAGCTTATTGTTTCATTGCGATCATTTTTTCCTGGCCCATTCAAAAACTATAAAAGTGCGTAGGGGTCCTAGCTGCTTGACCAATAAATTTTCATTCCGTTTGGGATATTTTGTAATTGATAGTTTATAAATTGGATTAGATTTCGATTTTTACTTGAATTCCGATGTTTTACTGCATCGAAGAACGAGAAAAAAAAAAACAAAACGAGGAAATAAAAAATTTAAATAAATTTATGTTAATTATGTAATGAAGAGTGAGATTTTTATTTAAATACTTTTTTTTTTATTCAATAGGTTCTGTGATGGGAAAAATTAAAAACGTGACAGTTTCTCCACCGTGTGGTGAGCCTGTATGCACCTTAACATCAGGAACCAATGTATCCTTTTCTATTTCTTTTATGTCTTGTAAGTGAGAGTATTAATTATTTTTTTTTTATTATTAATTTTAATTGAAATGAAATGCTGCAAGTAAGCTCTGATTAGGGCTAAGCATGAGAAATTTATCAGAATGATCTCATCCAACAAAACACGTTGCAGTGATTCATTGCATTAATGATTATATGGAGGAGGAACTTGTTTTTAAATTGGAAATTTTACAACTGTCATTACAGATGAAATAACCAAGCAGGTAACAGCTGTTGTTCATGGAATAGTTGGCGCAGTTTCAGTGCCTTTTCCACTTCCTCAGCCAGATGCTTGTGTGGATTCTGGTTTGAAATGCCCCCTTCAAAAAGGTGGCTCCTATACATACCAGAATACTTTGGAAGTGAAAAAGTCATATCCAAGAGTATGCACTTTTTTTTTTTAAATTTATACAGTAAACCTTCCAAAAAAAAGTTTTAAATTAAGAAAGAAGCTTTAATATATTTTTTTTATTTTTCCTCTATCAGATTTCTCTTCAAGTGAAATGGGAGCTAGTGGATGAAAGCAAGAAAGACCTTGTTTGTATACTTCTACCAGCAGAGATAAAATAATTTTGGAGTCAAATACAAATTGTGCCATTACAAATATATTTTAATATAGAAGCTTTAAAACATGTACCTGTCTGCATTTTATAATCTATCGTATTAACTTTATATGCATAATCAGGAGCATATTAACTCCTCATAAACATCTGCAATAATGTTGTATTTACCCCATGTACAGATGTTACCTTTTGGTACGAGAAAGGGAAAGCAATATAATCATGAATGAATTTATTTATTTATTTTCAAACAAGAGTAATTTGTAACTTTCAAGATTTTTTTTTTAATAAAGTTACCAATAAACAATAAATTTTTTTTTCCAACATCTGACATAACGTACGGGGGATGTTTTTAAAGGTCTGTTCTGTGATAAAAACACAACTACGAGGCCTGTGAGAAAAGTATCCGACCCTTTTTTTTTTTTTTTTTTTGCGAAAACCTGGTGGATTTGGATCGCACGCGTTTGCCTCTCAATAGCGTCAGTTGCTGGCAATCAGCATTAGAGGGAGTTAGTGTGTTGTGCTCTCGTCGGTTTTTGATTTGAAGGAAAATGATGGAACTACTGGAGCAGCGTTACTGCATCAAATTTTGCCAGAAACTGGGCGACAGCCAGGTGGAAACCATCCGGAAGATTCAGACTGCTTTTGGTGACGATGCTATGGGCATCACACAGACTAAGGACCGGCACAACCGGTCGGCCATCAGCATGCCGAAATGACTAGGTCATTGCCAAAGTGAATGCTGTGGTGATGCGGGACCGTCGTGTGACTATCCGAGAAGTTGCGGAAGAGGTGGGCATCAGTACCTTTTCGGCACATTCCATTCTGACCGAAAATTTGGCCATGAAGAGAGTGGCGGCGAAATTTGTGCTGAAGCTGCTGACGGCGGAGCAAAAGCAACTTCGTGTCGACGTCTCACAGGACATGCTGGCCTCCGCAAACAGTGACCCCGACTTCATGAACACCATAATCACTGGTGACGAGTCCTGGGTATACGGGTACGACCATAGCATCGTCACCGAAAGCCTCCAAATCAAAAACCGACGAGAGCACAACACAGTACCTCCCTCTAATGTTGATTGCCAGCAACTGACGCTATTGAGAGGTGGGAAAAAATTCACGCATACGCACAAAGGTTCAAGGTCGGCCCATGCAAGCGTGCACGATCCAAATTCATTAGGTTTTCGCAAAAAAAAAATAAGGTCGGATACTTTTCTCACAGGCCTCGTATTATACAAGAGTTGCATAATGGCCATGATTTCTGTGTAAAACAAGATATAAAAAGATCCAGGAATAGCAAAATAGCAGACATTTAATGGTGCCAACGTGTTTCGAAATAATTTCATCATAGGGGCAAATGGAGATCTAAAAGTGAGCTGAAGCGCCAGATTTATGGTTTATGTGGGACAAGCCAGGCACTGATTGGTGGGCAACAAAGTGAAATACAGAAATTAAAAAAAAAAACTTTAAAAATAAAACGAGGGAAAATCAGTCTTGATTGGATGAGTTAACGTCTCTTCGGTTATGCTGGGTTGTAATTTTGTTTACGGTGTCTAGGATAGTTTCTTTCTCAAAGGTGGTTTGGCCATTCAAGATCTTATTTGGGAAGTCTTTCGTGAATCTTCCGATTGTTAGGGCCTCATGGGTCAGTATTCTCTTGTGGTAGATTCCATCTCGAGTATCGACATCACATTTGTTCCAAACTGGTGTTGTTGTTTTACGAGTTGGTCCGCAAAAGCCGCTGAATATGAACTGCCCCTAACAGACACTAAAAACCCACTACGGTAAATGGAAAATGGGCCTTAACGCTGTCTAAAACTCTCTCCCACCCCCTCCTTTAAGCGTTATATAATTTATGGATGACCACTTATGGATTGTATTTTGTATTATTATTATTATTTTTGTATAAAAATTTGTAACTTAAAATAAATGGTTTCCATGATGTCCATATTGTCGAGTATCAATAAACTAAATAAAAAGGAATAAAGGTCAAAAATATGCTTTAATTAACTGACGAGTCTCAATTTACACCATCATCGGAGGCTGATATAGCTATAAAGATTTAGCTGGCCATGGCCAGGGTTTCTATACAAAAAGTGGGGGAGGTAAGTATTGCCGATTGGTGGAAGATAAAGGTTGCTGATTGGTTTACATACAGTGGAATAATAATAGTGATCTGCTTTAAATTTGGTGGATTGTATGGGGAAATAATGGCGGACCTAATAGAGAGCTGTTGTGACGTCATTGGATGTTTTGTCTGCTTCAATGAGGATGTCCATAATTAAAGGACCCTATTGCAAAGCTGCCTACAAGCGAAGCCAGTCATCAGAAAAGTGTGAAACTTTGTGGATGATGTAATGAAGGGATGGGAATTTGTTTCAGCAGAAAAAAATAGCTACGAATTTCGTCACCAGGGGCCGTTTTATGTTGAGTATTTATAGTAAAAATGTAAATTTGTGCCGTCACGCAGCAGCTGCTATCTACTATAAAAAACAGGAATATTCACGGAGATCCATTGTTCAATATGTATGCCCTCTCAATGATGTTAAGTTTTACCAAAACAGTAATTCCGCAGTAGCTGCTCTACTGAAATTTCGAACTTTGAAGGGGATGCGAAAAGGTCGCATGAACGTGAAAAACCTTCGGAAAATGTTAATGAAATTTGAAGAAACAGGATCATTGTCTGTTCGTCTTGGCAGAGGAAGAAAACCAGTGTTTGCAGATATATTAGAGGAGATTTCGCTTCAGGTGGAAGAGGACAAAGCTGCAAATTCCTGTGTGTCCAGCAGGTAGCACAGGCTTTGGGTAGGCCACATTCAACTGTCCATAAGATCATGCGGAATATCCTTCGATGTTATCTGTACAAACTTTCACTTGGGCAGCAGGTGCTTCCACATGATTGTGACGATCAACTCCAGTTCTCATTTCAGTTTCTTGCTCGTGTTAAAGTCGATGCAGAATGGCCATGGAATATCCTCTGGACAGACGAAAAACATTTTCACTTGGACGGCGCAGTGAATACACACCAGAAAACCTGCACACTTTCTTAGAGGTTCCGTTGCATTCCTCAAAAATGACAGAATGATGCCGTAAATCCACACCATACTGTCATTTATTCTCAGCCCGTATTCTTCAAGAAGTTAAGTTCTAGAAGTCCAGTGACATGCTCGATCACCGGACAGCGATATGTTTTGCTGTTAGAGAACGAAATTGTTCCGGCTCTGCAAGCCTGTCAGTGCCTTGCATGCACAATCTTTATGCAAGACGGAGCTTCTCCCTACATTGCTTTGTGTGTTAAGGATGGTCTTAGATGACATTTTACAGAAGACCATGTCATTAGCCGTCACTTCTAACCTGTGTGCCTGATCCCCAGACCTCACTCCATGCAACTTTTAACTTTGGGGGCATATGAAACATCTGGTAAGTCGTGACAATCCAAGAACTTTCCCTGATCTTAAAGACAGCATTTCATGCCACGTGCGCAACATTTCGCTGCACACACTTTGTTCAGCTGTGGAACATGCCATCTTGCTATTTCAGATGGTACTGCAAATGATGGCCATCATGTGGAACATGTTATGTTGTACACATATTGTACATTCTCATTTTTTACATCAAAAGTTTCTTAGGGGAGCCTCATTGAGACAGGTGGAGAAATTCAAGTATCTTGAGATTGCATTCACGAGTGATAGACGGCAGGAGAAAGAATTGGATGCTCGGATCGGTGCAGCAGCTGTGTCAGACGTGAACTGTGTCAAACGCGAGCTGGGTAACAAAGCCAAGTTCTCAGTCTTCAAATCTCTTTGTCCCCATTCTCACCTATGGTCATGAGGCTTGGGCAATGACCGAAAGAGTGTGATCGCGAGTACAAGCAGCCGAAATGAGATTTCTGAGATGTTGTTGCAGGTGTTACTCTATCAGATAAAGTGCACAGCAGCACAATAAGGGAGTCTTTAGGTGATATGGATGCCGCAAACTGGTCTTCCTAGGCAGTTGTTATTTTCCAAGCCCTAGACGGTCTCCGGTAAGAGACCGAGGTGTCGGTCTAGAACCAGGTGGCTAGACTACATGGAGAATCTGGGTTCGAGTCACTTGGGTATTACCAGGGAGGACGTGCGCCTGATGGCGGAAGATCGCGATCGCTGGAGATCCTCCATAGGGCTGCTGCCCCCGCGACCCTAACGGATAAGCGGGTTTGAAAAGTATAAAAAAAAAAAAAGTAAGTAAAGTTTCTTTTGGCTTAACCACAAATAATAACGTAAAATATCAATCATTATGGTTAAAAAATAGGCAAAATGCATTTCAAAATGAGGGGGTTTAGAAGCATGATCGAATAAAATTAAAAAAAAACAAAAAAACCATGTAATCATAAGCGTAGGCTACGTCAATCCTAATAAAACATCTTGCTAACACGAGAATGTTTCCATGTCAACATGCCCTATAACAGCTGATCCACAGGTGATTGATATCGGTGTTTCTCAATGGGGGTACTCCCTCTGTCTATTTCTATGCTCGAAATGCCAAACTCATTGCCGGTCACTGTCCGGCAAGAAAATTTCTGTTCACAAGAGAAAGAAAATGAGCAAGTATTAGCAGAAACAGATAAGGAATAGAACATAAGAGAACTTTAACTTTTCGTTTTTACTTACTACTTACTTACTTACTTTTCAAACCCGCTTATCCGTTAGGGTCGCGGGGGCAGCAGCCCTATGGAGGATCTCCAGCGATCGCGATCTTCCGCCATCAGGCGCATGTCATCCCTGGTAATATCCAAGCGACTCGAACCCAGATTCTCCATGTAGTCTAGCCACCTGGTTCTAGGCCGACCCCTTGGTCTCTTACCCACCGGCTTGGAAAATAACAACTGCCTAGGAAGACTAGTTTGCGGCATCCGTATCACGTGGCCATACCAGCGCAACTGAGATCTCTCAATGCAGAGAAGTAGCGGCTCAACACCTAAAGATTCCCTTATTGTGCTGCTGTACACTCTATCTAGTAGGGTAACACCTGCCATACCTCTCAGAAATCTCATTTCGGCCGCTTGTACCCGCGATCGCACTCTTTCGGTCATTACCCAAGTTTCGTTTTTATTGATAACATATTTTTTCTCATTTTCGTTTTTTCCCGAAAAATGACGTTTTGTTCACTGATCAAGGCGTATTTTTTCGTTTGACGCTTTATTATTTCAGGCATAATAGTATTATTATTATTATTATTATTATTATTATTATTATTATTATTATTATTATTATTATTTAAATGTTTGTGATTTAAATGTTTATGAATCGATGTTGAAATCACATTTATAAAATCCCATCGATTCCAGGTTTTCGAAAAACTAAAACCCGAAGGAGCGAAGCTGCTGCATTGCATTACTGATCTGAAATCGTTCGGAAATAATAATCATGTTTAAGCGAAAACTAGCAGCACTTGATTTTCATGCTGCAGACAACTTTAATATAGAGGGTTTGTGTTGATACTAACTTAATTAAATGTCTAATCTAGCATGTTCATTACGCTGAAGTTGATTTCTTTCGTCTTGTCACAGATGATCAAGAATATCGAAACATGGTCGTCTGGTTAGAAGACCAGAAGATTCGACATTATAAAATCGAAGAAAGAGCAAAGTTGCGAACAATATCTGCTAATGATTGGGAAGAAGCACATAACAGGGTATGCAAAGAAACACACAAAAGTACTAAAAATAAACAACTGGACATAAAATCATGTTATTATCTCGTTAATATTATTAATTACTCATATAAAAATTGGGTAAATTTTCGGTATCTGCACAATCGCAACCGCGAGTCAAATCGCAACTTGAATTTATTTTTTAAAGACTGGGGGGGCTGCGCCCCCCAGGCCCCCCCCCCTGTAACGAACTGATATATACCCCAACCTATTTGGTTACAGGGGGCAGTTGGTTTCCCCCCGGCCGGTTACAAGTATCGCGACAATTCACTTTGCGGATTCAGTCATCGCGCGATTGTGCAGATACCGAAGATTAACCAAAAATTGCCCTTGGTAGATCGCAGCTTGTGGCACCTACCGAATATAGAATCAAGGTGTCCCCATTCTCACCTTTGGTACAAGCGGTCGAAATGAGATTCCTGAGATGTATTGCAGGCGTTATGCTACTAGATAGAGTGCACAGCAGCACAATAAGGGAGTCTTTACGTGTTAAGCCGCTACTTCTCTGCTTTGAGGTCTCGTTTGCATTGGTATGGTCACGTGATACGGATGCCGCAAATTGGTCTTCCTAGGCAGTTGCTATTTTCCAAGTCGTGGGTAAGAGACCAAGGAGTCGAATAGGCTTTAACAGTGTCAAATGACGAGGGTAGTCTGGATATCGAAAACCATACGCCTTGCACAATGGCAGCACTTCGTCTGCTCGCAATGATCTCGTACATGTGGCATAAGCTCTCATCTCGTCCAGTCGCACTGGTTCCTTTCTGAAAACTTCAGATAGCACCAAGAAGTTCTTCTAACTGAAGGACTTACCCGATTCTAAAACCACAGCCTATTGCAGACGCTGCAAACGTAACCGAACGGGTTGTTCAAAATCTGTCTCGTAAACTGACCGTCTGCACCACGATTTATGGAGATTCTATCCAGCTGTGGCTGCTCAAATGTCGACATTGATGGTCCAGTATTTGCTGAATCATTCGTCCAGACGCACTGTTAATCATGTTAGATGAATGAAGTTGTCATTGTTTGTTGCTTAGCATGCACATAAGGAAGGGTCCGAAGTCGAGACGCCGCGAGCATACAATTTATATCATGCGCACGTGTCCTAGTCAATCAAATCCCGTGTTTTCTCGTTTTTTCGATACCTCTATTGTTTCTCAGCATTACGTAGCAGTTTCTCCAAGTTTAAAATGGAACTTAAAGGTAAACTCCACACCCAAAACAACTTTGTTTAAAATGAAAGATGAAAGTCTCAATAACAACGTAGCATGTATACAAATTTTCAATTCGTACTCAAAATTGATAAAATATATAAAAAACTTTCATTTCCCCCCCCCCCCTCCCCCTGTGATAGACACTGGCGCCATGGTTCGGCAACTGTTACATCACGAGTTGCCGAGAAGTGCGAAGGAGTTTCGAATTTGTGGCGTCACACGTTGGACGCTATCCGTTTGTTGTCAGTTGGGCATCACAACGAACTGTGAACGTGAAACAAGACCGGTATTGATGAATGCGATTTTGATAACATTGGCAGCGATATACAAGGGCCGTTAGCAGAATTAAATGCCACTGCAACTTCTGCGACATACAGCCCTATGCATTAAGCCGTGAAATGGGATCTTCTGCTTGCCGCGTGTGGCGTGTGCCTTACACAGCAGCTAGACCTACTTCCTCATTCCTTCGGCGTTTAACGAGTGCTATTGCAGTCGTTCTTGAAGAACGCCAGGCCCGTTTAGAGTTGGAAGAGCATCTAGTTCCACCTTATACTTGCTCTAGTTTCAGCGAATTTCTTGTTTGAATTGATAATGAATTTAAAATGGCGGATGCGTAGACAAAGAAAGATGCTTCAAAACGAACACACAATGCTGTTTGGAGTTGGATACCAGTTCCCTCGCTGTCAAAATCTAATCCAGTGTTTTTTAATCTATTCTGATTGTGGAAATCTCTGAAACGTGAAATTTCTATCTGACTGTCTATTTACACATCCAAACAGAGAACAAATTGAAGGCATTCCGACATAAAACGGGTTAGCAAAATCTTACGATATGTATAATCGTTCTAAGCGACTAGAATCTCGGTGACGAAATTCCCAGAGGTTCTCGCAGCAGGAAATGACAGCTTGTTCTGCCGTGTTCTCTGGAGAAGGAATGGAAGATCCCACGCAAATTTTCAATTTTCCGAGGCATTTTTCTTAATAAAATATTAGGAAAAATCAAAAAATTTTGAACGATATTTACTCTATTAACCTGGATTAATGTTATGATGCAAAATAAATAAAGTCGATTTTTTTCCGTGGAGTTTACCTTTAATGTTTGCCCTTTGTTCCATTTTTAATATTGGAACGTCAAGTTATGACTGCATGCGGTTGAAGCATGAGAAAATATAGATGGCGACAACTTGTACAAACGGTGGCAAGTATAGTTTATAGATTGACAACGCGCATCGTCGTAGTCACACATGCTTGAACAAGTTCAAAGTAGCATCAGTCTCGTTTAGTAATTGTCCCACCTTGTACACTGGTGGCCAAAAGTTTGGACCAACCAGCAATATCAAGAAAAACTGAATTTATACAAAACTGTTTTACACCTACAACTCTAAGTAAATATGAAACAATATTCAGGGAGGAAACAAATTTAATTCTGCGTTGTTGGTTTCTTATTACCTAAAATCAAAATAAGACTGGCCAAAAGTTTGGACCACATTTGTATAACATAAAGGGAAAAAAGCATTACATCATTAACTAATGAATTATATTGATATTTGAGATCATTTTGACCTTACAATGTTTGACAAACGACCTGAAATAGAATTAAATAAGCTTTTAATAACATTTGGCCTAACAGCTTTCTGAATGGCTGCTATTAGTTGTTCTCGAGATTTGTACCGAGTGTTTTGGTAAATTTTTTGTTCCGTGAGATGCCACACATTCTCAATAATGTTGAGATCTCGATTTCGAGCAGTCCAAGCAAAAGTGGAGATGTTGTAGCTCTCAAAATAGGCTTTCACAACTCGTGCAGTATAGATTGCAGGACTGTCCTGCTGCTAAATTCATGGTTTTTGCTTAAACTAGACTTTGCACAAAGGGATGAACACATTGTAAAGATCATCTTTATATTGAGCTGTTGTGCAATGTCCATCTATAATGTGAATCTTCAACTTTCCGTTGCTTCCAATGGCACCCAGAATGATCACTCCACTACCGCCCATTTGCCGCTTAATTCGCAGTGGAACAAGTGTTTCTTTATCACGATGCTCTTCATAAGAAGCTATATTATCAGGACCATCCAAACTGGTTCGTTTTTCATCAGAAAACAACCAATTTTAAGTCTGTGTTTTCACGCAGACGTGTCTTAGCAAACTCCAGTCTCTCCTGCATGTGTTTCTGTGTTAGTGGCAACTTTTTGGGTATAATTTCATAGGCAAAGTTCTGAGCACGTACTGCGCTGTGAATTGTTCTTCTTGAGGCAGTAAGTTGCAGATTAAGTTTGACTTGTGTGGTGTTGACTACGTGCCCAGATGTAATATCATGTCTAACATGTCTCTTAATTCTTGATTTGTCTCTTCGCGTCAGTGCACAATGTTGTCCTATTTCCGTTCTATTTTCCGATTAACATTTTTAACAATTCTGATAAAGATTTGTAGCTCACACGGGAGATTTGAGCAACTTTTTTGAAGTTTGTAAATTGCTTGTTAAAATTTCTAATTTGCTCTCGTTGGCCTTCAGTTAACATTGTACAATACATAAGATGGTTTTAGTGCTCACCACACAACACGATGACTTGTAATATGCAAATTATTTGCATGTTTGTGATGTTGGTCCAAACTTTTGGCCACCAGTGTAGAATATTGTGGATATCTATAACTATTTTCACTCATTTGAAAAGTTCAGATCAATAACTTTGGGAAAGTTCATTGAAATAGAAATCATTTTATTTAAATAACAGTATTTAAAAGATGTCGGTTGTCCTCATAATCCATCAGATAAAAAAGCTGTTATGGACTGGCTTTTAGGAATTGCCGTAAGAGCGGAATATGGTGACAATGGTGAGTACAATGATAAATTTGGATATGCAATTTTATCATTGGGTACTGAAATATGACAAACAATAATGAAAGTTTAAAATTTGTTTTCAGTGGAGAAATACAAAGAAAAAACTGCAGAGAATGCTTTAAAACAGACAACTGCTCCACAAATCATAGCGAGTAATCCACTTGACAACCTAAATTGTAAGGACGTTATCTTTTTATGTGAAATTACGAGAGTGGGCTGAAAAAGTAATGCCTCCAGAACTCCTCTCCGATGGGTTCACCCGACTAGTCACGCGTTGGTACAATGCGTGGAAAGGGGTGGGGACTATGTCGAAAAGTGAATAGTGCATTACATGGAGGAGAAATGTGAGTATCAGATAAAAAAAAGAATTTTGAAAATCGGTTAAAAAATAAAAGTTACAGCCATGGAGACATTACTGTTCAGCCCACCCTCGTATAATAAAAACAGAGTCGGGATACATTACTATGACCACCTCTCCTCGAACATGTTGGAACGTCCCATAATATGCAGATGAAAAATTATTGCATATCATTAAAAGCTGACAATAGCAGACGTGTAGTAGCATCCGTTAACGCATCAATTGTCACCGTCATGGGCAGAGCAACTGACCTGTCGGACCTCCAAAAGGGGATGATCATTGGCTATCGGGCCAAAGGGGGGGGGGGGGGCCGCA
>JAHWFO010019261.1:528618-568950 GCA_023313115.1 Rhysida immarginata | reverse complement strand
TAACCTTTTCAACACTTTCTCACCCCACATCCAGTTCACCTTTGAAACCGAATCTAACCGCTCTCTTCCATACCTCGATATCTTCATTACTAATGACCCCTCCAACCACCGCTTTTCATTCTCTGTCTACCGTAAACCCACCACATAATCTAATTTAATCCATTGTTCCTCTTCACACCCTCCTATCCATAAACAAGCCTCCCTCCGTTTCTTCATCGACCGTGCCCTCAAGTTACCCCTCAGTCCTTCTTCCCGTGCCACGGAATTCCGAACTATACGCGCCCTCGCCTTAAAAAATGGCTACACAATTTGCCCTCTCCAACCCTAAACCTCCTCACCCATCCCCATCCAAGAAATGGGTGTCCTTGCGATTCATCAGCCCTCAATTTTACCGCCTTCCCGCCTTCCTCTCCTCGCTCGGCCTCCAAGTTTCCTACCGCTCATCGACCCCATGCTTTCGCTCTCTTAATCCCCCCCATCCAAACACACACCGACAATTTATCCCGTTCCGGAGTTTATAGATTAAACTGTGGATTTTGCGATAAATACTATATAGGCCTATCGACCCGCAATTTTAATCAATGATTCAAAGAACACATGGACTCCTACAAGAAATTAGATAATAATTCACACTACGCGATCCACCTTGCCCGCACGGGACACGCCCCCAAAGAGCAAAGTGAAATCGTGACCAATCTGCATCTATGCAACGACCCATTCAAGACTGCCACTCTCGAAGCTATTGAGATCTTTAAAGCTAAGATCTCCTCTCCAGAGCACCTCCTCAATTGCCAAACCGTATTTGATATTTATTCAATTTTAAATTCTTTATCCGATATCTTGTAATTTTTCAAATTTGTATATTTACTTTCTTTTCCATTTTTTATTGATACCTTAGTTTACGTTAACTCCGGATGAGTCTTCTTCTAGGTCCGCGTTTTCAATTTTGTTTGTGTTATGACATCACTTTTTCCTTTATATTTCAATTAATTTTCCTCTCAAGGTTTCCTTTACTTCAATTTCTTGCCCACCCGGTATATAGAATGCATGGGAATCTCAAATTTACAAGAAAACACTTGGTTCTCAAAAGAATAATCAATTTTCCGTTGTTTCGTATGACATCATATACAGAAAGAATCAAAGTTTGAAACGCTTTAGGATCTAAATTGTACCAAGCATACTTGATTGATGTCTTGAGTTCATTGATTGACGAATATTGACGTCCATTGGCATAAACTTCCCGAGATAAAATGCCCCACGCGTTCTAAATGGAGTTCAGGTCAGGACTCATTGATGGCCAGTCAAGAACAGATACATTTTTTCTGTTTTGATAGTCTTTTGTAGCATTGGATGTATGCGTTATCGTGCTGAAAAATCCAATTCTTTCCTCCCAAAATTTCACCGAACGGAATCAAGTGACTTTGTAGTGTCTCTATATACTTTTCTGAGTTATGTCGTTCAACTAAAAATGCTAAGGACGCTTGACCAATTTATGAAAAGGCCACCCACATCTTCACCGATCCACTACCTTGTTGTCTGCTAAAAAATGTTCGGGGCTCTTTCCTTAAATCATGCCAGTAGCTGGAATATACGTCAGGACCATCCAGATTCCATTTCTTTTCATCACTGAACAGCACACTCAGCCATTTATCAACATAAGACATGTGCTGATAGCCCACTGCGACCTCTTCTTTTGGTGAAGCTTTGTGAGTGGCGGTTTACGTCTCATTTTCTTGTGAATAAGGTAACCAGCTGCTTTAATACACCTGTGAACTGTATTCTTATATATATGCAAATGTGCACTAAGTCTGGACATTTTCTGAGAGGAAGCCATTCTCAGTATCAGTCTACCATCACGAGAGCTTGTCACACGTGGTCTTCCTGAACGATGTTTTGAACATAAACTTCTATAAACTTTTGGGACACAGCATTTTTCGATGGTTTATCATAAACAGTTTTAATGCTTTTATGAAAAGTAAAAAAATTTTCAAGTTTGCACATGCTTTCATTCAAAACCCAAAAACTTTCCGTAACATCATTGATGTCATAGTGACGTAATGAACAAAACATTGATGTCTATAAACTTTTCGGACGGACTGTAGGCGGTACTTTTGTGGACACTCTGAAAATAACACTCGTATCCCCGGAATCATTTTGATGCAAAATGACATCACTGAGACAAAGCTTGCTTCCATTCTAGCCATTTGCTCATGTTAATGTATTCATAGCTTTGTGCTAGTAGCCAGTTTTCATTTTTCATAATGGACAGCAGCATTTAGAAGCTGTCGTTTGAAGGGAACGAATATTCCGATCCCCTAAACAAAATGAGTGAGCACCTTTTCAAAGACAATATTTCAGCAAGGCCATTGAGGAAGTTTACTTTTACATACGCCCAGGCGACTCGAGAATCTCAAGATTACATCTAACGCCGATCGCAAAATCGTGATTCCCGATCACTGCGTTCAAACGGATCCATAGTATATTAATGGGGAATTCGGCTGGCTGCTCCAAAGGAGCAAATAGATTGCTCCAGTCACGTGGTCAATCTTGGGATAAGAAAAATTGTCGTAATTTATTCATTTAAAGATGGCGCATATTCTGGCAAATTCTCTGATTCATGTTCGCTCTCTTCTTCCGCGTGTCCACCATTTTGTGTGCCTTGACATTGACTAACGATATCTTGATCAGTTAGAGGCTCTGAAGTGATCAAGTCTTGGTCAACCTCGACGTAATCTTTAAATGTGACATGTGCTAATTTTTCTTCTATAAGCCTATCACTTAAAAACCACGCCTTCCGGAAATAGTTCGAGATTACCTCTTCCGGTAATCGTTGCCATGCATCGCATACATTTAAAATGGCGTCTAGAACAGACCATTTTTTCAGTTTTTTGTTCTCATCAACAACGCAAATCATGTCATGCACTAAATGTTTCCGAAACAAAGTATTTCAGTGAATTAATCTCAACCTGATCAAGGGGTTGCAAGTGCGATGTAGCGTTGGGTGGAAAATTTCTTCGTAATGTACGAGAATCATTTAACTTTCATTAGAGAAGTCATATTTTTATCGTTTCAATTTTACAGGTAAATTACATCGATGGGGTCGGGCCAGAGAATAATTTCGTATTAAACGGGATTTTGTATTAAGAGTTCGTAATGAGCCGGTTATGGTGTATTTGGAATTTTATTTGCCTGCCCCAAAAGTTGAAGCAATGACAGAGCAAAAAGTTAGTCTTCATCGTAAAAATTGTTGGATATAGAGTTATCCAATGATTATAAAATAATTTTGCTCATTTTAGCTTCTGAGGCAGTTATTTTGGTTTTGCAGACGTGCAGGGAGTACTTAGGCACAAAGGAGCAATAGCAGCCGAGTGCAACAGAAGCAGCTCTGTGAGAGCAGGTGCAGCCAGCCGAATTTGCCTTAAGTTTACATTCTGCTAGCATGATCAGAGTTTACTTTTATTTTGTTTGTATTACATACACACACACTGGCCAATGAATTAGAAACCCATGATGAATTACTGTACCGATATGTAAAGCGGGGTCACAGGTCAGAAATGATTGTGATATGCAAATGATGCAATCATGTGAGGTACATGCTCATTCCAAGCTGTAGGTACAGCAAGTCGAGCAAAATGTGGAAAGCAGCAGACCTGCCAGAGTTCCAAAAAGGAGTTATTGTGGGAGCCTGTCTAGCTGGAGCTACGATTTCCAGGACAGGTCTCCAAGGTGTTCAATGTGTGGAAACGGAATCCACAAGAGTTGTGGATAAAAAACAATCAACACAGGCAGGGACCGATGTCGTCTGAGACGGATTGTGCGGCAAAACCGAAGGTCTACTGTGGAGCTACTGACGGCAGACTTCAATGAAGGATCATCGCAACTTATCTCCTCCAGAACATTGCGCCGAGAGTTGAAGCGAATAGTGAGGGGGAAGTCGCATGCCAGTGAGGAAGCCCTTGCTGTCAGCAACAAATCAGAAAGTTTTCTTGCAGAGGTGTAAAGAACGGTGTGACTGGACGTAGACGACTGGGAAAAGGTGATGTGGTCGGAAGAGTCACGTTACACATTGTTTTGCACCGATGGACCCCTCATAACTGGTATGGGCCATATTTTGTTGGTATGGCAAGGGTCCCCTGATATTCCTTGACAGTCGAGTGAAAGCCAAAGACTACCTGAACATTGCTGCAGATCAAGTCCATCCTGCAATGGTGACTGGTTCTGTCTACTCTGAAGGTCTTTCTGACGAATGCATGGTCTGCGATTACCTTACCTGCATTGCAACACCTTGTAGAGTCCATGCCAAACTGCATATGTTCTGTAATTACAGCCAAAGGAGGGTCAATACCATATTGAACGAAGGTTTCCAATTCAGTAGCCGGTGTGTGTAGAAAGGGTAAACGTAAATTTGCAGTTGTGCCTTCTGTATACAAAGTTGGTACAAGGTTTGATTTTAAAATAGCTGACTCGTCTCTCAGTTGTTTGACTCATTGATTTTATTTTTTAAACAATCATGTGACTTGCAGTCCGGAAAATATGGTAATTTACGCATAGCTATCACTTTAGTTATTATAAGATGCATTTTTATGTATGTTCTTTCCTAGATTACGTTCTTAATCAAGCGGCAAAAATCCTGAGGTATTCGTACATCCGTGATCTCCGTTCCTTACAGACGAAGATAAACGAATCCATTGTCGGTGTCCAAACAATAACCGCCAATCCGAAGACTGATACGCGGTTAGGAAAAGTTGGCAAGTGAATTGCCTACGCATTGTAAATTGAACTTTAACATTTCTTCTAATAAAGTAACTTTACACCAGTTAAGGTGGAATTTTTTTATTTTATGTATAACAAAGATATTCTAAAAATGGATTAAATGTTACAAAAGCCTAACTCTGAACTATATTCTACAAATATATCATCTAAAGTGCTGAAGAAAGATTTCAGCTGATCTCGTTGCAAGCATCAGTTTCGTCCTCCTTTCCAGAGCCAGGACACATACACGTTCGTCCCCCGTGGCCATTTGGAAGACACAGGTATCGGCATCCTCCATTATTTAAAGCACACGGATTGGTAACTGTAATGGTGAAGAAAAAAAAATCTTACAAATTTGAAGCGTCTCAAAACATGCATGTATGTAATGTGAAAATACGAAGCCTGTGAGAAAAGTATCCAACTTGATGGATTTGGATCGCGCGCGCTTGCATGAGCCGACCTTGAACCTTTGTGCGTATGCGTGAATTTTTTCCCGCCTCTCAATAGCATTAGAGGGAGGTAGTGTGTTGTGCTCTCGTCGGTTTTTGATTTGAAGGAAAATGACGGAACGACTGGAGCAGCGTTACTGCATCAAATTTTGCCAGAAACTGGGCGACAACCAGGTGGAAACCATCAGTCGTCACAGTGGAAGCATTCCTCGTCACCACGACCAAAGAAGGCTCGCCAAGTGCGCAGCAATGTGAAAGTGATGCTGACTGCTTTCTTTGACTCTCGCGGTGTGGTACACCACGAGTACGCACCACAGGGTCAAACAAGGATGTCCTCCGTCGCCTATGTAATGCAGTGCGGCGCAAGAGACCGCAGTTGTGGTCAACAGGCAATTGGCGCCTCAAAAACCAGACTCCCGTGGTACAACAGGCTCCTTACTCAAGAGGCCATTGAAAGGAACGTGATTTCAGACGAGAGGACATTATGGCTGCAACGACAGCAGAGCTAAACTCCATTCCGAAAGACGCTTTCCAGGAATGCTTCCAACAATGGCGGCACCGCTGGGAGCAGTGTGTGGAGTCCCAAGGAGACTACTTTGAGGGTGATTAGGTTTCCAATGCTCCAGGTGTGTAATTTTTTTTTCCCCGGCCGAAGGTCGGATACTTTTCTCACGGGCCTCGTATAAATTAATGCATTTAAAACCTCTTGGACATCTTTCTGGTACGACGACGATTCCATAAAGTTTACTGTTTCCTCCCAGTGGAGACGTTATTGGCTTATTTAAGTTGTAACCAATCTTTGATGCGCTATGTATCGATTTGCTGTTTGAAAGAGAATCCATTATTGAAAATTTACTGCTAAATTGAATCTCTTACGAACTAAATGGACAGAAGCCTTGAGCCTAGTTCCCCATCACCAGAAAAGCAAAGCTGAACGTTTCCATTTCACTACTTAGCATTTCCATGTCAATGCGTAGTTGCTTCTTTTCATGATTTTCTGTATTCTTATACAATGTAATAAGGCTTGAGAGTGAAGACTCTACAGAATCGTTCTTATCGATTGCACGTGTGAGCGGTAGCACAAGCAATCATTTAATGGTGGCCTCAACTCATGAAAAGCAAAAGTTATTTTGATGTAGGCGTCAACTAGTTGCAAACAACCAGAACGATAAGAAGACGGGAGACCGAATGGGTATTGACGTTCCATCGTGCAGGCTACCTCTCAAGATGGACACACAGAGGATGTCGTTGCTGGATAATATCGGGTGAACCCCCATTACAAGAAAGTGGAAGTAAAGGCATGTTCCAAATATTTTTTGAGGACTTGCGAAACCACGACTATAATTTAAAATGAAATGAGACGGGGGATAATGATAAGACCCAAGAAAAAGCGAGGCCTCATGCAAAGTATTATTGAGGGCCTATTGTGATAAATCAAAGCGCAGGACTTTAGAAACATGGGGCCTTGTGAAGCCACAGTTTGCATTGTCCTTAGGCTGGCCATGAACGTTTATTTCGCGGATATAAAAAAAGATCGGGAAGGGGTGATTGCTAGCACAATGCGTAGACGTCAATAGAAACAAGCTAATCCAGCCGTTGTGCAACTTCCCAGTCGATGAATGTGTTGCTCTTGATTTTCTGGCCTCTGGCAACTGATGGGTTGCTAACGATAACTTTGGTTGTGATAGCTGTAGTCCATAGCAATAGTGGCGAGAAGCGAGAGCCATACCAATACAGCAAGGCCGACACGATGATAACCAAACCAGAAAGAAAGGAAGGGAGGTCAAAAAATTTTCTGTCGGATTTGGCTGTGTTCATAAATTTAGTGTCCAGAGGGTGCTTGCTCCAAATGTGTGTTCACCGCTCACCAAGATCATGGCGTTTGTAAAATCTTGCTCTTCGAGAGTGATCCCGAGTTTAGCGAGAATAGTTTATCTCGGATCAGTATGCTTGCTCGGAGAAGAGGATGAAATTGCGTATTTTTTTACTTTTTGTCATTTTAGGAACTCCTGTTCGTCGTTCTCTAGTAAACAAGAATAAATCAATGCAATTGCTTCACAAATAGTAGAGATTCGAACCATGTAACTGAGCGATGATCATGTTGGTTCGATGTAAATTGTTCGTCAACTACAACAGTGCTCTTCAAAAGCTGTGTGTAGAGTGCTTTTTGATTTTGCTCAGTTTACAAGCACGGTCTTTCTGTTCTGGCATGATTCCGGTGACATGGAAACCAGGTTTTACAGTGCAACATTGTACAGGGAGAGTCAAAAGTCGCAGTACACCCTGTTTTTTCGAAAACCTTGTAGGAATTGGGAAATCTGAATATTCCAGTAAGGTATGGGTGAGGTGGTCTATCTTTTATGGTATGTACCGAACATGGCCGCCATCTTGAAATCGGCCATCTTGAATCTAAGTCAATTTTTTTTTAATGGAAAGGGGGTCGTGTGATATATCAAATAACACGAGCATTTTCTGACAATTTCATTCCTGTGAACAGATTTGAAGTAGCAGTTATGGTTCAAAAGTTACAAGACATTTTGTTTGGAATTACAGGCTGGACTGTTCTCCATAAAGGACAGTCATTTAATGCGTTCAAGATGGTGTCCCTCTTGGTCAAGGCACATTTGAAGGCGCTGAATTCAATGGTCATGCACTCGCAGGATTTCCACATAAATGCTGCCACACGCTTCTTCAATGCATTGCTGGAGATGGTGTCTGTTTCGGATTTTCTCTGCATATACGAGCTGCTTTAAATGACCCCACAGATAAAAGTCAAATGGTGTGAGATCAGGTGATCTGGGTGGCCATTGATGAGCATGAAGGATTCGTACGATCGATGACTGGCTGATTCCACATTCTGCTGACAAACGTCGTGTGCTGCGTTGTGGGCTCTTGACGAAGGACGCCAAAACCATTGTTGAGGTTCTCTCGTCAGTAGTACTTATCGGACGCCCACTCTGTGCCTTGTCCACCACAGTCCCAGTTTCTCGGAATTTCTTAATTAAGCACCTGATTGTGTTGTGTGAAATTTGAGTTCTTTCTGGGTGCTGGTTGTTAAAATCTGCAGCTATGACACAGAAATCAAAATGACCTCAATTCTCTCCTCCGTGGTCAAAGCTATCTTCAGTTACCTGCTACAAAATGAAACAAAATGTATGGTAACTTTTGAACCATAACTGCTACTTGAAATCTGTTTACAGGAATGAAATTGTCAGAAAATGCTCATGTTATTTGATATATCACAAGACCCCCTTTCCATTTAAAAAAATTGACTTAGATTCAAGATGACCGATTTCAAGATGGCGGCCATGTTCGGTACATACCGTAAAAGATAGACCACCTCACCACCTACTTTACTGGAATATTCAGATTTCCCAATTCCTGCAAGGTTTTCGAAAAAACAGGGTGTACTGCAACTTTGACTCGCCCTGTAGTTTAAACCAACTACTTTCAACATTTAATCTTGATAAAATCGGATTTAAAAGTTGAGGCTGTAAAGCCTCCATCCATATTGAAAATGATTTCTATTACCTTTCCCAATCCGTCCAAAATAAGGTTTCCCGGTTATTTGCGAGTCCAAATGGATAGGAGACTGGAGCAATAATTGTTCTCCTGTTGTCACCATGTAAGCCGATGCATTCTATTTTTTGCGTACCTGAGGAAGTGGATTTTTCCATAGAAAATCTGAATTATTCTTAAGAGAATTTTATTTAAGAAAAAACTTACCAGCATCTGCCCAGCATAATTCATCTTTCTCGAAATCAATCGTTAAAGAATTTGGCAAGCCCAAATGGTCTCCTACAAAGGTTTCTCGTGAAGAGGCATCCATGCTTCCAACCTCGATTTTTGGATTTGAACGATCCCAATCGGTCCAATAGATCTTCCTAAATTAAAAAAAAAATTAATGAAAATTTTTATGAACATGCACGCTACAGTGTATTTTTTCTTTTTGATGGCACTATTCATATCAATTGAGTTAATTAAACGACATAAACATACCCTCTTCCTGGATGAATCGCTATACCTCTTGGATTGATTAAATTTTCACTGAAGAGTACCCTTCTTTCCAGAGTGTCCAATTTAGCAACTTCGACTGTATCCTTTCCGGAATCGGTCCAAAAAATGTTTCTGCTTATCCAATCTACTGCAAGACATTCGGGAGACTTTATATCTGTAACAAATGACAAGTGTTAAGTAACATTGGGTGACTTCCTAGAAATGTATGACTCTAATTTGTAAACGTTCACACATTTGAACCGTAGTGTTCAAAACTCACCATCTTTAAGAAATGTTTTCACATTTGAACCGTCGTAGTCAGCTTGTTTAATTACACCGCCAGCAACATCAGTCCAGTAGAACTGTCCTGACGTACAGTCGATGTCTATTCCAACAGCTGTTTGATGTGGGATGAGTACCAGTGGACGACCGTGTTCTTTACCTTTAATGGGTAGCTTGAGTGTTGCCATTCCTTGATTTACCAGTAAAAAGTTTCCTTCATAGACAGGAATCACTTTCAAAAAGAAAAAAAAGAAAAATTAATTTTACGTTATATTCATTCATGACACATCATTGCAAGTTGTTTGATATATTACATGCCATATTTTAGCATTGAATGTTCCACTGAACGTAATGGTTCTGCGGAACCAATCTCGACTATCATTAGTTTTAAGGTACGAGGGTGGGCTGAAAAGTAATGCCTCCAAGGCCATAACACTTATTTTTTAACGAATTTAAATTATTTTTTTTTCAAATGATGGCTTATTTTGTTCTCTTTCAAAAACACTTTGTCTATGTCACTAGATGGTGTAGGTGTGCTGAAAATGAAACGTAATGGCGACCTACATGGAAGTCAGGTTAAAACAGCATGCAGTGATTTGAGTTAATGACAGCTGTATACGGCAATGCAACTTTTGACGTCAGTACAGTGAGAAGATGGGCAAGATTAGTGAAAGAACGAAACCCGGCAAGCTCTAGCCTAGCTGATCGACCCTGCAGTAGACGACCAATAACAGCAACAGATCAAATGATTCGTTCCAACCGCCGAATTAAGCAACATGACATCGCTACAGAGCTCCAAATTTCCAAGGAGAGAGTGCACGTTATCATAACCGAGTTGCTGGGATATCGTAAGGTGTGTGCTCGTTGGGTACCGCATATGCTCACTCCTGAACTCAAAGAGAAGAGAAATAACGTTTGCCAGGATCTGTTGGCCCGGTACGAGCGTGAGGGTGAGGCTTTTCTGCAGCGCATTCTCAGGGGGGATGAATCGTGGGCACATCATTTTGACCCAGAGAACAAACGACAATCGTTGGCCAACAAATCCTGGCAAACGTTCTTTCTCTTCTCTTTGAATTCAGGAGTGAGCATATGCGGTACCCAACGAGCACACACCTTACGATATCCCAGCAACTCGGTCATGATAACGTGCACTCTCTCCTTAGAAATTTGGAGCTCTGTAGCGATGTCATATTGCTTAATTCGGCGGTTGGAACGAATCGTTTGATCGACACGAACTCGATGTTGCTCGTCTGTTGCTGTGATCGGTTGTCCACTGCGGGTTTGATCACGTAGGCTAGAACTTGCCGGGTTTCGTTCTTTCACTAATCTTGCCCATCTTCTCACTGTACTGACGTCAAAAGTTGCATTGCCGTATACCTTCAGCCCACCCTCGTAGAACATTAGTATACCTTCTGTGTAAAAGGATTTGACTCGATGGCTATTCGTTACGGAGAAAAAAAATAAAATATTTTACGTTATTATTGTAGTGTCAGATAAGCCAAATGGGAGGAAAGGTATACAACTTAGCAGCGGTAGCGCAGTGGTTAACATCAGGTTCTGTGGATATACTGGTCCGGGTTTGATTCTAAAATCAGGCCATTCCTTGCCCATACTCTTTTCCCTTCTTGAACCTTGTTCAGTTTAAACCCAGAAATAATTACTTAACGCAATAAACTCACAATTGCAAATGCGGCCATCTCCCCGATAACCTTGCTGGCATTGGCATGTGTATTGATCTAAGCCAGGATGGATTAAACAATCTGCATGTTCATGGCATATTGATGGATTGTTCAGACAAGATGGAACACACTCGTATCCATCACCAACGTAACCCTGAAATTAAAAGTAGAGAAGTGATTTGGTTATTAAACAAATTAACATACAAGGCCTGTCTTAGCGTTTTATGGTGTATTTTTATATTAAAAACATAACCAGGTCCTTTATAGTGTACGTAGAATAAAATATCCATCAATCAAATAATTGACCGGTGGATACAAAAGTCACACCCTATCCCTGTGCCCGCTTCGGAGACCATTCACAAAGTCTAGAATTACATCCTTCTCAAAAGTTATCTGGTTTTGCTCTGTTTGTGTGTCTGTCTGTATGTCCGACGATTACTCGAGAACGCTTTAACTTTTTCAAATTCTGCTTTCGCTCTTCGATAGAGACCCTTCCTGAGCTCACCTGATTAGTTTGTGATTGAAATCGGTCTAACAGTCACGTGATTATTGAGACCCAAACTCCCCGTTAAATTTTTCTTATTGGCAATATAAGGCATTAGTATGTCATTCGAACGGGAATGACGAGCACAAGACGAATATGACATTCTTTTCGATTTTTGAAATGCTACGTCCGAGAAAATGACCTCCAAAAAGTACTTCAATGACCTCTTATTACGACCTTTAGCTAAAGCCATATATAAGAATACAAGCTTAATCGGTACCTTTATGTGTCCGGCCGGCCATCGCTTGCACGATAACTTAACTGCGATATATGAACTTATGATGAGGTCTCGTGGACCCACCCCTTCAAGCATGTGCACTAACGTTAAGAATATGAATAGAGGGCATGTAATATATCAATTGATTCCTACTGACGAGTCATAAGTGAATACAGTGTTACTTTTTGTTTACTATTTAAGCACTTGATGGCAGCTTGGAGCACGTGCCCGTTATGAAGCTTTGTCGATGCACATGCTCATTTCGTTTTAAAATTCAGTGCTGTTAGGCCTATTGTTAAATGTGGCTAATTAATGTTAGGCCTATTGTTAAAAATGACTAAATAATGTTAGGCCTATGGTTAAAAATGGCTAAATAATGTTAGGCCTATTGTTAGGAATGACTAAATAATGTTAGGCCTATCGTTAGAAATGACTAAGTTTTTTTTTGTTTCTTTTTTAATTTATAAATTGGGATCCAGTACGTCCATCCAGGGCCTGTATGGCCTGAGGCCAACGAGTTGGGTCCCTGGATGGGGGGGGGGGGGGGTGAAGATTGGCTATCACTGTTGATCGCCCTTCCAGTGACTAGCCATGCCTGATGTGGCTTAACTTCACAGAAATTGTGTTCAATGAAAGCCCACCAGGCCACGGCCTCCCCCTATATTTAAAAATTATGTGAGTGTGGATAGAACGGAAGGACTTTGTAATCTTTAACTTCAGTGGCCCATCGATAAATAGGGTCACGAACGTATTCCGAAGTTACAAACTCTGCATCGCCTTCAGGACAAAAAAACAACAGTTAACAAGTGCAAAACACCAGGAGAATGATGTTTTCAAGGCTTGCGGAGTTTACAAATTGACAAGCCCAGACTGGTATGCATTACGTAGGACCCAAGAGAAGCTCTTTTGTTTTAGGAATGGGCACCGGATGTTACCGATTCAAGAACCGATGATTATTTTGAAGACCGGCAAGAACACGGAAAATCTATGAAGCTCTCGAGATAAGAAATACTATAAGACGTTGTGAACGTTTTCCGGAGCAGACACAGGGATAGGACATAACGTCATAAGTAGTTCTCTATTCGGTCTGGCTTTTGCGTCCACCAGTCAATTATTTGATTGTTGGATATTTTATTCTATGTACTACAAATTTCATCGATTGTATCCAGATAACTTTGTAGCTGTTTACCCGTGAAGATGATGTAAATCGAAAGGGTCGATAATTAAAACTTTACCTTATTGCTTAACCAGGCTTTTGTTATGTCTTTATTCTTAGTTCTAGCAATACAGAGGGTTGAGTACGTTACAGCTAAACGATTTACATATGCAAATTCTCCAACCACATGGTTGACAGGGCTACGTGGTCGTGAGGAGTTATAAAGGGGACATCGCTTCATCAATCTTAATCGTTGTACAAATGCTAGCTGCGAGAATGCTGCCAAAAATCGATAGATACTGGAAAGGATATACAGGGTTGGGACACATTAATATGACCACCTGCTAGTATCCAGAATATCCACCTTTGGCGGCAAGCACAGCAGCTAGTCGACATGGCAGAGAGTCAATAAGTCCTCGGAAGGTGGTTGCAGGTATCTGGGACCATTCGGCGATCAGTGCATCCCGTAATTCCATCACCGTGCGTGGTGGAGGGTCCAACTTGCAGACATGGCAATCGAGATGGTCCCACAAATGTTCAGTGGGGTTGAGGTCCGGGGAGTTTAATGGCCATGGAAGTAGCTTGAATTCATCCTCATGCTCCTCGAACCAGTCGTGGACAATTTTGGCAGTATGCCAGGGAGCATTGTCCTGTTGAAAGGTGCCATCACCGTGAGGAAACACTGTCGACATGAAGGGGTGTAACTGGTTTGCGACAGCATTCAGTGTACCCTCCAGTGGCATCAGTGGACTCAGACCATACCACCAAAATATCCCCCAAACAGTCACACCTCCCCCACCATCCTGTCGTCTGCCAACGATGGTGTCGGGATGCCTGTTCTCAGATGCTTCCTGGCAAATTTTCCATCGTCCGTCCACTCTGTTCACCAGAAACCGCGACTCGTCAGAGAAAGCAACCCTTTGCCACTCGGCCAAGGTCCAATGGCGATAGTCCATTGCGAATTGGAGGCGTTTTCGGCGATGCACAGGCGTCAACATGGGTGCGGTTACCATATGCCTGCTCCGGAGCCCCAACCTCAAGAGGGATCGTTGCACTGTCTTTGTGCCGACACGCCTAGTGGCCTCACTGTTCATTTGCTGTGTCAGTTGCTCAACAGTGGCATGCCGATTGGTCTTGGCCAGGCGTCGTAACCGACGCTCGCCTCTAGGATCGATGGCCCGTGGGGCCCCACAGTTACCTCTTCGGTTGCTCGAAACTGTCTGGTTCGTCCTGTTGCAGTACACCTTCACAACAGCAGCCCTAGAGCAGTTCACAAAAGTGACGTTTCTGAAATGCTGCCCCCCCCTCCCCCCCTTGGCCAAATGATCATCCCCTTTTGGAGGTCCGACAGGTCAACGGATGCTGTGTTAACGGATGCTACTACACGTCTGCTGTCGTCAGCTTTTAATGATATGCAATGATTTTTCATCTGCATACCATGGGACGTTCCAACATGTTCGAGGAGAGATGGTCATATTAATGTGTCCCAACCCTGTATAAATGCACTTTCCGATACGAAGTGGTCCTATTCCATGATATTAAACAATTCAAATCCAGGAGTCTCACCATTTCGAAGGCAGGAATCTGTAACATACTAAATAAAAACAGAAAAAACGCAATACCAGCAATATTGGACGAACCTGGACCCTCAAGTGAATGACCCACTCCAAGCAGAACACCGGAGATTATAGCCAAAGTCAAGCACTCATCTCTGCAGAAAATCCCAAAACTCAAAGGGCGGTCGCAAATAAGGTAGGGGTATCATAGTCAGCGGTATGCAGCATAATCCACAAAAAATAAAGGAACAGTAACGGTATGGGTGCATCAGGATAAAGCTGCGAGTCATATGTCCAAATCAATGGTCGCCCATTTGTGAACACTGGAACAGGAGACAGACATACATTCAATTCCGTGAAATCTCCAGACTTATGATGGATTATTGCGGCTTTGGACTGCTGAAACGCGCCCTCGGAAGTAGACGACCCCGTGCATTGGATGGTCTATGGAAAGCCTGTGAAGAGAGGTGGGCACAGATCGACCTAAATTCTCTGCGGCAAAGTCTTATTGAATGGAAACTGCAATGCAGAGCCTTAGTTCGACACGGTGGGCACCAGATAGAATATCGCCGACGCTTATAACACTTGCAAATCGTTTAGTTGTAACGTACTCAACCCTCTGTATTGGACAGCATAGATATTATGAATTGAATACAAATTTGTAAAGATTAACGCTATAATTACAATTCTACATTGACATCGATATCCTTGCTCTGCATGGCTATAGGAGCATTCTCCATTAGGATGACAGTTGAAGTGAATATTGCATGGGACTACAGTAGATTTGCAAAGATAGCCATCACCTTCGAAGCCTGAATTACACTGACACCGGTAATGCAAATTTACTCTGTCATATATGCATTTGGCATTTTTATCACAATTATTAAGTACATTGCAGGGTGCATCTATAGAAGAAATAAAAGATACATTAAGTATTAATGCACTCATATTAATGCAGCCCATGAAATGCAAGGGGCGGTCATAAAGTCATTACAATACGCCAGATCGAGCAGTATTTCGAATCCCGGCTCCCCCGCAACGCGCATGGTCTCATGTGCGAAACGTGCTGGCGCATTATCGTGCAGAAGTCTTATCCCTTTGGACACTTTCCCTTGCTGCTTTGATTCGATGACCTCCCACAACTTCCGCAGGAGACCCTGTTAGTATGCTCCCAAGGTCGTCTGGCCCTTCCTTTACAATTTGTGGCTCATCACAGATGGAGGGGCATCTGCTTCAAGGTTTGTCTTCCATGCTTCCCTAAACGGCCACTAACGGCCTCATGGATTTGTTTCGTATTTCACCCCTTCAAATGCAAGAATCTTATCACGGCTCGCATCTCAAATTTTCCAACAGGCTGCACCATGTTGCTTTGTATCCTCCAGCACTAAAGGGATACCACTTCCCAGTGTCATCACACATTTTCAAAAGCGATCATTCTTTCATGTTGATTGTAATGACTTCATGACCACCCATCTTATATGAAAAACTATTGCTTAACCCATATGACCCTCAGGATTCAAAACAGTAGTAATAGGCTACTGGTGGAGCTACTTCATTATACACTGAATGACCATATTATTATGACCACCCTGTCAGTATCTCGTTGGGTTACCTTTTGCCTTTAATACTGCGGTGATTCTTCGTGGCATTGATTACACGAGATGTTGGAAGGTGGTGGGAGGAATCTGACACCATGCCTGATGGATAGCCCTGTCTAGTTGTGCTAGATTGGACGGTGATGGACTCAGCTGTCTGATGGTTCATTCGACTTCGTCCCACAAATGCTCAATTGGAATGAGATCTGGGGATTGTGGGGGCCACCAAAGTAAGGTAAAGTCCCCCTCATGTTCCTGGAACCACTCCTGCACAATAAAGCTCTGTGGCATGGCGCATTGTCTTGCTGGAAGTAACCATCTCCATTGGGGTACGCCATCAACGTGACAGGGTGGACTTGATCGGTGATGATATGGAGGTATGCTGTGCCATCCAGACGTTGTTCGACACATATTAACGGACCCAACACATGCCAGGAAAACATTCCCCAGACCATAACACTGCCCGCACCGGCCTGAAGGGTTGTACTCGTGCATGCAGGGTCCATGCTTTCGTGCTGCTTCCGCCAGATTCTCACGCAGCCGTCTGCATGATGTAACTAGAATGGTGACTCGTCAGAACACACGATTTGTTTCCACTGCTCAATAGTCCAGTCCTTGTGCTCCTAAGCGAATTGGGGCGTTTCCGCTTGTCGGCTGCAAAGGTGTGTGGATAGATCTTCGGCTTCCGTATCCCATGCGATGCAGTGTGCGGTGGACAGTGCATTCAGAGACCGTTTTGGAGGACCCCTGATTAAGGTCAGCAGTGATTTGATGCACAGTTGCCCTTCTGTTATCCTTTACCAGTTGTGACAGTCTCCGTTCTGTCCGATCATCAACCATCCGTGGGCGGCCAGACCCCGTCTTCCGGCTAACCGTCCAGTCTTTAAATACTTTAACGACGCCTGCTCTTGAGCACCCCACAAATGCTGCCGTTTCGCTGATACTCGCTCCATAGCTCCGAGCACCTACAATCATCCCGCATTCGAAGGCTGTTAAATCGCGTCGTTTACCCAGAGTTGAAGAACGGAACACATCTACTGATGTTGATGACACTCAGCTTCCCTTTTTATATTGGTCTAGCCCGCTAGCAAGATTGTGGCGACGTCCGTGCGCGCATTTGTATAAACATGTCAGGTGGTCATAATAATATGCTCACTCAGTGTATTTGAAAAACAGTCTCACATGCTAACGCTTATATTTTGCATACAATGATGAGATTAGGTAATCGTGTAGAAATTCTCACCTGAGGAAATTCTACATTCACGACCATTTCCAACATAACCATATGAGCACTGACATTTATATCGTCCTTTCACATTATCTAAAATGCATTGCGCATTCCTGTGACACTCGTCATCACTTTGGCAATCATCTGTGAAAGAAAAATTTTAATTTATTAAAATGTTTCATTGTTCTTAAATACAATTCTTAGTAGAAATCAGTTACAAACGTCAATACCAAGTGGAGCGCAGTTGATTCCGTCTCCTTCATAATCTTCATTGCAACGGCATACGTACTTTTCATAAGTTGCATCATAAACGCACCGACCATATATGGAGCAAATGTTAGCCTGGTCG
Organism: Rhysida immarginata; assembly: GCA_023313115.1. NCBI lineage: Eukaryota > Metazoa > Arthropoda > Chilopoda > Scolopendromorpha > Scolopendridae > Rhysida > Rhysida immarginata. The sequence continues at coordinate 551,147 of JAHWFO010019261.1, read as the reverse complement.
CAGGTAACTGCTACTCCAAAGAAGAAAAGATGCATTAACGTTACAAAATGACGTTAAATCAAAGTGCTAAAAAGAATAGCGTAGTGACTTACATGTAGATGTGCACGAATATCCATCTCCCTCGTAGCCTGCACTGCAAACGCACGAATACTGACTTGTTTCGGAATTGTAAATACACTGAGCATGAGGGTGACAATCATTCTGAATATTGCAACCACCAGATATGGCTGATGTATACAAAAAAAATAAAAAAATTTTAAAAGTCTTTATTTTCAGGGGTTTCAGGTGGTTATTCCTATTTAAGATCCCCATATTTTTTTTGCATATACACACTTCAATCAAATGTACAGCAATTTACTGGTCAAACAAGACGACATTAGGTGTGCAGGAGTAGCCGTAGTTCATTACTTATTTTTCTATATAGCCACCACCGACGGCAATGCATTTCCCCCCCGTGACAACGATTTGGATATGCCAGCTGCATAAGTCGTCGTCGGTGGAACAATCAACGCAATATCCTACACTGCCACGCTTACCAAGGTACGTCATGCCTTGCATGATAAGCGACAGAGTGACCACGTCCGCCTCCTTCATGATAATGCAAGGCCACGTGGCGGTCAAGAAAAAAAATCACTAGGTACGGCTGGGAAATCATGGACCATCCACCATACAGTCCAGATCTGGCACCCTCAGATTATCACTTCTTTGGGCCGATGAAGAAGGCATTGGCTGGCCAGCACTTCTCGTCTGATTGTGAATATATATGAGGGCAGTCCAGAAAGTAGTACCCGTTTACGCATATCGATGACGCCACTGATCCAAATGAAAGCATACGATGCAGGTATCGATACCAACATCTTAGCTTTGCTGAGGCCGAATTTAGAGTTCATTCAGTGTGTGCTTTGAGTTTTGTGAGGGTTTATAATGAAAAAGAAGATAGAAAATCCCGCCAAATGCGAAGACTGAAGTGAAAGTTGAAAGTGGCTGCCTAAACTTGCACGGATTTGTTGGAGATCGTGGATGATGCCATTTCAAGGACTTGCGTTTGCTCTCAGGTGTGAAATGGCATACCCAGGTTTCATCCCCAGTAACAACTTGATCTTACGAGCAACGAGTCAAGAAGGACAACACTGAACCCATGCGATTGCTCTTGTGCTCGTCGGAGAGCATTTTCGGCACCCACATTTCACTAAGTTTTACGCGCCGATCTTGCCTGATGAAATCATCGACACGTTTCTTGAGATCTTTGGCGATAAGGGATGGGCGACCTGACCGCTGTTCATTGTGCATAGTAGCTCGTCATGCCTTACAGATGACTCATCCATAGTTCCCATGCCATAAACTTCCGTAATTCTGCGATGAATTTTGCTGGGACGGACACTTTCTGCATTCAAAAAACGGATGATGGCTCGCACTTCGCATTTGGCGGGATTTTCTATCTTTTTTTTCATTTTAAACCGTCACAAATCTCAAACCACGCACTGAATGAACTCGAAATTCGACCTCAGCAAAGCTAAGATGTTGGTATCGATACCTGCATCGTATGCTTTCATTTGGATCAGTGGTGCCATCGATATGCCTAAACGGGTATTATTTTCTGGACTGCCCTCGTAGAAAAATAAGTAATAAACTGCTGCTACTCCTGCACACCTAATGTCGTCTCGTTTAACTAATAAATTGGTGTGAAAAAAGTCGTGGAACAGACTTATTGATTTGCCCTCGTAGATTGGATGAAGGAAAAATTGGACACATTTTACGCATACCCACTGTACCTGTTGTTCTTCTCAATACCATACATTATGTGACTGTTGAAAAAATCATAGCATCCCAGCAAAAAAGCATTCTGCATGCTCGAGTTTGCAAAGTGTGCATTAGTGCAACCTTCCAGTGATCAATTCAAAATACCCCCCCCCCCCCCATTCTAATCTGCTCATACCGCTCCCTATCCAGTGGATAAAGATAATGAACAAGAGGAGTGACAATGATAAAATCACTTTAATTCTTCAAATTTTATCTGAGACATACTTTCAGAAGTGCAGTGATAACCATCTCCTTTATATCCTCGATTACAAACGCAATAGTAACTGCTAGTGCCTACGTTGAAAACACAGGATGCATGTTCATGACAGTTGTTATCGATATCACAACTTTCTAGATAATGGATAAACATAAAAGATGAGTTACATCGTTTATAACATAAAGAAACGTACAACCTGTGACAATAAAGTTCGGTGAATGACGTCAAATTGCTAACGGTCGTAAGAGTGCAACATCGTACTATCCTGCCCCAGAAAGGTCGAGACATGTTTAAACAAATTTGAGAGAATCAGCGCTGCGAGTGTGTTTATTGTGTTTAAACAGTACATTGAAGAGAGAAGGCGTAGTACGTGCGGTCGAAACCCAAAATGGATGAGCAAACGAAAGAGACTCATGAAATGATGACAACAGTTTACAAAAAAAGTGCTATTACTTTGAAGTGTGTTTATGAGTGGTTTAAACGGTTCCGAGGAGGCCGGAACACCGTAGAAGACGCCCCCCGAAGTGGCCAGACATCCAACATAATGTTACGACCTAACTGAAGGCTATCCCTAAAAACGACTACGCCAGGAGTTTCCAGGACTTGTACAGGCGTTCCCAGAAGTGCATTACCATCGACGGGGATTACTTTGAAGGATAGTAACTGCTGTTTCATATAAGCGAGCAATCCACTCTCAATATGCCATCATTCACCGAACTTTATTGTCACAGGTTGTAGTACAAACATTACTTGGAATTTAAAAAGAAGAAAAAGAGTGGAACACAATATCATTTGTTTAAATTTTGGCCCGATTACCTGCATAAAATTAACAGATACACTGCTTTGCAATTAAATTGCCCCACCAACAAGGAGTTATCCGATCTTATCCAAATTTAGTGGAGGAGGGGGGGTTGTCTACCTCCGACTAGTAAACGATTAGATGCATGACCATTTGCGTTGATAGAGGGTGTCCGGGTGCCTGTATAGGCTCATCAGTTGACACCTGTGCGAGACGTTCTATGCAGTAGGAAGGAAGCAGCTGCCTCGTGAACGTACAGTACTGTAATCCACACAACGGTCTCAATGCCGCGACAGTCACAGTTCACGCAATTAACGGACTTTGAACGAGGTCGGATTATTGGCCTCTCCAAGGCTGGATGGTCAACCAAACGGATTGCTGTCCATGTGTTGCGGCACGCACGGATGATAGGCCGATGTTGGAGGCAATGGCGAGAGGAAGGCACACCAGGCTCTGGGGCCCGGAGAAGCACGTCACTCGTACCGATAGGCGGATACTGCAAACAGCGCTAGTGGACAGAACCGTCACCCTGCGGCAACTGCGCGACATCATCACTATTCCCGGTACTGCTCCAGTGTCAGTAACGACAATAGCACGCCAGTTACATGCCACGACAATGTCTGCCAGGCATCCACTGTTGTGTCTTCCTTTGACAGCTGAGCACCGCGCGATACGACTGCAATGGTGTCGTGAACGAGTGGGCTGGCGAATGGAATGGCACCCGTGGTCTTCAGCGACGAATCCCGCTTTTGTTTGGACACCGACGACAGACCTGGACGGGTGTGGCGCAGACCATTGGAACGTGCCAATGAACAATGCATCCGGTATCGCCATCTTGAACCAACACCCAGGATGAAGGTCTGGGGTGCCATCGGCTACGATACCAGAAAGCCTTTAGTCACCATCCAAGGCATCCTGACAGCAGCATGGTACATCACAGAGATTCTGTATGTGGTGGATGACTTCAAGAGATTGAATTTCTTTGAATCCTTGGAGATATTGAAGTGCGATGAACAAAAACTCTTGAATCGTGATGCTGGACCCTTGGATTTATCTCGTTGGAAAACTTTGCTAGCTAAAATAACGGTTCTTTTGGTTATTTCCTGTAATTTACCCCTTTGTAATTTGGTGTTTTCCGGCTTCTCCCGTTTTACTCTGTATACGAGGCCTGTGAGAAAAGTATCCGACCTTCGGCCAGGAAAAAAAAAATTACACACCTGGAGCATTGGAAACCTAATCACCCTCAAAGTAGTCTCCTTGTGACTCCACACACTGCTCCCAGCGGTGCCGCCATTGTTGGAAGCATTCCTGGAAAGCGTCTTTCGGAATGGAGTTTAGCTCGGCTGTCGTTGCAGCCATAATGTCCTCACTTGTCTGAAATCGCGTTCCTTTCAATGGCCTCTTGAGTTTGGGGAACAGCCAAAAGTCGCGGGGGGCCAGGTCAGGAGAGTAAGGAGCCTGTTGTACCACGGGAGTCTGGTTTTTCGCCAAAAAAAGTCTGGATCAAGTTTGGTTTTTGAGGCGCCAATTGCCTGTTGACCACAACTGCGGTCTCTTGCGCCGCACTGCATTACGTAGGCGACGGAGGACACCCCTGTAGTACTCTTTGGTGATTGTTTGACCCTGTGGTGCGTATTCGTGGTGTACCACACCGCGAGAGTCAAAGAAAGCAGTCAGGGCGTGCCTTCTTTGGTCGTGGTGACGAGGAATGCTTCCACTGTGACGACTGATGGTTTCCACCTGGCTGTCGCCCAGTTTCTGGCAAAATTTGATGCAGTAACGCTGCTCCAGTTGTTCCGTCATTTTTCTTCAAATCAAAAACCGACGAGAGCACAACTTACTACCTCCCTCTAATGCTGATTGCCGGCAACTGACGCTATTGAGAGGCGGGAAAAAATTCACACATACGCACAAAGGTTCAAGGTCGGCTCATGCAAGCGCGTGCGATCCAAATCCATCAGGTTATCGCAAAAAAAAAATTAGGTCGGATACTTTTCTCACAGGCCTCGCATCTCTCTCCTAGGTCCGCTATTCTTGACCAACCACTCTTGAGTGTTTAATTCTGTTACTCCTTATTGGCTACTTACTATTATATAAACCCCTTTCTTTATTTGTTACTTTGATTCATACTGATGATGGCTACCTGGTAGCAAAAATGTATACATTTATGATTATTAAAACTCTTTTGTGGAAACGTAGCATTCTTCCTTCATCTATACACAAGTATCCACAGATCATAAGGCCAGTTCTTTCTTAATCTTGCTATGTGTTTTCGTGAAATGCTTAGTTCAAAACACAAACGATTGCTCTTGCTAGCATGGGAACATGACGAGCATGGGTCTGATGAAAGAAATCCTTAACTCGTCATAAATCGTCATGCTTTGTTTCTATTTTTTTAACATTGCACCACTGAACGGATAACAAGAAAACTAGGGGAGCTTCGCTACTGTCTGCTGTAGTTTACACTCCTGATACACATTCAGACAACAAATTATACATCACAGAACGCTGTTCGTCTTTGTGCAAACAGAGAGTGGCGCAGCCCAAACACCAAACTAAACTGATATTAAAATACATGGACGGATACTTACTGACTTGTCCTCAAACACAAACATAAAATTCAATACACAAGCGTTAAAATTATCCAGCAATTAAAAAATTTCTTAAAAAAATAACCTCTTACCAATTTCTTCTACACATTCATACCCACTGCCGACATAACCGTCCAAACACCTACAGTAATACTCTTGGGTATCATGTTTAAATACACAATCAGCATTTGCATCGCAAATATCATAATCTCGACAACTTTGATCTGGAATTTATTAAATAGAAAAGTTAAGCAACGCTTACCAAAGCAAGACATTGCAAACCATGCTAGGATTCTGTATACCGGGTGGGCAAGAAATAATGTGAGGTGTTCAGAGCTCGCTACCGGGAATTCTATTAGGCCAAATGCAGTACATTTTGGTGTATATACTTAGTGGAACATGCAGTTTCGATTTCTGCAAAAAAAAAAAAAAAAAAAAATACCAAAAGTCGCCATAGGGGCGCTTATTTCAAGAAAACAATGAATACCTAATTGTCAAATGAACAAATACTGTACAAACCAGCTATAGTAACAACAATAAACAATGTTTTATTTTTAATTACAAATGTGTTTCAATATGACCACCGGTGTGCTGTTCCAATAGCTGCATGCGGTACACGACATTTTCTACGGCAGCACGCAGCATATCTGCATTAATTAGTCTGATATGTACGGTAACGTTATTTGATCCTTTAAGGTTGAGAGGTCAGGAACATGTGCTTGATACACAAGGCTTTTCAAATATCCCCATAACCAAAAATCACAAGGGTTGAGATCAGGCGACCTGGGTGGCCGTACCATGGGAAATGCACGACTAATTATTCTGTTGTCTGAAAAACGTTCTCGCAAGATCTGCTGCTCCTGATTTCCAATGTGCGGTGGCACACCATCCTGCATAAAAATGGTAGAATCACTCCATAAAATTTGCCACGGCCATGCATCATCCACTTCCATACGTGCTAAAAATCTCAACGAAAAGTCAGTTCAGGTACGTTCATCTCCAGGAAGCAATTGTTGAACAGGTGTGAGTTTATAGGGATAAAATGTCAATATCTTATGCAATAGTTTCCTCACCGTCGAATATGGGATATCTGTTTGGTGTGCTGTTGCGTGTGCACTCCTGGTACCCTGCACAGTAGTCATCTCCTGTTCCACAACAGCAGTTGCAACTTCTTCAACGTGTTGCTGCCCGATTCGTTTGCGTCCCCAGCCTGGTTGCACTCCTAGAGTTCCGGTAGATTCAAATTGTTCAATCATTTTCCGTAAGCTAGTTATGCTCATCGGTCCTCTTCATAACGTTTTCAATCGCCGGAATTCACGAAGGGCAGCACTTGCATTGTCGCTCTTCTGATAAAACAACTTGACCTATAACGCCCAGTCAGGCAGAGTAAGCGTCATCGTCAGGCCATTCGTTTGTGAATGATGGGAAATCCTCAGCCTTGCCTTTTATTGTCATGATTGCTCAACACGGAACGCGCTTATGCAAATGTATTCATTGTTTTCTTGAAATAAGCGCCCCCTATGGCGACTTTTGGTACTTTTTTTTTGCAGAAATTGAAACTGCATGTTCCACTAAGTATATACCCGCTAGCGAGCTTTGAACAGCTCACGTTATTTCTTGCCCACCCGGTATTTTAATTCAAACTCACGTTCTATGCTCACACGATAACAAATCAAGCCATTGCCATCGTAACCAGGGCGGCACTGGCATTCAGAAGCTCCACTAGGAGACTGACTGCAATAAGCATTAGGATCACACTGAAATCCTCCACAAAGACTGACATCTAAAAGGAGATGGAATGTATGTAAAAATTATATTGTAAATGTAGTTTTTAAAATACAAATTTCAAGGTACAGTAAATAACTACATGTATAGGGTGGTCCAACCTACTTCTCAAGATGAAGGTCATGTTGTACTAGGATAATTAAGCATGGGCAGTTCAAACTAGGCATTATGAACTGGACTTTATAAAACAACGTGTTCAACGTGTTTGCCTTTATTAATCTCAACGACTGCAAAATTAGCTAGCACCTATTGGAACATCCAAAATTTTATGTTCACAACTCACCCAAGGTCTTAGGGTTTGCCTTATAGACCTTGTCCTTCATGTGACCCCCCCATGAAAAAGATATCTAATGAACTGAGATCAGTTAAATACAGGGGCTAGTCGATGCCACATCCATAGTGCTTGGGATACTTCAGTGCGATAACATTGCAACAGTTTGAAAATGGCAGTTCAAAGCAGAATGCCTTGATGCTATGAACATAATTTTCAAACATTTACACATAACATTGGCTCAGAAATTGACATTTAATCTTGATTGGTAGGTTTTGGGTGACCTTGTGTTCATTGAATTTCAATAAAGAAGAAATTAAATCATTTTTAGTAGCGAAAATCTTCACATAACACAGTGAAATGAAAAGTCTGAAGTATGCTACCCGCATACAGGGTGCATTATGAAAGTAATGCGCATAATTTTATTGTGACGCGACTATCCATCGCAGTGCGCTCGGACTGGTCGAATAATGTGGTGGGGGGTCTGCCCTTCCAAGCGTGCCCGGTCTCAGTTCGCTCCGAGCAGTAGGAGCGGTAGGACGTGTCTTTGCACGAAGCCTGTTTTTCGAATGTGTCATAGTGTTCGCTAACAAGACCCGTTCTGGATGCCCAACAACAGCCCGAAGCTCCACCACGACAATGCCCCCAGCCACACGGCCTTCATCGTCACCAACTTCCTGACCCGGAGCAAGACCCCGTTGTGCCCCAGCCTCCTTACAGCCCTAACTTGGCTCCGTGTGACTTTTTTTTTGTTCCCTCGACTGAAGAGAGAGCTGAAGGGAAAGCACTGGGAGTCGGTGGAGAACATCCAAGCTCATGTTACGAGGTTCCTGAAAAACATTTCAGTCGAGGAATTCTAGGGTGCCTTCCAGGCGTGGCAGAATCGTCTCCGCAAGTGATGCAGGAGGAGACTATTTTGAAGAATTTTAACCATTTGTACCAAGCGGATCTAAACCTATTTTTCCCAGAAAATGCGCATTACTTTCATAATGCACCCTGTATAACTTCAAAACGATTGGGGATACGAAACAGGGTGAGTCAGAAGTCTGTTACCCCCTCCATATAATTTCAAAACGAGTGGGGATACAACAAAATCTGTTGCAGGCCATATATAGGAAGTTAGGTAGGGACTAAACAAGATTAAAAATAAACACACTACAACGAAATGAAATTTATTCTCCAGTTCTGCTCATGTGTTATCTCGCAGCCATCGTGGATTCACATCTGCCCAGTAATTAAGGTTATGTTTGTTAACTACTCCATCTCGGGAAAACTGGACCTCATCTGACTAAATTCACGAGTTTCTTCAACGCAACACAGAAGCCAGTTGCAAAACTCCATACGTTGATCATAATCCTGTGCCTTCAGTTCTTAACGCTCTCGACCACCGAGGCAGCGTGTATGTGTGCGGCTCTGCTACCGAGCCACGATTTTTAATCTTTTTTTTTTTTTTTGTTAAAATCAGCATTTTGAGCTCTACAACTGTACAATTGGAAATATTTCTTTACCTGTAACAGTTACAAAGTTACAAATTGAAAGGTGCAAATTCGAGGTCAAAGACCAAATTTGACACCACCATTGTTAATTCCTATCTAACTTCCTCTATGTTGCTTGAACAGATTTATTGCATTGCCACTCGTTTTGAAATTGTATGGGGAGGGGGTAAATCAAAGAATAAATTTATTTTAATTCAAATTAGAACCTCGATTATCCATCACTCGAATATCCATCATGTTCTATTAACCATCACTCTTGCTAGGTACCTCCATCATGACCGCGACAAAAGTTTTCACTTTCGTACAGCAAAGTCAAAAAAGTGTTATCAATGTGCATTGCTTAGCTAGAAAATCAAGCAGAATTTGAAGCAACACAAATGATGGGTTGCGTAAGCAATAAATAAAAAGCTAAAAAATTCCCTAAAGCAGAGGAAAATGATTACCGTAATTTTCGGCAATAACGCCACAGCGTTTCTGTTAATAAAAGTGCAAATTTTGTCGTGTGTGGCTATCAGCTGCCACGGCATTACTGTCTGAGATTTTACAAAAAAAAAAAAAAAAAAAATTTCTACCCACGATTTTAAGCCTACTTCACATTGTCTCTCTCAACGATATAAAATGAGTAGTGGCAATGTATTGTTTGATTTATATTTATTGATGAATTTATCGATGAATTCACATCCTATTAATTAAAAATTCACTCTGGTAGTGATCGCGCGTGAGCGTTCATCGACAGCGGCGGATTGAACCACTGGGAAACCGGGAAAAATCCCGGTGGGCCGGATGGATGCCTTTACTTTATCGTGATTGAGGGCTGCTTTCGCCGATTTTTCCCTATACCTACCCTATACGATTTAGACTGCCAGTCCGCCCATGTTCATCAATCAATGTCAGCACTGTATCTAAAAACTTCCCGCCCTTAACTATCTGCCCTTATCATTCTCACCGTTCACTACACGACCAACATGAAGATACGCTCCTGCTCTTATTTACTGATCGGATTTTTTATCTCGAGTTTGGGGCTGACTATCAAAAAATTTCATGAGCGCGCACACAGGGATAAACGGTCACGAAAGCGCTTGAGAGGTGTTAGAAACACCAGTATTTTATATTATTATTATAAGCAAGAGCATGGTGGAGTATATCTTCACCATGAGCAGAGTATTTTTCAAATTTGCCAAAGCGACATGCAAGCTTTTAAACTAACAGCCAAGAATGAAAAGGCCAAAGAGCAGCAGCAAGGCAGTTAAGACTCAACGAAAAATGTAGGCCTATTCAGCGCTGGAGGAAATGTATGCAGAAATATATTAAGTGTACGAAATTAAAGTTTTTCCCCTGAAATGCATATTACTTTTATTGAAGCATATAAGAAAACTGATTTTAGATTACCGATTGCGTATGTGGTGGGGGGAGGGGGGTATATCAGCCGCCGCGGCATAACTTGGAGATTTTACATTTTTGCTAAATTTTTGCTGCTGCGCCATATCAGCCACCGCGGCGTTAATGCCGAAAATTACGATAACATTTTCAAAAAGTAATATACAGTATGTAAATACACTGAATAATAATTTGCAATTTAAACTGTCAAAGCATGTTCATGTTCTATTATCCATCATTTCCCGGTCCTGACCCCCTGACAGAAATCGAGGTTCTACTGCATATAAATCCAAGAATCATATAAACATATATTAAAATAAAGATTGACAATTCAAGGACCAATACTGCATTTTTCACATCAATAACCCACGGACGAGAAAAACCCGCACCCCTGAATAACTCGCGAAAATTTCGGTTTTATATTAAAAAAAAAAAAAAAAATTATAAGCCCCAGGCTCTCGTATTCCCCGTGAAATTAGCTTATTATATACATCACAGTACATTAATTATACAGTATATACAATATACAGTTAATTATACATGTACATTACATTAATTCACTTTTTATTTGAATTTCCTGTCACCAAAAACTAATACGAAAGTAACTTCTCAAAAAGATGGCAACTTCAAAGATCTGGTGCTAAGTTTGGTTAGTACAGGGTGATTACAAAAGAACTTCACACTTTTAAAAATTTATTACATCAAAGCTATTCAGAATATAGACACACCACATACGGATTCTTAAAAAAAAACTCTGGAAGTTTATTGTGACACAGTTAAAGATGCTCAATATGCAGTATACATGGCATACATCAATGCGGTAGTCGAATTCGTCCCAAACCCGCATTAACATGTCTCCATCAATCCCATGTATCGCTACCGTAATGCGTTCTTTCAGCTCGTCTAGGTCACAGGGAAAGGTTAGGGTGAAGATGTTGTCCTTTACACACCCTCATAAAAAGAAATCACAAGGTGTGAGGTCGGGGCTCCGCAGTGGCCACTTTGCAAGTTCCAGGTTATTGTTTGCTCGACCAATCAATCCTCAGGTTATTGTTTGGTATCATCCTCAAGTTACGTAATGCTACGTGTAACAATAAACTTCCAGAGTTTTTCTTTAAGAATCCATATGTGGTGTGTCTATATTCTGAATAGCTTTGATGTAATAAATTTTTAAAAGTGTGAAGTTCTTTTGAAGGAGAAAGAATTGGATGCTCGGATCGGTGCAGCAAGCTGTTCAGAAAGACGTAAACTGTGGCGATCCGTGGTAACGAAACGCGAGCTGGGTAACAAAGCCAAGCTCTCCGTCTTCAAATCTATCTTTGTCCCCATTCTCACCTATGGTCATGAGGCTTGGGTAATGACCGAAAGTGCGTTCGCGGGTACAAGCGGCCGAAATGAGATTTCTGAGAGGTGTGGCAGGTATTACCCTACTAGATAGAGTGTACAGCAGCACAATAAGGGAATCTTTCGGTGTTGAGCCGCTACTTCTCCGCATCGAGAGATCTCAGTTGCGCTGGTATGGCCACGTGATACGGATGCCGCAAACTGGTTTTCCTACGCAGTTGTTATTTTCCAAGAGACCAAGGGGTCGGCCTAGAACCAGGTGGCTAGACTACATGGAGAATCTGGGTTCGAGTCGCTTGGATATTACCAGGGAGGACATGCGCCTGATGGCGGAAGATCACGATCGCTGGAGATCCTCCATAGGGCTGCTGCCCCCGCGACCCTAACGGATAAGCAGGTTTGAAAAGTAAGTAAGAAGTTCTTTTGTAATCACCCTGTATATTCTATCATGGCTGCTAGAGTGGTCGGGAAATTCAGAATCCGCTGTCATTGTAAAAAAAAAAAAAAAAAAAAAAAAAAAAAATTAAAACCCGCACCCAGCTAAGTCTCCACACCCCCCCTCTTCGGGATGTAAAAAGGTGTATACCCTGCGAGTTATTGACGCGAAAATACGATATATTAAAAAAAATTAATCACCTTGACAAGATACACCATCTCCTGTGAAACCAGGCAGACATCGACAAAGAAAAGACCCAGGTTGATTTATACATTCAGCATTGATGTTGCAATTGTCTCTCCCAGAAGTACATTCATTAACATCTTGCATGCGACGGAAATTGAAAAAACATTAGAATGAAAGGAAAATTTAATTAGATCAGATTTTAGAAGTAGGTGACGATTATGAAATCTTAAAATAGTTTTTAAAGGAAAGCATGATTTCTTTATGATTTCTTTTCTCACCTAAGCATAAGGCAACTTCTTCGTTATTTCTTATTTGGTATGAACGATCATATCCTGAATTGCAAACACATCTATAAGTGTCGCCGTCAACAACACACGAGCTGTGAGGGCCACAGAGCCTTGCTCCGTCTTTGCATGGATTTTCAACTATTTATAATAACGTAAAGTATTACAATTCAAACGTTTATAGGGTTTTTTGTTTTTTTTATTGAAAGAATAAAGTGATCAGTGAAAAAACAAAACTCTTACTTGTCAATGGTGTAATCTTATTTGTTACAGCATAACGAATAACTTGTTCTCGTGGATCATATATAATGTAATTGCGGGCCACTTTCAACCTCAAGATGTTTAACTCAGGATCAACAGGCGCATAGGCACACTCTTCGTAAGAAATTGATTGATCAATGGTAAAGGGCGTAGTTATGTGGCTATTTTCTTGTCGATAATTTCGGTTAGAATGAGATTTAATTTTTCCTATAAAAAATAAATTCTTCGTATCTTTCATAACGCCATGTCAAATTTCAAAATCACTTTTATTTTAAATAATCCTAACATACCTTCTGAAACTCTTGTATATTCTTCATCATAGTCATCAATTTCTATTTTTGTATCAAGTGGAATGGGTGGAGTTGTACCGTGAATGGTTGTTGTCATTCGCAAGTGGTTGAACACATCCAACCCCATGAAATGCTGAGTAATTTTTACTTTATGTCCAGTTTGCGGAAAGTTTATTTCAATTGTATGATTAAAAACGCCACCTAGAGTGAAAACATAATCTTATAATAGAGAAAAAAGCAACCAGAAAATAATACAATGTGATTAGAAAGTCTCTCCCTGACAAAAATTATAAAATCAGGTAGATACAACCTGTGACAATAAAGTTCGGTGAATGACGTCAAATTGCTAACGGTCGTAAGAGTGCACCATCGTCGTATCCTGCCCCAGACAGGTCGAGACATGTTTAAACTAATTTGAGAGAATCAGGGCTGCGAGTGTGTTTATTGTGTTTAAACGGGACATTGAAGAGAGAAGGTGTAGTACGCGCGGTCGAAACCCAAAATGGATCAGCGAACGAAAGAGACTCATAAAATGGTGACAACAGTTTACAAAGAAAGTGCTATTACTTTGAAGTGTGTTTATGAGTGGTTTAAACGGTTCCGAGGAGGCCAGAACACCATAGAAGATGCCCCCCGAAGTGATCAGACATCCAACGTAATGTTACGACCCAACTGAAGGCTATCCCTAAAAACGACTACGCCAGGAGTTTCCAGGACTTGTACAGGCGTTCCCAGAAGTGCATTACCATCGACGGGGATTACTTTGAAGGATAGTAACTGCTGTTTCATGTAAGCGAGCAATCCGCTCTCAGTATGCCATCATTCACCGAACTTTATTGTCACAGGTTGTACATAAGTTTTCTGCATTATGTTCTTGAAAAATTTTACCATATCCTTAATAAATCTCAACGTATGCACCTTTCGTTGTAAGGAGAACATCCAGATGATATTCTATTTCTTCTATTATCCGTAATGTCTACATATCATGTTTACTTTATCCTTATCCCCACAGGAATAATCTAAGTGAGTAATGTACGAGGTCTGTTCAAAAAATACGTAGACTGACGTCATAAAACAAAATATAATTTATTCAGAAGTTACACATCTGGGTCCCCTTCAAATTACTCTCCTCCCCGACGCACACACTTATCCCAACGATGTTTCCATTTTTGGAAACAGTCCTGGAACGCTTCTTTTGTGATGTCCTTCAGCGCCTTCGTCGCATTTGCCTTTATGTCGGGAATCGTCTCAAATCTCTTTCCTTTCAAAGGTCTTTTGAGTTTGGGAAACAAGAAGAAGTCACAAGGAGCGAGGTCAGGTGAGTAGGGTGGGTGAGGAAGAACAGTGACCGAGTGTTTGGCCAAAGACTCTCGAGTTCTGATGGCTGAATGGGCTGGAGCGTTGTCGTGATGAAACAACCAGTCACCACTCATCCACATTTCTGGCCTTTTCCACCTTCTCAGTGGCAGTTTTTCCGAGTTTAACACAAAATTTCACAGCAACTCTTTGCTCGTTCAAGTCACTCATTCTAAAAATCCGCCAAACGAAAAAAACACACTTCACAAACAACCGCGCAGCTAATCAACCAATACTGATATTTGCAATCAAAAAACTGCTTTGTAATCAGCGGATCTGTCAGAAGATGGCGACACCAAGCGATTTTGATTGGGACCAACAGGGCCCGCGCAATTCAAACAGTCTACGTATTTTTTGAACAGACCTCGTATGAAGAATATAGAGGCCAAGGTATAGAATTATCCTCTCCTAACGATCAGTTGGGAAACATTCATTTCCTTTAGATAATGTCCAATGTAGCAAAGCACCATTCTCTTCTAATTGAGTGGCTACATAGTTCTCCATTTTGATATGATTGAAGCTAACACTTCAACTCCTAACATACCGTCAGTTCAAAAAAACCTTTCTTATCCAGTTCTTTTATTTGGGTTTTCTTGTCTCTTCTTCTAAGCTTTATTGAAGATGTCCATAAAGCTTGAACTGACATGAATAGAGTATCCAGCATATTCAATAGCATAAGCTTTAATACAGGGTGATTATAAAGTCACTATACATTTTGGTGAAATCATTAACGAATTACATTCATTTGCACACCCAAATACACCCAAAGTGAATGTGTGTATTGCAGTTACACAGTTAAAGGTCTGTCGGCCCTTTATGTTTGCCGAGGGGACTCTCAATGGTACCGTGTACCTTGACATGTTGGAGCAATTCCTGGAGCCACAATTGCGAGATGAAGGATTTAGGATACCGTTGTGTTCCAAAAGATGGGGTACTATTCCATTTGGCCAACATCGTTTGGGACTAACTGAATCATGCATTCCCAGGCAGATGGATTGGTCAGGGCTCGCCAAGACTGTGGGCTCCAGTCCTCAGATTTGACCCCCATGGATTTCTTTGCGTGGGGTTTTATCAAGTCCAAGGTGTACCAGGTCAGGATTACGCACCATTGCACAGCTGAAACAACGGATTACAGCCACGGTGGAGGACATTACACCGCAATGTTGCGCAATGTTTTCCAGGCCACGGTGGAACACTGGGAGCTGTGCCGGGATGTGCAAGGGGGACACATTGAAATTTACTAAGAATGTATCCTTGTATGATATCTGGTTGATGCATACTGCAATTGCTGCAATAAAATGGAGTTTTCACCAAAATGTATAGTGACTTTATAATCACCCTGTATTTGCCTCTTGCAAGTGTGACCATTATGCTGCTAGCGGCAATTTAGAGAAAGTATTTTCAGAGAGGAACGCAAAACAAAAAAACATTCCTGACCACAGACATCATTTACAAGTACTAATAACTTTACGAACAGATCTCATATCATTAAACGATACTGTTTGGGGATCCAATGTGCTAGGAGCAACCAACTTTTTGGGTTTTTTTCAGAAAGAACAACTTTTTTTTTTCCTTTTCTGTCAGCTATGTTTCCCACATCAGAGACAAAAAAGGGATAACTGCAATGTACAGAAAAAATTAAGTTGCCTTCATAACTAATGCAGGTCGAACCTCACTATAACGAAATTTTACTCTAACGAATTATTTTTTTGGTCCCGCCTAGTCCTAATTAATCTAATATACAAAAAACATCACTTTAACAAATTTCAGTTTAACGAAATTTCACTTTAACAAAGACATTTTCGAGCCCCCACACACTTCAGCAAAACCTCGATGTAACGAATTTTGAATCGATATTCGATACTGAAGTACTGTAGTATCGTCCATCAGTTATTGACTATAGGCTCCGTGCACGCCACAGGTGGCAGAATTGAATTTGTCGTTTTTCGCCATCTGGTGACTAAATTTGTAAGTTATTGAATGAGACCCTACCCTCCCATGCTGTGAGAGAGACTGGATATAATGGCTAGTAAAAATTTTTTGTGGCTTTAAAGCCCTGACAACAAACAAATTTATAGAATCTACACTAGAGAAAGGCAAATAATTAAAGGAGCTTCTCAAAAATATGTGAAAAGTACAATGGTGATACAAGTTAGTACACCTGTATTATCAGCGATCGCATACCACAAACACGGTGAATCATTAGGAAAAAAACAAAAGAAAACCAGAAAATGCAATTTAGAATGCAGTGATGAATACAAGCAGTGGAAACGGCTCATCATGGTCTATATTATAGTGTGTTGAAATCAGTTATTTTGCTTAAGGTTACGGTAACGGGTTCCACGACACACTAGTGTGATTATTGTGTCAAAACTCTCCTGAGAACTTGTTGTGTTAAAAAAATCTAAAGTTGAAAGAAGATTCACCAATCTGAAAACCACGCCATGCGGAGATTAGGCCTAAATACAGTACTGTACAGTAATTAAAAATTTAACGTGGCTTTACTGTGTCTTTTTTTTAGCCTATTAGAGCTTCCCCTCATTTTAACGAAATTTCAGTATAATGAAATTTTTTTTATGATCCCTTGAGATTCGTTATAGCGAGGTTCGACCTGTATTTTAAAATTTCAATCCACAACACACTGTTTATTGCTCGCTAGTTAGGTAGCCAAATGTAGAATGGTTCATCGATATTATCATTATTAAGTGTTTCAATTTTTTGTTTGCATTTTTCGCTAAAGATGAAACTGCCTGGAATCCAACAAATTAGTTTAAAGTTTGTAGCTAACATTTTGTCAATGGCTATGTATCCAGAGACCTGGGCAATCCATTGTGTGTGGAAAAACTGTAATCCAAATTTGATCGATTGTTTGTTTCGTTAGGTTTTGTGCATCCAGTTTTGACAGCTAGTTCATTTTGCACCCTTTCACATGACTAATATCTGTACATGATTATTTTCTTGTACGTGGACAAACACAAACATCTATGCCCACAGCGGGATTCGAACTCACGACTCAACAAATTCAAGCCTATGCCCTGGTCTTCTTGGCCACCAATTTTTTTGTGTGCCCGACGTAAGTGGTACAAAAACAGAAAAAAATAGAAGGAGAAATCATTGATCTCTGCCAGTTTTGTAATTCCTGATCTGGCTGAAGATTTTTATGATGATACTGCCAGTGAGCTCGATGTAGCAATAGAGTGTGAGTTAGCCATTTGTGATTTGCAAAACCAGATGTTTGAGTGGGAGTGAAATTGTAATACAAACAGATTTGTCTTTGTTGATAAACAAAAGCCGTAGTGATGTTAGTTGTAATAGCGATAAACGAATGCAGATACTTTTCAGAAGGTTTTCACCCTTAATAATAATCTGTGTTTGTTTACTATATGATTGTTAATACATTGAAATCCATATTTGATTAAAAAACAAAAAAACTTCATCCTAACCAACCAATCGCAATCAATGTAGTTTCGCAATTCTCTCATCAGATGGTGGTCTTGCAGCTTGTACGAAATTTAAAATTTATACAGGGTGAATACAAAAGTCTGAACCCCCCTTTTATTTTTTGAACCGAAGCAGATACGTCAATTTTGATGAATCCAATGAATAAGAAGTTGTGGGTGACCCCTGTCCCATGGTGCACTTTTCATCATCCCAAATATGCAAATTAGGACACATTCAAAATTTATCTCAAAAACCGTAAGGGATAGAGAAAAAAACCCAATTGCAAACTTGTTCAGCATAAAAAAACAAACAAAACAAAAAAAATCATCCAAATCGGACCAACCAATCACCCACAATCACGTGGCGAACTGTTTGTAGCTTACTAACAGTCACACTGCACAAGGAAAACTGAATGTTGATATTTCTACCATGTAAAGCACGCAAATCAAATAATTAACATAAATTACCATACTCACATTCACTTTCATGCGGAAAAGCAAATAAAAGGTATGTTTCAGCACACAGAAGACAGAACAATTCCAGGATAGCAAGCTACACTGTTCCGGAAATGGTCAACATGATCTTCTGCTTGTGGGTGATTGGTTGGTCCGATTTGGATGTTTTTTTTTGTTTTGTTTGTTTTTTTATGCTGAACAAGTTTGCAATTGGGTTTTTTTCTCTATTCCTTACAGTTTTTGAGATAAATTTGCATATTTAGGATGATGAAAACTGCACCATGGGATAGGCCACCCACAACTTCCTATTCATTGGTTTCATCAAAATTGACATATCTGCTTCGGTTCAAAATATAAAAGGGGGGTTCAGACTTTTGTATTCGCCCTGTATATCATTTTTCAAACTAATTTCTAAAAAACTTGTTCTTATTGCTCAACAGTACTTCGATGTCAGCCCAATCTTAGACCAATTACGCAACTTACTGTAATTAGCAAATCTTTCTTACTTTGTATTCTCCACCAGTCATTGGAAATAGCCATTCAATATTTCTTTATAATCACCACCTAACATGTTCATCTCTTTACTACACATTGTGTTTAAAACCTGCTGTATCTCTTCTCTTATGTAGGCTCGATAAAGATGGTTTAGTCATTGTTACCTTCAACTATGTTATATTGTAAAGCGTCTATTTTTTTGTTAATGAACTAAATTCCCATTTTATTTACGTTTTCTAAAACTTAAATTTATCACACCTGTTATTTTATATCCATTAAGGGCCTTGCCAAGTGGAATTGCAAACAGCCACCCTATAATTCCTCCCAATGGTAAAAGAGTTTGCATGTCAAAGCCTAAAGTGCTACCAATACGACTGATTGCAGTATAAGCTCGGCCTTCAGAAGTGACAACATAAGAATGCAAATCAGCATCTTCAATGCTCTCTCCATTTAATATTCCAGATACTTTTCCATTAAACCGCTGTGGTACACCTGCAAAAAAGGTCAAGTTCTGATTTTAAAAGAAAATAAAATCAATATATTTTATAAATAAACTTTTGTAAAAACAATTCAGTTTCACGTAATCACAGCATTCATTTTTTTTTTATCTGATTCCAAAGTGTGTTATTACTTATTGACATAGAAGGTTTAAAAACACCACTTTTTAACTTAAAAAATAACAAATCAAATGTCCTGTAGTATATACCCCGCACCGCCCATGTAGTATAACACGCACTCCAGTATACCCCGCAGGATATGTTTGCGAAAATACGGTAAATACTTTGAAAGAACTTGAAGTAAGTATCGTTTTTCTCACCCCTTACTAAAAGAGGCAAATTTATTAAAGGCTCCACGACTTTGGAAGGTAAAAATCTACTCCACGTCCATCACCACTCATTTTAATATTACCGTGGCTATATTCAATGTTAAGGAAAGGTATTAGCCAAACAGCAATAGGTATTATACTGAGAATATTGAGGGTGGAATAGAATGTCCAGTCAGAGCTGAGGAGCTTTTTTGAGTCCATGTACAGTAAAATCCCGTTACAATGTACCTACATTTCAGAATAACGTGCAAATTTAAAATCCCTGGCCGAAATGTAGGTATTTTAATGCTAAAAAGTTTCAGAATAACGTACCTCACTTTAACGGACAAATTTTATGTTCCCTTGGTTAAATTATCACTGCATTACAACGTACATCGTTCGAATGTCTTGTTCTGATTGGTCAATACAGCCCATGCAAAAGTTGCAACTGGGCCAATGGGCTAATTAAGCCGAATTCACATTTCATTGGTTTGTGAGTGTAGCATATATAATCTCTGCATGCTTCCCAACTTTTGCTATACTCTGTTGGAGTGGGCGTGTCCAGTTAAACTTCCTATTTCAATTGTTAGACATTGTTGATTCTACTTTGGCAACAATGTCTAACAACTGAAATAGAAGTTTAACTGGACACTCCCATTCCAACTTTCGTTGGATAGAGTATAAGTGCAAACTATATTCGTTCACTGATGACACCGCAATCCCGTTCATGTCATATCACGCTTACAAAAGGCCTTGCGATTGTGCGAAAAGTGGTTTGCGGAGGTTAGACTCAACCTAAACGATGACAAATGCAAGGCAATGTTCATTACGAAGAAACTTCAGAAACCCCCGAGTCCTCTCTTCCTTTCTGGTAAAGAGCTCGAAAGTCGAAGCATCATTTCAATAATTCACAAAAAGATTACAAATGGCAGAAAAAAAGTAAAAAGTTTACGTAACTATTTTGCACAGCATATCGCTGCACCAGAATCATTTCACTTCACAATGTCAGATATGGAGGACTTTTTGGGGAGGCAAGTTATGGAAAGAGAGCAGACGATCATTACAGATTTTTTTTAAAAAAATTAACCAACTGTAATACTACATGTATGCTGTACTCAGTGTTGGGACCTATCTAGATAAATTTATCTAGATAATTATCTTAGATGAAAAGTTTTTATCTTTTATCTTCTCTAGATAAACTTTCAATTATGTCATCTTTTATCTTTATCTTACCATAGTTTATCTTATCTATTTCAAAAATTTATATAAATTTTATAAAGGTTTTAAAAAATTTACTGAAATAAACTTTTCTAAAATTGTAAGGATCTAGTTGACCTTAAATAGATGAGACATGCATCCAGCTCCAGCATGCATGACTAATGTCATGGGCTCGTGGCTCTTTCTTTTTAGACAGTCACTGAATTTCACAAGTAATCATGTGACCAGTTGAGAAATTCTTTGAGTTCCGCATAAAAGGGATAAGTGCTTATAAGAGCCACTTTTCTTTTCCCCGAAAAAGCTGTCTTGTCTTCTGTGATTCCGCTTATAAGAGCCCTTTGTGATTTCCCAGACTGGGCTCTTATAAGCGGAGTCGACTGTATCTCAGAAATTGCCTCTTGAAGGTACCCTGTAGTGATGGGTGATTTTTTCTAAAATATCGCATTTCGCTATCATTTCACTTGGACAGCTGATAATAATCTGTTTGCGTCATGCTGTTTTCTGTTACGTTAGGCTGTCCGATATCGATAGACGCTTACGAGAGGTGTAAGACTATCAAACTTACAATCGATACAGAAATAACGGAGCCAATCAGCGTTAACCTGTTAGTGACGTCACTAGTCTTCTGCTCCCCTGCTGCTCCCGTCAGCAGTCATTGTATTTTCGCCGTTTCGAAACTCACTCTTCCAGCTCCAAGTCACTTCTCGAAGCATTAAAACAAATTAAGAAATTAAATATGTATAATAAATAATTAACCATGAGCGAGAACAAAGAAAAGATTTTGTTTCACCAGGCACGAAACCAACATTGTGATTTCTGAGTTCTTTGGTGGAGTAGATTGAAACTCGAAAGCAAGGCGTAAACGTACCATTACCCACAATCCTAAGCGTAAACGTACCGAGTAGCCTCTCTGCTCAATGACTTTTTTTCATGTGCATCATTAACATTAGATTTCCACGATATAAATGTAATGAGCAGCTAACATATCGAAAAAGAGCATGGCGCAAACAGCCTGTTATCGCAAAAACTCCGATACTTATCACGATATATCGATAATTTGAAAAGTTGGCTAAATAAAGGCTAAATTTTTATCTTAATTTGTTAGATAATTTGTTTTTATCTTTTATCTTTATCTAGATTATATTAAATTATATTATCTATTATCTTATCTAGATAAATATTTAATTCTCATCTTTATCTTAATCTAGATATTGTTTTTATTTTATCTTGCCCAATACTGGCTGTACTGTATTTATATTGAATAAAATAAAATGCTACACTTCATGTATTCTTATGTTTTTCTATGTATACAGGGTGTAAATTTTAAGTTGACAAAGCAGAATAACTCGAAAAATAAGCTTCACACGAAAAAATGCGTAGAATCCAAAGTTGATTATTTTCGAGGGGGCATCTGCTGGTGCTAAAATTAGCCCACCCCCCCCGGCCCCTGGGGGTGGGGCGGGGGGCAACTTTAAAATTTCAAATGGGAACCCCTATTTTTTATTGCAGATTCAGGTCCTACATAAAAAACTACGTACATTTTGTCTGAAACATTTTTTTTTATTTTTGGTAGATGGCGCTGTAATTCAAGAAAATCCATTTTCTCATTTTTGCGTGGAAAT